>CM019065.1:316688885-316856912 GCA_009667805.1 Leptobrachium leishanense
CACAAATATTTTGTAGAAATTACTGAGCCCCCAAAATAGTTGCTGGGAGTGAGAACACAAATATTACAACAATTCCCAGATATTTGGTAGAAATGAGACCCCCCCAGTAGATGAGACCCCCCCAGTAGCTGGTGGCAGACTGGCAGTGAGAACACACACTAACACAACCACAATCTCCTCTCAAATCTCCTCTCAAACGCGTGCTGAAGCGCTGTATATAGTGTGCTGGGGGACTTAGCTCTGTGAGCCCATGATTGGGCAAAATTTGCCCAATCAGGACTCTGAGCCGTGATTTGCATAGTCTTGAACCTGTCTTGCACCTGACCTGTGGTCAGGTGCAAGGCTGTAGCCAATTACAAGCTTCAGGCCAGTGGAAAAATGCATTGTGGTCTATTGTGGTGCATTGTGGGCGAACATGCGGCTAACAGAAGGAAATGTTCGTAGTTCGCGAACATGCGAACTGGCTATGTTCGATGCGAACTCCGAACTGAACAGCTCATCCCTAGTGGGGAACATGAAAATGAAGCTAATAAAAATTATTACTACATACAAAAAGATTTCCACCAATGTGGCCATTGTCTTAACTGTCGCAATATAAAAAGTAAGAAGCAGATTGTTTCAAAAATAGACGAAATAACAGGCACCATCAATTTCAAAGATGTCATCACTTGCTTCACGAAAAATGTGATCTATTTACTAATATGCCCCTGCAGAGTTAAATAGGTAGGCAGGACAACGAAAGTCCTGAACCTTCATATACAGGAGCACATCCGCAATATCAGGAAAGGAAATGAAATTCACTGTGTACTGTTACACTTTAAGGGAGTACACAACCAGGATCCTGAAGGACTTAAATTTATAGTCATGAAGAAAGTGGAACCTCCCTAGAGGGGCGGCAACTTAAAAAAACTCATTGGCAAGGAGGAGATGAGCTGGATTTTTAAACTAGGATCTGTACAATCCCAAAGTCGCTAGCTAGTCTGTCTCGAACTTTAGAACTAAGGCACTATGGGACATCCCATTCTATCCATTACCTCTTGTACTATAATTTAATAACTAGTCTGTTAACTGCATCTACAGTAATTTTTACCATTTAACTTTATCCTTACAATTTTTTATTCTTTTAAACATAATTTTTTCCCTTTTTAACTTAATTTTAATCCTTACTTACTATACGCTGCTTAATAAAGTGACATTGCTCATGTTCTTACCTATATATGTATTTAATATGGGAATTATTAACCATCTTGTAGTTTATCCCTTTATAAACATTTTAATATATGTGGCCATTGCATAACTACAATGCCCAATGCCTGTATGATTTAATATCTGAATCTACCTGCTGACAGTATACCCATATATGGGCCACATTACATTCTTAACGCTAAAATCCTTGCGCAAAGTGAAAATCTTTGCGCTAAGCGTTAAAGTTTTGCATGCGCAAATCACCGTTGGAATTACAATCTTTGCGCGTGTTTACATCAACCGATCAATAGTGCACGCAAACAGGAAACGCCAAAATGCATGCGCGAAAAGGCCATGCGGTAATTAACGCAAATAGATTGTAATACCTTACTTATCCGAGCGCACATTCGCATTTGCGCTCACAATGTTAAGTATAGGACGCGTTAAGTACAGTAAGCTCCCGTATGGTTCGCGCAGGTTCACTCGCGGTAGACGTTTGCGCACGGTTGTTGCGCTGAGTATGTAATTCGGAAGTCGGCGCAAATGGTTTAACCCCACGTGATGAAAATTACTTATGCCGGAGCAAAAGTTTGCATTAAGACTGTAATGTGGTCCTATATATACTTAACATTGGAACTACAAAACAGCATGCTGTCTATACGTCGTATATATCAACATGCTGATATATATATACACCCACCCACAGACCTCAGACCATATATACACATATGCACATGGGGGTGGCATGTGGACAATCTCAACTAAATATATATATATATATTATTCTCTGCTCTATCGGGTTCAACATTTCTTCTGGAGGGATCAGCCAAATGGGATTGGGGGGGAATTAGTTGCCAAAACGTGTGTGTGTAATGCAAGTCTGGATATATATATTTATAAGAATATAGATATATATATTATATATATATATATATATATATATATATCATACTGTCACGTTCCCACATTCCAACCCTGTCTCCCTGCCCTCTGTATTCCTCAGGTCTTGGTTCCTATGTGTTTCTATGTTGCTTTTTCCTGGAATGCAGCTCAGGGGTTAAGTGTTGTCAAGTTCAATTGCTCGTTGAGCTTCTGCTGGTGATATGGGCTGATTACTCCCCTATATTAAGCCATGGGCTTGCATTTGGTTCACTTCAGCTTCTAGTTCTGTTCCTCAGAGCTCCTTGTTATTCTGTCTAAGTTCAAGTTCTATTTCATGTTTAAAGTTTACCTTATTTCTTTGGTTTCTCTGTCTATTGTTTTCTTTAGTTAGCCTAAGTTTATGTCCAGTGTTTTTCATGTTATCAGTTTCAGTGTTTCTCCTTTGTCTGAGTTTCATGTTCTGATTGATTTCCTGGTATTGACCCTCTGGCCTGGCTGACGGATTTTCTCTGGTGCTGTATCACCGCTTTGGCTTTAAGGTAAACGTTTTGGTTTTGACTCCTGGCTTATTCACTGACGACTCTTCTGGACATCCCTAGCTGTATTGTGTATATGTTGTGTGTACCTGCTAACCACGGCGTTTGTATATTGAAGTCCTTCCCTGCAAGTTGTGGAGTATAACTCAGGTGTCTGTGTTTTCCACAGGACTCTGCACGGCTACTAGGTAACCCCTTTTCTGTTAGTGCAGATTTGGCCACTCTAAGGACCGATCTAACAGCATAGGACTTCTTTCGGTATAGCCATGCAGAGGTCCCCAGTGTCTCCTGTGGTTTATTCACGTATCCTAGATTGTTGTGTCCCGCATCTCTGCATATAGCGGCTTTTACTCATACTTGGCGCATGCTGGGTACCGCCATTGAGACTGAATGTGACACATACCTGCCCTTACCTTCCCCTATAAATTTGCTAAAAATATACACACCAAAAAAAAAAACACTGCCTGAGACCCCGCGCCGCCCACATGCCACCCCCTTCTACCTGGCTGAATGTATCTAATATATAGAATTAAATACAGTCAGCCAGGTAGAGAAAGAAAAAAAAAAGGTTTTATTTTATGTTCCCGGGGACATGTCCTCGGATTTTATTTTTTTTAGAAATGTGTCGCCTTACCTTAGCCTGGTGGTCAGTGGGGGCTCCCTGGATGCTGGTTGTGGGGGGTCTGCCTTGGCCGCAGGTGCAGTGGCTCCCTCCCTGCACTGCCTGTCTCTGCCACATGCACCCGGGCGGCTAGCCCGCACAGTCGCAGCTCTGTCATCCGGCGGCCGCATGCTCCTCAAAGGGATCCTTGGGAGGCCGCTGCAGGCTGCCCTCTACAGTGCCTGATTAGAGGGCAGTGTCTGCCTGATGTTTTATCCCATAGGCTTCAATGTTAAAAATATTCCCGTTTTAATTTAATATCTAATAAACCATTGCTTATAATATTCTGCAGTAAAGAGTCTCTTTATTTCTAGATTTTTTTAGTATTTTTTTTAAGAATGTTTTTTTATACTTTTCAACAAAAAAAAATCAAACTTTTTGCGAACATCCCAAAAAGTTTGAAGTTCGCGAACGGCCGATGTTCGATGCAAACTCCGAACAGATCGAACCGAACAGCTCATCCCTAGTGCACAGCTGTATATGACTAATGACAATAAAATTTAAATTAAAAAGTTTGTTTACTTTGTTACTTTTAATCAAAGTGTTACTGGATAAACCTATAAATTGAGTAATTTGTTAATCTCTTTTATAAGATTGAAAATCTTTTTTTTACATTGCCAGTTTACCCTGAAAACTCACCCAAACTTTATCAATGCTAAGAATATGGCTATCATCTTGTTGGACCTTCAAAACAAAATTAAGTGGTATTATACATTATAAATCAAATAATCCGTAATTAGCATTATAGCATTATTATGATGTACTATTCTTATTCCAAAACTGCATAAACGGTAAATGAGAAAATGTTGAATGTTTGCATTCATTTCCACAATATTCATTTTATTTCATTGCTCTTATTTCTAGTCCTATTGGTATGAAGACAAAATCATGACCTATTCCTACCACTGTAATCCTGATTAAAACACAATAGTTAACCCCTTAGTGACCGGACTGTTACCATTGTATGTTTGAAAGTGCACACTGCTGTTTTTTTAAATTTCGTTTGTGTTTGTGTTTAGCTCTAATTTTCCTCTTACTCATTTACTGTACCCACACATATTATATACTGGTTTTCTTGCCATTAAATGAGCTTTCTAAAGATACCATTATTTTATTTTTCATCATATTGTATCTTACCCCCAAAATCTCTTTCACATCTACAACCGCCAAAAAAGACCCTGGCTAGATAGTTTCTAAATGTTGTCCTGAGTTTAGAAATAGCCAGTGTTTACAGGTTGCTTTTTTTGCAATCTATATGACAATAAGTGCAATTAGCACTTTGCTATTTCCAAAGCATTTTTTTTTCAAAATATATTAGGAATTAGGTAAAAGGGGGGCTTTTTTCCCTTTATTTTTTTATCATTATTTAACTGGGGAGCAATTACAAAGCGGTCGGGCAGGTAAAATTACTATTGCAAGATGCCTCAATGTCAAGGAAGCTCTGCAATAATAAAAGAACAGCTGGAAGCGATGCCATTCACTTCCAGCACACTCTTTCATGCCGTGCGCCTAACCAGTTATACCGGAAGTGATCACTCCCGGGAAACGATCACGAAAGGCTCCGCAGCTGAATTCACTATTGCACGGTGCCTCAATGCTGAGGCATCACTGCAATAGCAATAGAGTGGCTGGACGTGATACCGATTGCTTCCAGTACTCTGTTTACTAAAAGTAAGTCCTAGGTAGTTAAGCAACCTTTTTCGTCCGACGTACCTGGTACGTCCTCGGGCTTTATGGGATTAAAGGGACACTGCCACTTACATAACCTGTAACTAGATTACTTGTGCATTGCAAAAAAAATACTTTATAAAACCAATTCTGTTTTTTTCTTCTTTGATGTAATTGCATTGAAAAAGAAAACATAAGATCAGTTTTTTTTTTATCTCCTCTTTCCATTTTGAGGACTTTTCCCATGATGCAATATTTACCAAAATCTTATGGTGAGTTTTATATTGTATTTTATACAGTATTCAACACCTAATGAGGTGGAGGAAAGAATGTTTAGATAAGGCAGGAGGTGTATTTCTTCTCAAGATAAGAGATGACAGCTGAATAAAATAAGCCAGGGAGCTTAAGGCTCCTAATTTACCCCTGGTGATGTCCTTTGAATAAATTTGAACCTTCAAATATGAAAGACACATTTCATATGCTATGAAGTGTGTCTTTCATATTTGAAGGTTCAAGTTTTACAGAGAAGTTCGGTGGGGCACTTGGGTGGCCATCAAATAACCCAGAAGCTGTCATATCAGAGCCAGGGTGGCTCATTAGCATGTGATTGTGATCTAATATGGTGGATTTTAAAATTTTATAACACAGGTCACGCTATGTCTCCTTTTTAATTTATTTGAGGGTATCGGAGGAAGATAAGAAAAAGAGCAGAAGAAATACCTCTGAAGTATTATTCCGTTTATTTGGGACATTGGAATCGCTTCTACTTTCACTTTTTATGAATGTTACCTAATTAACTTTACAGTTCTCCCTGGATTTTATCCTTTCCTGGTTTTATTTTACAGTGAGTGTGTCACTACTCTAAAATAGCTCATTTGTAATAATACAGAGTGATTGATGCCTAAATGAAAGTAATGTTTCTACCAATTGAGAATATCAATCCTGCAACACAAAATTGTCTAAGTGAGGGTTTCATGGCCTTAATATTTTTTTTTAATGTTCTTCAATACAAAAATATGTATATACATTGAAACTAGGGCTGTCATCTGAAATCTTGCGACCCCTTACTGTACCAATATTCAGGCTCCCCCCAGCAATCTTAAATAGCTGAGGCACACCCCCTCCCTCTGGTAACATGTACACAAATATTTTAGGCAAAATATCTGTTGGCTGCGTATAATATGTCTATGCAACATGTGCTAGGCATGTGCAGTGTGTGCATGATGTGTGCAGCATGTGTGTATCATGATCATCGTGTGCAGGACATGTGCTATGTGTGTCTGACTTGAGGAATGTAAGATTGTGCATGTGTGTGACATGTGCTGTGTGCAAGATGTGTGCCAAGTGTGTACAGTGTCTGTAATGTGTGTGTGTATATATATAATGTGTTTTGTTTTGTTTAACCCTTTGGCTGCGGAGGACTTGTGGGAACATCCTCATTGACTCGAGCTATATGCGGGGGGCATTCACCACATGTTCTCCGCAAGCGGAAGCCCCAGATAGATACTTACCTCTCTGTCCGTGTCCCACGGCGTTCTGACTTCCATGAAGTCAGACGCCAAATTTATACCCCTCCCAACGTCATTGATGTCACTGTGCCATGCGCAATGACATCATTTTCAGGAGACCCCCCCGGCAATGTCGGGAGATTGCCTGAAAGGGAGGGGGAATCCTTTTGGATCCCTCTCCCGATCGGGAGGGTCTGCAAAGAAAAAACAGGAACCACTTTAAAGGGAAGTGTCTGCCCTTTACAGCGAAGCCTGTTTTTAACCCCTTACATGCCTGATCCGTGATTCCGGCACCATATCACGATCTAGCTCCAGTGGGGGCTGCCATTTTGGATGGCGGCCCCACCTCTGGGACCCCCTTGCTACCGGATGTCATCGAGCTCAGCACACAGGGGTGAAATGGCTCAGCACTGAAGGGGTTAAAAATTGCCCCCTCTCTTGCTTATCCTTGTTGTAGGGAGGGGCTAATTCTTTAGTGATCCGACACGGGGATCAGCAAGGTGTAAGGACACATTTTGCGGCAGGACCTCAGTGAGTTGGTCTGGAAGGAGGAGCAGGTCAGAGATGAGTTCTGGTCCTGACTCCTCCATCAGCTTTCCATGCTGTCCTGCACTGTGTGGACATACATGAAGCATCATGGGGATTCCCTCTCCATCGCGGAGTACGCTCCATGCACACCTTGTTTTGTCCATGCTCAGTGGCAATCTGGCTCCAAGTAGGAGCTTCAGCCACATCGGGATGACTTCTTGCATGTCACCCCCCTGAGCCGTGGGAGTCATCGTGCTTTCGCATGATGACTTTAGAAATGGGGAATCTCATTACAGGAGATAACAAGGAAAAAGAGTGTCATCTGCGCTCGTTTCTATGTGTTCCATGTACAACAAAAATGGAGGTTTTTGTTTGTTTCAATGGCCTTGGCAACGTAAGCCCACTCACCACTTCAAGGCACCTCTTTAGAGTGGGTACCTAACAATTGTAACCAAAAGGCCACTCTACTGAGCAGCTCCAAGCCCCTCCAGCTGCTTTTCAGCCAAGGAGAGACAAAGATGGTGGTTTTATTTATACACGCACCAACACTTCCCATTTGGGATCAAAAACAAAAACATGGAAAGAGGAACAGCTGCACAACGACGGACTGGTGTTACAAGCATGATATACATAAATACAGAAAAAATGGCGTCGCGCCCATACTCACTTATTTTCGGAGCGGCAGCAACTGCCAGGAGTAACAGCCCAGTCAATGTATAAAACATAACAAGGAAAAAGAGTGTCATCTGCGCTCGTTTCTATGTGTTCCATGTACAACAAAAATGGAGGTTTTTGTTTGTTTCAATGGCCATTGCAACGTAAGCCCACTCGCCACTTCAAGGCACCTCTTTAGAGTGGGTACCTAACAATTGTAACCAAAAGGCCGCTCTACTGAGCAGCTCCAAGCCCCTCCAGCTGCTTTTCAGCCAAGGAGAGACAAAGATGGTGGGTTTTATTTATACACGCACCAACACTTCCCATTTGGGATCAAAAACAAAAACATGGAAAGAGGAACAGCTGCAGAACGACGGACTGGAGCTGCTCAGTAGAGCGGCCTTTTGGTTACAATTGTTAGGTACCCACACTAAAGAGGTGCCTTGAAGTGGCGAGTGGGCTTACGTTGCAATGGCCATTGAAACAAACAAAAACCTCCATTTTTGTTGTACATGGAACACATAGAAACGAGCGCAGATGACACTCTCTTTCCTTGTTATGTTTTATACATTGACTGGGCTGTTACTCCTGGCAGTTGCTGCCGCTCCGAAAATAAGTGAGTATGGGCGCGACGCCATTTTTTCTGTATTTATGTGTATCATGCTTGTAACACCAGTCCGTCGTTCTGCAGCTGTTCCTCTTTCCATGTTTTTGTTTTTGATCCCAAATGGGAAGTGTTTGGTGCGTGTATAAATAAAACCCACCATCTTTGTCTCTCCTTGGCTGAAAAGCAGCTGGAGGGGCTTGGAGCTGCTCAGTAGAGTGGCCTTTTGGTTACAATTGTTAGGTACCCACTCTAAAGAGGTGCCTTGAAGTGGCGAGTGGGCTTACGTTGCAATGGCCATTGAAACAAACAAAAACCTCCATTTTTGTTGTACATGGAACACATAGAAACGAGCGCAGATGACACTCTTTTTCCTTGTTATGTTTTATACATTGACTGGGCTGTTACTCCTGGCAGTTGCTGCCGCTCCGAAAATAAGTGAGTATGGGCGCGACGCCATTTTTTCTGTATTTATGTATATCATGCTTGTAACACCAGTCCGTCGTTCTGCAGCTGTTCCTCTTTCCATGTTTTTGTTTTTGATCCCAAATGGGAAGTGTTTGGTGCGTGTATAAATAAAACCCACCATCTTTGTCTCTCCTTGGCTGAAAAGCAGCTGGAGGGGCTTGGAGCTGCTCAGTAGAGCGGCCTTTTGGTTACAATTGTTAGGTACCCACTCTAAAGAGGTGCCTTGAAGTGGCGAGTGGGCTTACGTTGCAATGGCCATTGAAACAAACAAAAACCTCCATTTTTGTTGTACATGGAACACATAGAAACGAGCGCAGATAACACTCTTTTTCCTTGTTATGTTTTATACATTGACTGGGCTGTTACTCCTGGCAGTTGCTGCCGCTCCGAAAATAAGTGAGTATGGGCGCGACGCCATTTTTTCTGTATTTATGTATATCATGCTTGTAACACCAGTCCGTCGTTGTGCAGCCGTTCCTCTTTCCATGTTTTTGTTTTTGATCCCAAATGGGAAGTGTTTGGTGCGTGTATAAATAAAACCCACCATCTTTGTCTCTCCTTGGCTGAAAAGCAGCTGGAGGGGCTTGGAGCTGCTCAGTAAAGCGGCCTTTTGCTTACAATTGTTAGGTACCCACTCTAAAGAGGTGCCTTGAAGTGGCGAGTGGGCTTACGTTGCAATGGCCATTGAAACAAACAAAAACCTCCATTTTTGTTGTACATGGAACACATAGAAACGAGCGCAGATGACACTCTTTTTCCTTGTTATGTTTTATACATTGACTGGGCTGTTACTCCTGGCAGTTGCTGCCGCTCCGAAAATAAGTGAGTATGGGCGCGACGCCATTTTTTCTGTATTTATGTATATCATTACAGGAGATGTCATGTCCCACGCCATTCAGTTCAGTCATTGCCCAGCAGCACGTTCCTCGCTGCTCACTGGCTGGGCGCTGACTGATAAGGGACTCCCTGGTGGTTGTAGGTCAGGTGAGATGGCGGGCGCAGTCTGATGATGCTGTGCCTGCTGGGTTAAAAGCCCAGTGTCTCAGTCAGTCCAGTGCCCTGACATGGTTATCACATCCCTTCAGTGCTCTCTATTGATACCTGCTCTGTTTACCTACTCCTGCTATTCCTGACAACCCGCTCTGTGTACTGTCCTTGGCTATTCCTGACAACCCTCTATGTAAGGTATGTCAAAATTAGGTACCCCATTAAAATAAACCAGGTACCCCATAAACCTACACTAACTATTACATTTCCAGTTCAACAATTAAAGAGTTTATAGCTCCGATAAAGTAAACTAATGGCATTTCTATTCGCTCCTGATGAAGTGAGTTATCACTAAACGCGTTGAGCGATTGCAGTGGGTCAGAAGGATTGTCAGACTCTCCCCCTAGATCCATCTAGGTGGCCAGTTGAACTGGTGGATGGTTCTTGGACCAATTGGAGGACAAATATTGGGAGGTCTGGGTCTTTGAGACCAAGGTCTGTGGTGGATTAAAGGAAGAAGGAGAAATTTAATTTAAAGTGGTCGACAAAGTTAAAGAATAAGAAGCGCCATCCAATACATTTATTGTATTGTTTTTATCTAAGATGCTTTCTGAGAGAGGGAACCAAAAAAGCAGAGTTTTCATTTCTGGTAGGAACCAAATATCATAGTACAATCCTACCAGAACTGAAGTCATGATTTGTCATTGCAGGTAAGAGGGAGCATATCCAGGGTTATAAACCGGGCAAAAGTGATTCAATTCACATCCCTGTAGTTAGAAAAGGCTACTGTTGAGTAATTAGATAAGACCATGTACAGATGTCAGTGGGTTGTGCTGATGTGTCATAGCTCACCAGCATACAGGGATTGTGATGACTATAGGATCTCATGTTATACTGTATTGATTGTATTGCACTATTTGACTACTATAATGTAGATTGAGTAATCATATGTCTGTACTAGGGATGAGCCGAACACCCCCGTGTTCGGTTCGCATTCGAACTCAAATAATTTCAAAAGTTCGAGTTCGAACGCGAAACAAACTCAATGCAAGTCAATGGGACTCAAGTTCGATTTTTAGAGTGCCCTGCAAGAGGGCATGTATGCTAGATATTTGACATAAAAGGTGTATTGGGGTCCGGATAGTGCCCTGGGGGACAGGAAACAAGGACAAAAAGTTTAAATAAAAAGTTTTTAAAGGGACAGTGAGTTTTCCATGAAATAAGGGATAAAAATAAAAACAAAAATTTCCTTCAAATATCGTGCCTAGGAGGTCCCCATAACCTGCCCGTGAAGTGGTGGATTTTTTGGATGTGTAGAAACCAAAAAATGACATTTCAAACGACGGTAAATGATTTTCCTTTAATCTATCCATAAACAACTGCTTGGGGCGGCAGTCTGTATGAAAAGAGGAGACGAATTAGGACACGCAGAAAAAGTTAAGTGATTTTTTTTGGCTAAATTATTGTGAAACTTATGCAGGCTTTGGATGAAAGTAACAATAGGTGCTTTGAAATTGGGCCTTTAGTGTCGGCAACAGTGCCGTCACACAGTAACCCCTCTGAGGATATGAATCTGGTACAGGCACCCAAATATTGTGCAAGTGCCATCATACAGTAACCCCTCTGTGGTATTGTGGAAGAGTGATGTGGTGGAGGTTTTGGGAATGTAGAAGAGATCTCTGATCTATTCAGTTACATCAGCATCAGGGGAGTGATAGCTGCTGATCCAGGACTGATTCATTTTTATAAATGTCAGCCGGTCTACAGAGTCAGTGGACAGACGCACTCTTTCGTCTGTGACAAAACCCCCAGCGACACTGAACGTCCTTTAAGAAAGCACGCTGGATGAAGGGCAACCTAGTAGCTGCATAGCATATTGGCTAAATTCTGGCCAGTGATCCAATCTCAACACCCAGTAAACCAGTGGATCATCTGCTGGAAAGGTATCCAGTTCTGCCCTTGCCCCTAGGCAGTCCTGCACCTACATTTGATGTCCCTGGGTGTCGTGGACTAAAAAAATTTAAAAGGGCATCAGTCAAGTGGCCCTGGCCTTCACCACTTTTCCTCTGATCATCCGCAGCCTCAGAAGCACCTGTGTCATCACTTGGTAACCTATCAATGCCTGGAAAGGTGTTACACAAGTGTCGCTTTAGAGCGTCCTCCAGTTTTTTCATCCTGTGCTCCCTCTGTGCAGGCAGGATGAGCTCTGCAACTTTACCCTTGTATCATGGATCAAGAAAGCTTGCCAACCAGTAATGATCCCTCTCGTTGATAGCACAAATCCTGGGGTCCTTTATCAGGCTTTTTAGGATAAAGGAGCCCATGCAGCGTAGGTTGGAGGTGTCATTACCTTCCGAGTCTTCCTGGTCAATGAGGAGGATGACCCCATCGTGCACTTCCTCCTACCCAGCCACGTACTAGTCCTTGTGTTTCTGGACACACAAAACCCTCCCTTGAGGAATCCCCACCTTCATTGCCCCCACTACTTAAATATTCCTCCTCCTCCTCATCCTCCTCCTGTCTGATCTGAGGAGGACCCGCTGGAATGCTGTCTGAGGAAAAACTTTGGCCTTGAGAGCTAGGGAAGACCTCCTCTTCCTCCTGCTGCTCTGCCTCTAGAGCCACATCTATAATTCCCTGCAGAGTGTGCTCCAGCAGGAACACTAAAGGAATTGTGTCACTGATGCATGCACTGTCCCTGCTCACCATCCTCGTTGTCTCCTCAAATGGTGACAGTACAGTGCATGCATCTTTGATCATCAGCCACTGCGGGGGAAAAAAAACAAGTTGACCTGAACCTGTCCTTGTGCCATACTCACAGACGCTGCAGCATTGCTAATGTCTAGTTCCACCTGGTGGGCATGTCACAGATCAGACGGTTTGTGGGAAGGTGGAATTCTCTTTGAATTTCTGCCAGGAAAACACTTGTTGGGAATGAACGTCTGAAGTGGCTGCAGACTTTTCTGGCCTGGCTGAGAAGCTCTGCCAGCCCTGGGTACCTGGTTAGGAAACACTGTACCACCAGATTTAGGATGTTTGCTAGGCATGGTACATGCGTCAACTTACCCAGGCGTAGGGAGGAGAGAAGGGTGCTGCCATTATCACAGACGACCATTCCCAGCTTAAGCTGGCGTGGTGTTAACCATCTTTGCACCTGCCCCTGCAGAGCTGACAGAATTTCTGGCCCGGTGTTGTTCCTGTCCCCTAAACAAACCAGCTCAAGCACAGTATGGCATCTTTCTGCTTGAGCCATTGCATAGCCCCTGTCACACGTTGGTTTAACTGCCACTTCACCAGAGACACAGAAGGAGGAAGAGGGAGAGGTGGTGGTGGAGCAGACATACCTCATACAAGCAGCTTTCTGGAGGCGTGGTGGATGAACAAGCTCCAGCACAGAGCCCTGTCTTGGATCCCTCCCAGCTGCAAGCAGAGTTACCGAGAGTGCCGTGAAGGAAATGTAATGGCCCTGTCCATGCTTGCTGGACCACGTGTCTAAAGTCACATGCACTTTGCTGCTGACTGCCTTTCCCAATGACTCCATAACATTGTCTTCCATGTGCTGGTATAGTGCTGGAATGGCCTTGCGTGAAAAGTAATGGCGTTTTGGAACCTTCCACTGTGGTATAGCACATTCGGCAAATTCACGGAAGGAAGCAGAGTCTACCAGCTGGAAAGGCAGCAGCTGCAATGCGAGTAATTTTCCTAAGCTGACATTTACACTCTGTGCTTGGGGATGGTTGGGACTATATTTTTTTCTTATGCTGCAGCAGCTGGGGCAACGTAATCTGACTGCATGAATCTTCAGCTGATGGGATGCTGTCACATTGTGAGGAAGAACCTGGTACATCCATTACTGTAGCATCATCCCTGTCAGTAGAGGTTGGAGTCAATTACATGGCAGGACAGGACATATAGTGGGGGTAGAGATAGATGAGGAGGACCTACACAAAGTTTTGTGCCAACAAGATGCATGGCAGGTGGTCATATGTCGCCTCAAGCACTTGGTACCCAAGTGTCCGGTGTCTTTCACATGCTTGAGCCTCATCTGACATAGATTACAAATAGCAACGGTGCGGTCTGCTGCACATTTCTTAATGAACTCCCAGACAGCAGAGTTCCTGGATGTGTGCTTTGAGACAACAGTGCTCTGCACCTGAGCAGCTCTGACATCTGATGCCTTGGACTGGCTAGTGCTACGGTTGGTCATAGTGGATGTTGTGCCTCGTGTTTGTTGTGCCTCCTCCTCCTCACTTGACTCCTCTGTTCGATCAGGTACCCAAGTGGAGTCAGTGACCTCATCATCATTGTCATCATCCCCCTATCTCCTCGTCACTGGAGCCAACTTGGCAGTATGCTGCAGCTGCTGGGGCAACATGAGTGCCAGTTATTTGTGTGTCACTGGCACCCCTTCCTCTAGGTTGATTATACTCCCTCAACCTCAGAGGTTGAATCGGAGCACTGTACTTGCTGCGCATCTTCAAGCAGCATGTCACTGTCATTGTAGTCAAACAATTCAGCTGACTCCTCCATGTGTGATAGTGAGGCTACAGCAGGAGTAGCTGTGGACATGGAGGCTACATTAGATGCTTTGGCAGCTGAGGTGGACTGTAAACCACTACAAGCCTGGCTGGTAGAGGACTCAGAGGATGAGGATGGCCTGGTTAGCTAATCCACCAAATCCTCTGGTGATGGCCATCACCAGTTAGGAACAAGGACAAGCGTTGCCTTTATTTATTTATTTATAAAAGATTTTACCAGGAAGGATACATTGAGATTTCTCTCGTTTTCAAGTATGTCCTGGGTTCAAGAACATTGAAGTGTTACAGTTACAGAAATAAAAAGTAATACAATGCAAGATCTTAAACAACACAAATATACAGATTAACAGAAAAAAAATATGTAGGAAATATAGTCACTAGGTTACAAGTTTACAGGTGCATTCTGTATTGAGGTATGTTAGTAAGGAGCTCTTGAGTGACTTAAGACTGGGGGAAGATTTGATGGTGTCTGGGAGGTTATTCCATAATCCATTATTTAAATAATCCTTGCAGAGGATGCACCACGTCCACAACGACCAGGGGCACAGCCTTCCGACACAGAGGCTGCTTGCGATCTTATCTGTGTCTGGGAGCGTCTGCCTGTCCTTTTTGATCTTTCTGACATGGTGAGTGATATATGGATTAAAGATATACAGAACTCTGATTCAACTCTGTTATAAAAATTGGAGATATGCTGCAGAACTCTTTTTCAACTCTGGTATAAAGATTAAAGATTTTCAGAACTCTGGTATAACTCAGTGAGACATCCTGATAGCTGGCAGCCAGTGACAAGGCACCGATTACAATTTCCAGAAACCTCCTATAAATTAGGGATGTGTGTTTCGGGTTTCGGAATTTCGGAATTTCCACGAAATTTCCCGATTCGTGTTTTCGGATGCGGCCGAATTTCCGAAAATTTTTAGATCCGAAAATGTCAGATCCGAAACGTTTTCCGAGCTGAAACGAAATATTTTCGGATTTTTCGAATGGACTTGAAATGTGTCAAACGACGTTCCGAAAAAACGAAAATTTTCCGAAAAAACGAAAATTTTTCGAAAAACGAAAATTTTCAGAAAAACGAAAATTTTATGAAAACGAAAATTTGCTGAAAAACGAAAATTCGATACAAAAAACGAGCACAGTGACACGAAAAATACGAAAAATGGTCGATATTCCGAAAAATGTACAATTCGGAAAAACGAAAATTTCCGAAATCACGAAAAGTCGATACAAAAACCGAGCACAGTGACACGAAAATACGAAAAATGTACCCGAAAAACGAGCCGAACCGAATCGAATCGAAACCGAAATCGCCGAAACGAGCCGAATCGAAAAGTTTAAAAATCCGAAAAATCGAACCGAATCGAACCGAAAAAAAAATCGGTGCACAAGTCTACTATAAATCAGTGAGAAGCCCTAATAGGACCCCTGATAGCTGACAACAGTGACAAGACACAGATTACAATTCGCAGAAACCTCCTATAAATCAGTGAGACCCCCTGATGGGTGGCAGTGAGAACACACATATTAGAACAATTTCCAGATATTTTGTATAAATGACTGGCCCCAAAATTGCTGGTGGCAGTGAGAACACAAAGATTAGAACAATTCCCAGATATTTTGTAGAAATGACTGATCCCTAAAATACTTGGCGGCAGTGAGAATACAAAGATTAGAATAATTCCCAGATATTTTGTAGAAATGAGACCCCCCCCCCTCAATAGCTGGTGGCATACTGGCAGTGAGAACACACACTAACACAACAATCTCCTCTCAAAAAACACGTGCTGAAGAGCTTTGTGAAGCCTTATATTGTGTGCTGTGGGACAAAATTTGCCCAATCAGGACTCTGAGCCGTGATTGGCATAGTCTTGAACCTGTCTTGCACCTGACCTGTGGTCAGGTGCAAAGCTGTAGCTAATTACAGGCTTCAGGCCAGTGGAAAAGTGCATTGTTGTGCATTGTGGGCGAACATGCGGCGAACACGCGGAAATGTTCGTAGTTCGCGAACATGCGATCAAACCAAACAGCTCATCCCTAGTCTGTACATGTTTAATTGTTTATTATTTTCTATAAGGACGTTATTCCTGCATAGGTGAATGTTACTGTATATATCTAAATGTGTATTAATGTATAAGGAACCAAATATCAAAGTACAATCCTACCAGAACTGAAGTCATGCTTTGTCGTTGCAGAAAACATTTAAATAAAAACACTTCTGGTTTCACCCAGCCCGCTCCCTTCACACATTGGAATTATTGACCATACTTTCAGCAAATGTACAACATGTATCATACCTGGCAAGTCTGAGAACCCACTCTGTGTACCAATTCTGCCTTTTCTGAGAACCCCTCTGTGTACTGACTTTGGCATACGGCTAACTATCTCTCCTGGTGTGAAGATCCCCACTATTCCAATGACTATCAGGGTAATTCAAAGAGAATCGAAAAGTCACTGCACGTTCAGTGACTTTTCGTTCTCAATTCGGTTCGATTTGGCGATCCCATTTTGGCAACCCTGCGGTGTATTCAGCAAGCCACAGGGTCCCCTAATTGCAGGGAAAAGTCAGCGCAAACCCGCCGAAAACTCACCGCAAAACCCTGCGAATGCACACCGAAAACTCGCAAAAACATCTGGATTAACTCCACCGAAAACGCCAGAAAAACCCGAGCAGGAGCCGACATCGCAGACGTATGGAGTGAGGAAAAAAAAACCTGTTAGCTTGAATGTTTGAAAAGTGAAACGCTGTTTACCAGGAAACTACTTAGCGAAAATGTCTTAAATTTACGTATGAGGTCTAAGGAATGATAATAAAAAGGGCTGTTACAGAAAAAAGAACAAACGTTTAAAAAAATAATAATAAAAAAAAACAAAACGGAAAAAAATACCAAAAAATGCTTAAAATATCCCATAAAATCCATAAATAAAGAGACTTTTTACTGCAGAATATTATAATGAATGGTTTATTAGATATCGAATTAAAATGGGAATATTTTTAACATTGAAGCCTATGGGATTCGCATAAATACACCTGCCAAATTAAACCACCGAATGGCAGGGCATTTCGGCAACTTTTCACTGCTGGGTTTTGCTTTCTGAATAGCCGAATCATTGCTTCTCTATGGGGATTCACTGCCCTCGAACAGGCAACGAACAGCCACCGTATGTGCAGGCAATTCACCAGGATTTGGTGAGTTGCCTGCTCTCTGGATAGCCAAATGGCCAAGAAAGGTAACCGAACGCTAATTTTCAGCATTCAGTTCACTTTCGTCAGCTATTCGGATCTTTTTGAATAACCCTGTATGTTTATTGTTAGTATCTGGTGTCTGTTAACCCTTTGTGGGTAGGTATCTGCCTGCTCACTAGCTATAGGTAGCTTTGCCGATCATCCAAGGTTAGGAAAGGATAGATAGTGTTCTGCGGGACCAGTACCATAGATCCTAGGGGGAACCGTGACAAAATGCATGGATTATTTGGACCACTGAATCTCTGGATTCCTACGTCCTACAAGGACGGTTGAGTCTGGCCTTTCAAATGATACCCAACATGGCCACATAACTTGTAAAAGGTAAATATATATATATATATTCCTTCATTCCCCACATCCAGTCTCTTTCCTCCTCCTGCCGATACCAACTGTGTAATATTTCCAGAATTCGGCCATTTCTTACCGCTGTCACCACAAAACAACTCATACACGCCCTGGTAATCTCCCGACTCGACTATTGCAATAATCTCTTATCTGGCCTCCCTCTGTTCCGCCTCTCCCCCCTACAATCCATCCTGAACGCCTCCGCCAGGCTAATTCACCTCACCCGCCGCTCTGTCTCTGCCGCTTCCCTCTGCGAGTCCCTTCACTGGCTCCCCATCCACTGCAGAATTAAGTTCAAAATCCTTATCCTTACCTACAAAACCCTCACTAACTCAGCTCCCCACTACCTGTCCTCACTAATCACCAAATACTCCCCAGCCCGCTCCCTAAGGTCAAACAGTGACCTGCGCCTAGCTTCTCCCAGCATCACCTCTTCCCATGATAGACTGCAGGACTTCTCACGCGCAGCCCCCACTCTCTGGAACGCTCTCCCTTGTACTGTCAGACTTTCCCCTAACTTCTCTTCCTTCAAACGCTCCCTTAAAACGTTCCTATTTAGGGAAGCCTACCACCCAACTCACTGACGCAACCATCAATCACTCTCACCTTGCAGTCCTCTCCTCCTGTTTCCAACCCCAACCCTCCTAGATTGTGAGTTCCAACGGGAATAGGGCCCTCATCTCCTCCTGTACTGTTTGTCAAATGTTGTTCAATGTATTGTATTGTAACCCTGTCTATACTGTTCCTATTGTACAGCGCTGCGGAATATGCTGGCGCTTTATAAATAAATAATAATAATAATACTAGGTGTTAAGCCTGCCCGGAGGGCAGTCTATTGTTGTAGAGAACCTGGCTGCTCTCGGTGCACCCCGGTATCTGGCGGCTCAGTCAGTACTAGTCCTGTGTGTGACCTTTCCAGTCAGATGGGGGTGTGAGCAACCTCATGAAGCCCATAGTAAGAGGCCAGACATTGAAAAAGTGAAAGTCATTGTGAGAGTGCAGGAGAAAAAAAAGATAAGTCGCCAAGTAAACCGGCGAGCTTCCTCTCTTCCCTCACCCCCCTGCTAAATCACCGCAAACATGTTGGAATGGTCGGTCAGAGCCGAGACGCAAAGCCGTGCTAAAGATGATATCAAGCGAGTTATGGCCACCATCGAAAAAGTACGAAAATAGTAAGAGAGAGCGGAGAAAAGGAGGACAACAAAAGAGAAGCATGGAGGAAGGTGCAGGAGAGCGGGGATCGTGTGTGCGGAATGGGGACACACAGGAGTGGGTGGTTTTATATACCTGGCGGCGCTGGCGCTGCCGCAGTCGCCTGACTTCGTCACAGTGCTCTAAGCCATTGGTGCAGGTGAGCCGTGCTCCCACCAAAAGGCACTGGAGAGCCAGCACCTGTTTCTACTTGGGCAGACCAAGCCGGCCTCAGCCCTTTGTGGTGACTAGGGATGAGCCGAACACGCCCGAGTTCGGTTTGTATTCGAACCCGAACTTTCCAAATGTTCGAACCCGAACCCGAACTCGAACTCAATACAAGTCAATGGGGCTGAAAATTCGGTTTTTAGAGTGCCCTCCAAGAGTGCATATATGCTAGATATTTGCCATAAAAGGTGTATGGGGGTCTGGGTAGTGCCCTGGGGGACAGAAAACAAGGACAAAAAGTTTTAAAAAAAAGTTTTTAAAAGGGACAGTGAGTTTTCCATGAAATAAGGATTAAAAATAAAAACGAAAAATTCCTTCAAATATCGTACCTAGGAGGTCCCCATAACCTGACCGTGAAGTGGCGGATTTCTAGGATGTATAGAAACACTTAAAAACAAAAAAATTATGTTTCAAAAGATGGTAAATGCTTTTCCTTTAATCTATTCATAAACAACTGCTTGGGGCGGCAGTCTGTATGAAAAGAGGAGACATTTTCGGACACGCAGAAAAAGTTTAGTGATTTTTTTGGCTAAATTATTGTGAAACTTATGCAGGCTTTGGATGAAAGTAACAATAGGTGCTTTAAGGCTGGGGTCAGACTAGCGCATTTTTAACGTTGGGTTAAGGCGCACTTAATCTTGGCTGCACTAGCAGCAAATGACACGCAATGACGGCCAATATACGAAGTACAGCCGCACGAAAGTCCGGCCGCGCAAAGCAAGTGGGAAATGAACGCATTTTTTTTGAGAACGCTGAACCGCTAGTACTGACGCACAGAGTGCGCTGCGTCCGCATAGTGGCGTGTGTGCGTGATTGGGAGACGTCAGACGCTGCTCATGTCCGGCCAACATAATGTCCAGACACCCAAAGTTTCCTGGTACGGATCCGTAAAAAATCACACACAAAAATGCGCATCGTATGACGTTTTAAGCGCTTTCCGTGAAAAAACACCTCAATGCGTTCGGACGTACTTTTTGACGTTCGCTGCGAAAAATGCATTCGTTTGACCCTAGCCTAAAATTGGGCCTTTAGGGTCGGCAACAGTGACGTCACACAGTCTCACCTCTCTGAGGATATGAATCTGATACAGGCGTCAGTGGCAGTGCAGCCAAATATTGTGCCTTTGGTGCCAGGCCAGCAAGTGCCATCATACAGTAACCCCTCTGTGGTATTGTGGAAGAGTGCAGGGGTGGACCACGCGGTCAGGGCCGGTGCTAGACTATTTTGCGCCCTAGGCAAGACCAGCTACTTGCACCCCCCCAAAAAAAAACGACACAACATGAAACTGCTAAATTTCTTTTTAATTAAGAATAAGGTTTGAAAAGCACCAATAGTAAAGGTAAAATAAATATAAATAAACTGTATTAAACCATTTTAAATTAACTCTATAAAACAAATTAAAATTAACTGTATTGAACAAATATAAATTAACGAAAAAAAATAATAAGAGTTGTCACGTAAGTTTCAATTTCAGACACATCAAAATTTCACTTTGCGTGCCTTATCCTTTGCAAATTTTCATCATGCGTATATATATATATATATATATATATATATATATATTGCCCAGGCCAGCTCACATCATGCGTATATATATTGCCCAGGCCAATCCCCTGGTGGAGATAGGGGTTCATTTGAACCCCGATATCTCCAGGCATCTAGTGGGTCATGGAGGGTGTCAATCGAAAGGCCTGAGCATGGCCTTTCGAATGATATCCAACATGACCAGGTATAAAGTAAAAAAATTAAAAGAAAATAAAAACATGTATTTTTTTTGTGTGTTATTTTTATTAATGCAGCAATATTGTTCACATTGCAATTATAATGATGCACTATGACGATGCACTACAGATTTTTTTCTATGGGGTGCATTTTCTATAAATCACGTAATTCCCCCCACAAAATGTAACAAGTCCCCATTTCTAATTTTTGTACAAGTGCACCCCATAGAAAACATAACCGCAAACACTCATGTGCTAAAAATTGAAAAAAAAACACTTTACACACTGCAGATGATCAAAATTTCAATTTTTATTGCATTTTTTCATAATATACAGCCAGGACAGGACGTATACATATAAAATGATATATTATGAATCTGCGGAGTCTGCCGGAAAGAACGATATCTGAAATGTTGGTCATTTAACAAAATGTGGCTTCAAAATCGTGTTTAAACATGATGAGCGAAAGCGGTAAAAATGTGCTGAGCACACAGCGGTGAAATACAGCATATTAGAAGTTTTAGGAGGGAAATTAACACTTCTCAAATCTCAATCAGAAGCAGACACCACCCCACCCCCTCGGTATAGTCTACAATGTATCAAATTGATTAGACCAGACTAAAAACACCTGTTATGCCGTTTGAAAAACACAGGTCATTTAGAGTGGAGAATCTTTGCACGTACACATTAGTTTTTAATTCAATATCTAATAAACCATTGCTTATAATATTCTGCAGTAAAGAGTCTCTTTATTTCTAGATTTTTTAGTATTTTTTTAAGCATTTTCTATACTTTTTTCAAAATTTCTTTTTTTGCGAACTCGAACCGAACACACCCAAAAAGTTCGACGGTTGCGAACTTTCGAATGACCAAAGTTCGGTTCGAACTCCGAACTGATCGAACCGAACAGCTCATCCCTAGTGGTGACCCAGCTCCGGTCACTTGGCTCTATATTATATGATGGATGAAGGTGCAGAGTGCCTCTATTATATTATATGATGGATGGAGAGAGACAGAATGGGACATGAGGATATATATGCATTATTGGGGATAGAGGGGGCAGGTAAAGCTGCATATGAGGTTGTAAGATATGGGAGGATACAGGGAGCAGTATGGGGGATGTAAGGGTATAGAGGGACAGGGGTGTTGGTTGTGTGGGGATGTGGGGGAGTAATGTAGCAGTATGGAGTGTTGGTAAGAGGGGCAGCAGGGGGAGTAAAGGGACATTGGGGGAGGGGTTGTAAGTCATTGGGGAATAAGAGATGAAGTGGGAGAATTAGAGGGGCAATGGAGGTGCAGAAGGTGGTATTGAAGGGTTATAGGGGCAGTGGGGGTGCAGAAGGTGGTATTGGAGGTTGCATGGGCAGTGGAGGTGCAGAAGGTGATATTGGGTGTTGCAGGGGGTGTGAGGGTGCAGAAAGTGGTATTGAGGTTATAGGGGCAATGGGGTGCAGAAGGTGGTATTGGGGGGCTGCTGGGGCAGTGGGGGTGCAGAAAGTGGTATTGGGGCTGCGGGGGCAGTGGGGGTACAGAAGGTGTAATTGGGGTTGCAGGGGCAGTCGGGGTGCAGAAGGTGGTATTGGGGGTTGCAGGGGCAGTTGGGGTACAGAAGGTGGTATTAGGGGATTGCAGGGGAAGTTGAGGTGCACAGGGTGGCTTTTTTGGTTGAGGAGGTGGCATTGGAGGATTGCAGGGGAAGCAAAGGTACAGGGGGTGATGTGGGGGTTGCAGGGGCAGTTTTGGGAGCTGCAGGTGGGCTTTACTGTGGAGGGGCATGAAGTGGTAGGGGGTTAGAGAAGCAGAACGGGTTGCAGGGGTGGTATTTGGGGTTGCAGGAGGTGATGTGGGGGTTGCAGGAGGTGATGTGGGAGGTTGCAGGGGATGATGGGGGATTGCAGGGGTGGTATTTTGGGTTGCAGGGGATGATGTTGGGGTTGCAGGGTTGGTATTTGGGGTTGCAGGGGTGATGGGGTTGCAGGGGGCGATGGGTGGGTTGAAGGAGGCGATGGGGTTTGCAGGGGTGATATTTGGGGTTGTACGGGGCGATGGGGGGTTGCAGAGGATGATGGGGGGTTGCAGGAGGTGATGGGTTGCAGGGGTGGTATTGGGGTTGCAGCGGGTGGGGGGTTGAAGGGTAGTATTTGGGGTTGCAGGGGTGATGGGGGTTGCAGGGAGGTTGCAAGAGGTGATGGGGTTGCAGGGGTTGATGTGGGGGTTGCAGGGGTAATGGGTGGGTTGCAGGAGGTGATGTGGAGGGATTGCAGAGGGTGATGTGGTATTTGGGGTTGCAGGGGATGATGGGGATTTGCAGGAGATGGTGGGGGTTGCAGGGGGTGTTGCAGGTGTGATGGGGAGTTTGCAGGGGTGATGGGGGTTGCAGGAGGGTTGCAGGGGTGGTATTTGGGGTTGCATGGGGTGATGGGGGTTGCAGGTGTAGTATTTGGGGTTGCGGGGGATGATGGGGGTTGCAGGAGGTGGTGGGGGTTGCAAGAGGTGGTGGGGTTTGCAGGGGTGATGGGGTTGCAGGAGGTGGTGGGGAGTTATGGGGGCGATGGGAGGCTGCAGGAGCTGGGAGCTGTGTGCAGTGAGGGGAGAGACTCACACAGAGAGGGACACGTGTGGGGAGGAGGAAGGGGCAAGTCAGAGGGAGTATTTGGCTGGCTGTACAGAGCTCATATATACCGCATCTCTCTGTGTGTCTGAGCTGTTGGTGTCTCCCGGCCAGCCCTTTCGTCCTGAGCTGCCTCCTCACACAGCCTTTCCTCCAACGAATAGGCTTCCCCCCTCCCCTCGCGCACGCTGGCAGTTTATTTTCTTTGCGCATGTGCATTGTGGAAGTAGGTACGACAACGGACGCAAACCATTTTATTATATAGGATATATATATTTATAGAATTATTTTTTGTTTTAAAACATCACCAATGTTTGCTCTTTATTTATAAATCAAACAATGGTGCTTCAGTTATTCACCTTTTCATTTCCCACGCTGAGAGCAAGTGTAGAAGCAATGGTGCAGTGTGTTATTGCACACTGTTCTGTCAAATAAACAAGCTGAAAGAAGAGGTGGTGTTCCTTTGGTCCCCTGTATCTCCATGCTGTTCACCCCACAAGGTCAAGTGAGGTGTCCCAATGATACCAAACATGATGATATAGGGCAGTATTACAATGGTAACAATGCCAAGGGCACTCACTCATTTATTAAATATTTCAATATTTTTACTCAAATTTTTATATATAATTATTTTAATATTAAATTTTTCTACATTATAATTTGAATTAAATACATTTTATTATATATATATATATATATATATATATATATATTACAGGTGAAACTCAAAAAATTCGAATATCGTGCAAAAGTTCATTTATTTCAGTAATGCAAAAGATGATAGTTCAAACCGTGATTTTTCATAATTGTGATAGACATGTGCATTTGTTTTAGTACTAAAACGATTTAGTCCGAATTTTGGGATAATTTAGTTTTCGTATGACTCAAGAGATACGAAACCGCTCAGTACAAAATGAAAGAAACTAAAAAAAATGCACTACATTTTAGTTTCAGTCCTTTTTGTGATATTACATTGAGTGAAGGAGACCAGCAATGAAGAGCGCAACATCGCAAAGCTACAGAAAAGGTTTGTATGCGTAATCCTTCCTGACCCCTACCCGAAAAAATCTGCGAGTGATAGAGCTCCAGAATACTCACTCGCAGCACAGAAAGCCAGCACAGGAGAGGAAACCTTTACTTAACCCTTGCATGCCTATGAGGCAGACAAGATAATAAAAGCAGCTGGAGAAGGAAAACATTCAAATAAATCACACTGAAAGCTAATGACAGAGGAGAGTTGGAAAGTAAAAACCCCTTTATAATAAGCAGCGCTGGGAGAAGAGAGATACTTTTATAAAACGTGTGTTATCTCCCCTCCTGCTCTGCATAATAGGGGCTTAGGTATGATACATTTTAAATTATCCAGGAGCACTATCCCCCTTTCCTCATCTATAATACACATTTTATATAAAGTTCCTCTCCTCTCCCAGTGCTGCTTGTTATAAAGTTTTTTTTTTATGTCTGATAAATTTAGTATCCAGCTCTCACAGTTGCTCTGTCATTATGAGCCTTCAGTGTGATTTATTTGAATGTTTTCCCTAGATTTAAAGTGCTTTATTTTATTATAAAAATTAATTTGCTCCAGTCGTCTCTTCTCTGAGCTTTCAGACCGATTTACGTTAATATTTTCCCTCTCCCCTGCTTTTATATTCCTGTCTAAGTAAAAGTTCCCTCTCATGTGTTGGATAAGCATTGCATTCCGAAGTTCTACACCCTCCACATGCCAATGCAGTAGGATGTTCTATACAGAGAGGGGCATTAATTAATGCAGGAGGATGTTTTATACATTATACAGAGAGGGGTATTTATGCAGGATGATGTTATATACATTATACGAAGAAAGGTATAAATTGAGGAGGATGTTCTATACAGAGAGGGACATTAATTAATTCAGGAGGCTGTTCTATACATTATACAGAGAGGGGTATTATTTAATGAAGGAGGATGTTATCTATATTATACAGAGGGGGTATTAATTAATGCAGGAGGATGTTCTATACATTATACAGAGAGGAACATTTTTTTGAGCCCTTTAAATCCAGTGGCTGTGAGCACTGAGATCGGCTGCTTGTTATATTATCACTCAGTACAATGTATCAGGCTCAGCTGTTCCAGTAACTGACTGCTGCTCATCAGAGCGCTCAGAGTTTCAGTAAAACAAGGAAATAATATTGTTATTATAACCTCTTATATATAAAAATATTATAGAGAGATACTGTAACAAGCAGCGATCTCGGCCCTCTGAGGAGCCACTACAATAGTAATTGTAACCGCTGGTTTTCGGATGAATGAAATTAGTTTACATACTAAAGAACTGAAAACAAATTTCTTTAGCAACTAAATAAATTGCATTTAGGACTAATCCATTAGTTCAAAACGAAATGTTGTGCTGTGCACATGTCTAATAATTATGGCTTACAGCTCATGAAAACCCCAAATCCACAATCTCAGAAAATTTGAATATTACATGCAATCAATAAATCAAGGATTGTACATAGAACAATATTGGACCTCTGAAAAGTATAAGCATGCATATGTACTCAGTACTTGGTTTGGGCCCCTATTGCAACACTTAGCTTCCATGCCACGCTGCATTGAGGCAGTATCAGCCTGTGGCACTGCTGAGGTGTTATGGAAGACCAGGATGCTTCAATAGCTGCCTTCAGCTCTTCTGCATTGTTTGGTCTCATGTCTCTCATCTTTCTCTTGGCAATGCTCCATAGATTCTCTATGACAGGGATGGGCATTTGTTTTGGCTCGGGGGCCACTTTATGGGAGTGGAGGTTAGCGGAGGGCCGCACTTGCCTCTAGAACTAATTATAGCCAGAAACATGCCCCCAGAACTAATTATAACCAGTCACTTGCCCCAGAACTAATTATAGCCAGACACATGTCCCCAGAACTAATTACAGCCAGACACTTGCCCCCAGCTCACATGGATATATTGACCCCAGCTCACATGGATATATTTGCCCCAGCTCATATGGATATATTTGCCCACAGCTCACATGGATATATTTGGCCCAAGCTCACAGGGATATATTTGACCCCAGCTCACATGGATATATTTGCCCCAGCTCATATGGATATATTTTCCCATAGCTCACATGAATATATTTGACCCCAGCTCACAGGGATATATTTGCACCCAGCTCACATGGATATATTGCCCCAGATCAGCTCACATGGATATATTGCCCCAGTCCAGCTCACATGGATATATTGCCCCAGACCAGCTCACATGGATATATTGCCCCAGTCCAGCTCATATGAATATATTGCCCCAGACCAGCTCACAAGGATATATTGCCCCAGGCCAGCTCACCTCTCCTCTGCCGTGTGGTCTGCCAGGCCCCTCTGAGTCATTTCTTGCGGCCGCTTGGTTTTCCCCCTATGAGCGGCCACTGGCATAAATCTCTGCCGCTCACCTGGGATATATCCACCAGCCAGCCGCGATCTCGCGAGATCGCGGAGTTCACTTGACCTCAGTGATCACGCAAGATTGCGGCTGGCTGTAGGATCCCAGGCAAGTGGCCGAGCTTCATGCCAGCGGCCGCTCGTAGGAGGAAAACCACGTGGCTGCCGGCAATGACTCGAGCCCTGCTTGGCGGGCCACAAAAAACTCTCTGGCAGGCTGCATGTGGCCCGCGGGCCGCACTTTGCCCACCCCCACTCTATGGGGTTCAGGTCAGGCGAGTTTGCTGGCCAATCAAGCACAGTAATCCCACGGTCATTGAACCAGGTTTTGGTGCTTTTGGCAGTGTGGGCAGGTGCCAAGTATTGCTGAAAAATGAAGTCAGCATCCCCATAGAGTTTGTCTGTGGAAGGAAGCATGAAGTGCTCCAAAATCTCCAGGTAGACTGCTGCGTTCACCCTGGACTTAATGAAGCGCAGTGGACCAACACCAGCAGATGACATGGCTCCCCAAATCAACACAGACTGTGGAAACTTCACACTGGACTTAAAGCATCTTGCAGTGTGTGCCTCTCCATTCTTCCTCCATACTCTGGGTCCTTGGTTTCCAAATGAGATGCATAATTTGCTCTCATCAGAAAAGAGGACTTTGGACCACTGAGCAACAGACCAGGTTTGTTTTTCTTTAATCCAGGTAAGATGCTTCTGATGTTGTTTCTTGTTCAGGAGTGGCTTGATAAGAGGAATATGACATTTGAAGCCCATGTCCAGGATCCGTGTCATGGTGTGCGAGGGGTGTCGAGCCCAATATGCAGTGAACACAAAAAGAGGAAAGTCAGGTAAGGGAAATAATAAGGTTTATTTAGAACAAAAAACAACAAAATAAAGAAAACCGGGTAATCTGAATATAAAGTGGCAAGAAAAAGTATGTGATCCCTTTGGGATTACGTGGAGTTTTGCATGAATTGGTCATAAAATGCGCTCTGATCTTCATCTAAGTCACAACAATTTGAAAAACACAGTCTGCTTAAAATAATACAACACAAACATTATTTGTTTTCATGTTTTTATTGAACAGAACATGTAAACATTCACAGTGCAGGGTGGAAAAAGTATGTGAACCTTTTGGATTTAATAACTGGTTGACCCTCCTTTGGCAGCATTAACCTCAACCAAACGTTTCCTGTAGTTGCAGATCAGACCTGCACAACGATCTGGAGTAATTTTGCACCACTCCTCTTCACAAAACTGTTTCAGTGTAGCAATATTCTTGGGATGTCTGGTGTGAATCGCTCTCTTAAGGTCATGCCACAGCATTTTAATCGGGTTGAGGTCAGGACTCTGACTGGGCCACTCCAGAAGGCGTATTTTGTTTTGTTGAAACCATTCTTTTGTTGTATTACTTGTATGCTTTGGGTCATTGTCCTGTTGCATCACCCATCCTCTGCGGAGCTTCAGTTGGCGGACAGATGGTCTTACGTTTTCCTGCAAAATGCCTTGATAAACTCTGGAATTAATTTTTTCATCAATGACAACAATCCGTCCAGGCCCTGAGGCAGCAAAGCAGCCCCAAACCATGATGCACCCTCCGCCATGTTTTACAGTGGGGATTAGACATGTGCACAGCACAAAATTTCGTTTTCAACTAATGGATTAGTCCTAAAACGCAATTAATTTAGTTGCTAAAGAAATTCGTTTTCAGTTCTTTAGTATGAAAACTAATTTCATTCATCCGAAAACAAAAAAATACAATTACTATTGTAGTGGCTCCTCAGAGGGCTGAGGTCGCTGCTTGTTACAGTATCTCTCACTCTCAGCACAATGTGTCAGGCAAAGCTGTTACAGTAACTGACTGCTGCTCATCACAGCGCTCAGAGGAACTAGTAAATAATATTTTTATATATAAGAGGTTATAACAATATTATTTCCTTGTTTTACTGAAACTGAGCACTGTGATGAGCAGCAGTCAGTTACTGTAACAGCTGAGCCTGATACATTGTACTGAGAGATAATGTAACAAGCAGCAGATCTCAGCGCTCACAGACACTGGATTTAAAGGGCTAAAAAAAAATGCTCCTCTCTGTATATTGTATAGAACATCCTCCTGCATTAATTAATTGATTAGAACATCCTCCAGCATTAATCATTGCTGGTCTCCTTCACTCATCAATGTAATATTACATAAAGGACTGAAACTAAAATGTAGTGCATTTTATTTTAGTTTCTTTCGTTTTTTGTACTGAGCAGTTTCGTATCCCTTGAGTCATACGAAAACTAAATTATCCCAAAATTCGGACTAAATCGTTTTAGTACTAAAACGAATGCACATGTCTAGTGGGGATGAGGTTTGGATGTTGGTGTGTTGTGCCTTTCTTCTCCACACATAATGTTGTGTGTTTTTTCCAAACAACTCAATTTTGGTTTCATCTGCCCACAGAATATTTTGCCAGTAGTTCTGTAGAACATCCAGGTGCTCTTTTGCAAACTTCAAACGTGCTGCAATATTCTTTTTGCCATTCAGCAATGGCTTCCTCCGTGGTGTCCTCCCATGTACTCCATTCTTGTTTAATGTTTTCCTTATTGTAGATGTGTCAACAAAAATGTTAGCATGTGCCAGAGATTTCTGTAAGTCTTTAGCTGACACTCTGGGATTCTTCTTTACCTCATTAAGCATTCTGCTCTGTGCTCTTGCAGTCATCTTTACAGGACGACCACGCTTAGGGAGAGTAGCAACAGTGCTGAACTTTCTCCATTTGTAGACAGTCTATTTTACCGTGGACACATGAACATCAAGGCTTTTGGAGATACTTTTGTAACCCTTTCCAGCTTCATGCAAGTCAACAATTCTTGATCGTAGGTCTTCTAAGAGCTCTTTTCTGCGAGGCATGGTTCACATCAGGCAGTGCTTCTTGAAACCAGTAAACCCAAAACTGGTGTGTGTTTTAAAGGGCAGGACAGCTTTCAGCAACACATCCAATAATATCACACTGATTGGACTCAAGGTTGGCTCACTCCTGGTTGCAATTAGCTCTTGGAGAAGTCATTAGGCTAGGAGTTCACATACTTTTTCCACCCTGCACTGTGAATGTTTACATGTTCTGTTCAATAAAAAAATGAAAACATATAATGTTTGTGTTGTATTATTTTAAGCAGACTGTGTTTTTCAAATTGTTGTGACTTAGATGAAGATCAGAGCACATTTTATGACCAATTCATGCAAAACTCCACGTAATCCCAAAGGGTTCACATACTTTTTCTTGCCACTGTATATATATAATAGGTCAGAGAAGGGCACAAGAGGCTGGAGGCAGAGAAGGGTACAAGAGGCTAGAGGCAGAGAAGGGTACAAGAGGCTAGAGGCAGAGAAGGGCACAAGAGGCTGGAGGCAGAGAAAGGGCACAAGAGGCTGGAGGCAGAGAAAGGGCACAAGAGGCTGGAGGCAGAGAAAGGGCACAAGAGGCTAGAGGCAGAGAAAAGCACAAGAGATAAACAATAATTAATGATAGTTGTCTCTTGGCAGTAGGTGAATTCTTTGGGTGGAAGGGAAGTCCTTAGTTATGTGTTACGGTAGAAGGAGTCCTTGGTTAAAAGGGTAGACTTGGTATAAGGTGGATTCCTTAAGTTGCAGGGTAGACTTGGTATAAAGGTGGATTCCTTAAGTTGCAGGGTAGACTTGGTATAAAGGTGGATTCCTTAAGTTGCAGGGTAGACTTGGTATAAAAGGTGGATTCCTTAAGTTGCAGGGTAGACTTGGTATAAAGTACAGACCTGAATAAATAAGATGCCGGCCTAGCAGGACATGAAGCCTGGCAAAGGTGGAAGGTGCTTCATTACAGGTGTGGTAGAAGGTGATTGAAGATCCAAGGAGTAGCAAGAGAAGGGGACTCCCAGAGGCCAGAGGTGGAATTTGTGTTAGTTCAGTTGTTCTTACCAGCTCGGGCACGGTGTCTATGGCACCGTTTAGGAGGGCTACGGGTTGGCATATGACAATCCGTCTGTGTCTGGTGGCTCTTGATGCACTGACTCCAGTCTCAGTCCACTCCTTGTGAAAGTCCCCAACACTTTTCCTTTACCTGACAATCCTCTCCAGGCTGCGGTCATCCCTGCTGCTTGTGCACCTTTTTCTTCCACACTTTTCCCTTCCACATAACTTTCTTTTAATGTGCTTTGATACAGCACTTTGGGAACATCCAACTTCTTTTGCAATTACCTTTTGAGGCTTTCCCTCCTTATGGAGGGTGTCAATGATGGTTTTCTGCACAACTGTCAAGTCAGCAGTCTTTCCCCATGATTGTGATTCCTACTGAACCAGACTGAGAGACCATTTAAAGGCTCAGGAACCCTTTGCAGGTTTTATGGCTTAATTAGCTAATTAGAGTGGGACACTTTGAGCCTAGAATATTGCACCTTTTCACAATATTCTAATTTTCTGATATTGTGGATTTGGGGTTTTCATGAGCTGTAAGCCATAATCATCACAATTATGACAAATCACGGCTTGAACTATCTCATAAATTAGTTTCACCTTTCAAGTTGCATTACTGAAATAAATGAACTTTTGCACGATATTCTAATTTTTCGAGTTTCACCTGTAGTGCTCTTCTGCAGGATGCGTGTAGCTTGTGTAGATTAGTGGGAACGTTATATTGCTCCTCTGTAGGATACATATAGCTGGCATTTAATGACATTAAACTCCTTGGTTGAAATAGATAGCATTATTCTCTATGTAATAAATATTCCGAAATTGAAATCTGAATAATTCATTCTCATAATTAGCTAGGACTCTTGTAACTGTATATTAAAAACCGGGTATAACGTTAAAAACAACTTACCGGAGCATCTAAAATATCTTTACCACTTTTTTCAGGAACATCTGAATCTTCATCTACAGCTCCATCCTAAAAGAGAATTAAATATTCAAGTATTTAAGATCGGTGCCCCATACAATCTTAGCACTGGCTTTACAGAAAACATTAAATTTATTTTGACCTTGATTTGGCTGGTTTGATCAGTGGCCAATCCTAGCTTGCTGTGATTGCTTAAAGGGACACTTTACACAGTTTGACTGCTCAAAGCTATCTAAGCCACCCTTATGTAATTAACCTCTTACGGACCATGGTATTTTCAGATGGGGATGCACCGCAGCCTACAATCTTTTTCATACTAAACCCTTACCTGACAGCTTCGGGTTGACAGCAACCCAAAGTACTGGCATTTCAGGCAGGATCACATAACATTGTGGCTACAATGTTGCAGGAACCTGGTTTCATGTCTGGGCCGATTCCAGCCTTGTAGGCCGGAACAGTCCACTGAGAGGACTTTGATAATATGGCTCAGTGGGAAGACAGTGCCATCCAAGTGAGTAGTGACTGAGGCAGAATGTCTCACGCATGTATCGAACACTTAACCCTTTCGCTGCTGAGCCATTTCACGCCTGTGAGCTGAGCTCATTTTTACTACTTTTGCTCATCATGTTTAAATGCGTTTTGAAGCCTTATTTTATTATATGACCCAGATATAATATATATCGTTCTTTCCGGCAGACTCGGCAGATTCATAATATATCATTACTATATGTACACGTTATGTCCTGTCTGTATATTATAACAAAAAATGTAATAAAATTTTAATTTTCAATAACTTACGTGTAAAGTGTGTTGTTTTTTACATTTTAACATGTGAGCATTTGTGATTATATTTTCTATGGGTTGCGCTTGTTAAAAAAGTTGAAATGGGGACTCGTTACTTTTTTTGGGGGGGGGAAATTACACGATTTTTAACAAACGCACCCCATACAAAAATCGCTAGTGCAGCTACATTGTTCACAATATAATTGAAATGGGAACAAAGCTGCTCTGGCCGATGCAACGACACCAAACATTAACCCCTAGCCGCCACAGATCGGGAGATATGGGGTTCATTGGAACCCCACTTTCTCCACCATTGGTGGCAGCTAGGGGTTTACTCTAAAACTGACATCTTCGCGCTATGCACGATGATGCCAGTCATCAGGGGGAGATCCCGGAAGCTTGGCTGACATCTTGGATGTCGGCCAGCTCCGGGAGAGGATCGCGATCTGGCGCTTTTTGGCACCGAATAGCGATCCGGACGCCAAAGGGTTAAAGCCAGCCACCGTTTGGAAGGCCAGGCAGTTCCCTTCCAAATGGTGCCTGACTTTGACTGTTGCCTCGCACGGAAGGGGAAGGAGAGAGGCCCAAAGGGCCTCCGCCCTCCTTTTCAGGCACCTTCCCCACACTCGTGGGGGGCGCCTGTAATAGATGTCATCACAGGGTTATTCAGAGACAACTGACCAGTCCCCAAAATTGCATTGAGCAGGGAATTTTCTCGTACGGTGCAATTTCGTGCCCATTTGGCTATTCAAAAAGTAGGCAGTTTTCCAAATTTTGGTGAATTGCCGTTGAAATACAGTGCTGTTTGGTGGCAGTGAACTCCCCATAGAGAAGAAATGGTTAACCTGTTCAGAGAACACCGAACAACAGTGAAATGTCAATGAAATACCCTGATGTTCGGTGGTTTCATTCGTCGGGTTTAATCAGGCGAATTCCATAAATTTCAATGTTAAAAATATTCTACAGTAAAAAGTCTCTTTATTTATTTTGGGCCCTATTATAATCTTCGGGCAAACATCTGCGCCGGCGCAAAAACGCATTAACACGAGGGGTAAAACCCTTTGCGCAGAACGTCTTATTACAAGTCAGCGTAACAAATGCGTGCAGTCGTCTAACGCGGGTGAACCTGCGCGAACCCTTTGAGAGCGTACTGTACTGCGTTTGTCCTATACTTTACATTGCAAATGCCTTTGTGCACTGGTACGCGGATGGTATTACAATCTATGCACAGTTTTTAACGCACAGCCTCTGCGCACATAATTTTAACAACTACTAAAAGCTCGACTCCAGGTCTGTTTTAATAGTGGCATGCAGGGGCCATAGTTGGTGGCACTGAGAGAGAGAGTCGTAAATGTGATACCCAAGTATGAAACGTATTTAAATTAGATTTTCATAGAGTAAACTAAGGCAATTTGAGTCGTGACCGCTAGTGTAAGACAGAGAGTGCATCCGATTTGGTTACATTTATTTTATAACTTGCAATGACTGAGAATTTGTTTACGCTCTGTCCCCGTAGTTATAGATTGCTTAACTGTCAGATAAAGAGAGTGGAACGTCATCCACGTATGCGGACACCTTAAGCATCTCATGTTTAAATGAAAGGTCCAAAATATCCTTAGGCACATGTAAGTATTGTAAAAGGGGCTCTAAAAATATGGCAAAAAGGGTCAGGGAAAGGGGACAGCCCTGTTCTGTACCATTATAAATAGAAAAGCTGGCAGGATCTGCTCCTGGAATGTGTATTTGTCCCTTGTGTTGAGCATAAAGGGCTGAGATTGCTGTTAGCAAGGGAGGCGGCACGTTCATATATTCCAAATGCCTTCTCTGTGTCCAATGACAGAAACAGGGAAGGCGACAGGCATCCGACTATTCTGCACCAACCAGAAGAGATCCACTGCCCGCCTGGTGTTTTCATATGCTTGTCTGCCTGGTATAAACCTGACCTGTTCAGGGTGAATTAGATTTGGCAATAAAGGGCCCACACAAATGGCAAACACCTTAGCAAATATTTGGATGTTATTATGCAGTAGAGAGATTGGGCGATAAAGGTCAGCTGCATGGGATCCTCCCGGTTTTAATATAAGGGTGAATGAAGTTATTAAAGAGTCATTTGGTAATGGTTCATCCTTCATCGCACCAATATAAAAAGCTACCTTATGAGGGAGAAAAACGTGGAGAAAGGTCTTATAGTATGTCACCGTAAGTACGTTCACTCCAGGAGCTTTATGCGATTGTAAGTGACCTAGTGCTTGTCTAACCTCCTCCTCAGTTATAGGAGATGCTAAACATGCCATAGTCTCTTGGACCTGACACGGGAACCTAATCTTTGGGGAAAAAGTCCCATATTTTACCAATCAACATTAAATTATCTGTAGCATGAGTCGGGAATGGTTATACAATGCTTAAAAAAATGCTTGCACGGTGTCTCCAATTCCATGGGATGTCTTATGGACCATCTAATTCTGCATCCATGAGAACAGTAATTAATGTGGTAGCATTCCACAGTTGCATACATCTTACCAGTCGGGTATCCGTGTTATTCGCTGACAAAATATCTCTGGTGGGTCCACTATAGAGATCTGCTAACATCATCTACAAATAGCTGGTTGAGGTCTTGGCAGACCTTAGTCAAAGCTGACCACGTATCGGGAGACGGATAGCCTTATGAAGCTCTCATTGTGTCTCAATATAATTCCATTATTTGAGATGCTTTCTTTTTCTTTAAAGCAGGGGGCAACCTCAATAAATGCTCTTCATACCACTACTTTGTGAGCAGCCCATACTATGGAAAGCACCTTGGAGAGACATAAAACCTTTTACAAATAGCAACCCTAAAGCCGACTGTAACAAACGTTCAAATAGATTACTGTTTTATTACAGCTGCCAGGGAGAGGGCAGAATACTGGGAGCGGTCTGGGGGTCACTTACTGTTGTACAGAAATAAGATTCATTATAATTATAATGATTGAGAATCTCTTTGCAGTACAGATACAAGGTGTTAATTCATCCAGTGTATACGGAGATTACAATATGTCACATACAGATATAATTTTTTATATTCTACTAGTTGTTAAGTCTATTGTTGTTGTCGCCAGCTCAGAATTCATGTCCACATATTTGTGTTTCAATGTCCTATCCAAGAGTATCTCTCTATATAAATGTGTTTGTAACGCGTCCGTTGCCGCCCAATCCGCAACAGGAGGGCCAACTGAGCAGCTCAGATGGGTGCACGCACAGCTGACAGCGCATTACAAAGGCATTTATATATTCGAGCAGGTTCCTCTTCCCTCTTAGATTGTAAACTCAAGGGAACAGGACCCTCAGATTGTAAGCTCACGGTAGCAGGACCCCTTAGAATGTAAGCTCGTGGGACCCCTTAAAATGTAAGCTCGTGGGACCCCTTAAAATGTATGCTCGTGGGACCACCTAGAATGTAAGCTCATGGGACCCCTTAGCTTGTACGCTCATGGGATAGATTGTAAGCTCATGGGACCCCTTAGATTGTAAACTCATGTGATAGATTGTAAACTCATGGGACCCCTTAGATTGTAAACTCATGTGATAGATTGTAAACTCATGGGACCCCTTAGATTGTAAGCTCATGGGACCCCTTAGATTGTAAGCTCACGGCACCTCTTAGATTGTAAGCTCATGGGACCCCTTAGATTGTAAGCTCATGGGATAGATTGCAAGCTCATGGGACCACTTAGATTGCAAGCTCATGGGACCCCTTAGATTGCAAGATCATGGGATAGATTGTAAGCTCATGGGACCACTTAGATTGCAAACTCATGGGACACCTTAGATTGCAAGCTCATGGGACCCCTTAGATTGTAAGCGCATGGGAGAGATTGTAAACTCATGGGATAAATTGTACGTTTATGGGACCACTTAGATTGTAAAGTCATGGGATAGATTGTAAACTCATGGGACCACTTAGATTGTAAATTCATGGGATAGATTGTAAACTCATGGGAACAGGTCCCTCTTAGATTGTAAACTCACGGGAACAGGACCCCTTAGATTGTAAACTCGTGGGACCCCTCAGAATGTAAGCTCGTGGGACCACCTAGAATGTAAGCTCATGGGACCCCTTAGATTGCAAGCTCATGGGACCCCTTGGATTGTAAAATCATGGGATAGATTGTAAAATCATGGGACCACATAGATTGCAAGCTCATGGGACCCCTTAGATTGCAAGCTCATGGGACCCCTTAGATTGTAAGCTCATGGGATAGATTGCAAACTCATGGGACCCCTTAGATTGTAAGCTCACGGCACCTCTTAGATTGTAAACTCATGGGAACCCTTAGATTGTAAGCTCATGGGATAGATTGCAAGCTCATGGGACCCCTTAGATTGCAAGCTCATGGGACCCCTTAGATTGCAAGATCATGGGATAGATTGTAAGCTCATGGGAACACTTAGATTGCAAACTCATGGGACCCCTTAGATTGCAAGCTCATGGGACCCCTTAGATTACAAGCTCATGGGATTGGTTGCAAGCTCATGGGACCTCTTAGATTGCAAGCTCATGGGACCCCTTAGATTGCAAGCTCATGGGACCCCTTAGATTGTAAACTCATGGGACCCCTTAGATTACAAGCTCATGGGACCCCTTAGATTGTAAGATCATGGGATAGATTGCAAGCTCATGGGACCCCTTAGATTGCAAGCTCATGGGACCCCTTAGATTGCAAGCACCCTCCCCTGCAACACTGGCCTCGCAGCACACTGTTATTATCGGGTCCTGAGGCCGCACGAATCCTGAGTTTTCCCTGTTGCCTGGGATATGTGGTACCCTGAGAGGAGGCGTGGTTAATAGCTGACTGCTGGTGTATCTACGGCAACCGCGTCACGTGTGTGAGCCGAAGTGTCACTGTCAGCAGGCGGCTCTCATATGCCATCATTCTGATTCCTCTGGAGCTCGTTCAGCGCCATGCACACCGCCCTCTGACTCCTCTCTTCTCCACCCCCTCTGGGAATCGCACCAGGGTGAGGTGCGCGTGTCCGCAGGACTGCCTGGGTGCAGAGCATCATGGAGGTGGTCTCCGAGCTGCTGAACGACACTGTGCCACGGCAGTTGGATGCGTGCGCACCCAGCAATAAACTGGTTGCGCGTGCATTTGAAGACGGGGCGTGGCGACGGACACGCTGCCGTCTTACTGTTTTATAGTATAGATTGGTATGTTTTGTGGAAGCTGCATTGCTAATAATCTCATAATAATTAATCACTACAAATCCCCATAAGCAGGAGATCTGACCATTTTTATTTTTTAGCTTTATTACAATTACTGTATCTAACTCAAAGGTCTTTTTCTGCCTGTATGATAATAATGCAGACCACGTTTGATATTGTGTAAGATAAAGGACATAATCTAGAGCTCAGAATCTTACATTTCAACAATATTTCTGTAAAGGATAAACAAATACAAGAAAAAATGAAAATGAGCAAATTACTTAAATTCTTTAGCTATCTTAGAATAACAATTTCTGTATGAAACCTCTATTTTACCATATATTTAATTATTTGAAACATGTGGATGTGAAGTTAATAACAGTTATAACATTTTTTTAACAAAAATCACTTGGTAGTGAAGGGGTTAAGGGCCTGCCCAGGGGAAATCAATACAATTATGAACTAGAAAAGATATTAACAAAAATTTTAGCCTTTCACCACACAAATGTATTTTTGTAATTTTAAGAGTGTCACATGTTTGACACTTGCGGCTTGCAAAAACAAATGCTGGGGTAATGGAATACTGGGTAAAAGCACTATACTTTCAGATTGTTTTCTAGACACAGTTAGCATAGTGTTTAATTATTACTGAATATAGTAGGTTAAATTCTGAACATAGTTTTCTTCCAGAAATGGGTTAAATACATGTGCAATCTTACAGTGTGTCAGTCTACGTTAATAATGTATTTATAAAGAATTCCAAACTCTAAAACTTGTTTTGGCAAGCAACGTACAACGAATTTGTTGAGATACACGTTCATGAATTTAGTTTGACACAAAAGTTAACATTGAAACATATTACATTGATTTTATTAAAAGTATAATATCTAACTCTTGTAACATTTTAGCAGCTATGCATGATTATATCATTCACAGCCAGGTTTGGCACCTTTAATAAATAATAATAACCATCATGATAATTATTTAAACCTGATTAACAATACTTTGCAAATTTGCTGACAAATCTCACTTGCACCAGCTACATACAATATTAATTTGTGGAATATATATATCTTCTTTGTGTTTTTTCCTTTTAAAGCACGTTAGGTGATAAATGTGTAAACATTGAACCATTTTGATAGGGGAAAAATGGATCAGCATGCACTACCTGTATCTTACATGTTCTCCATTATTTTTACTTTTTACTTTATTATTATTATTTTTTAATTCTCACATTCAAAAGTACTTCCATGAATGTCTAAAATATTTTTATAGTCTCTTTGTTCCTCAAATCTTTAACAGCTTACTTAATTGCTAATCTCTGTCTCTCTTGTGTGTGTTTAAATACTGTACATACATACATACATGTATTTGCAGATAATCTTTCCACTCTAACACCATTCTTTCTTTCTGCCACAGTTTTGTCACGTTAAAACCCAAGGTTCCCCATTTTTCCCTTGATTTCAATTTCGAAACACCTTCCCCTAATTTTCTTCCTAGCTTTAAACACTTTTACATTTTATTAACCGCCCTACATTTTTATTCATGTGTCCAGCATGACAATTGTGAATTTTATTTAAAATTAATGGATTTAACTATTTTCATAAGATGTTTGCTTCTTACAGCCTGCAAGTGTTAAATTTGTTTTGTTACAGTAATATAAACATTGAAAGATTGGCATTAAATATATTTGCCTGTTCTCATTTAACTTGACTCACACATATTGATGAGCTTTGTTAACAAGTAAAATAGTTATTATGTATTTGATCTTAATATATTAGTAACGGTTACCTCTGTTTTATCAGACAGACTATCAAAATAACGTGACTCTGTTGAAATAAGAAAAAAATGACATATATTAATTAAAATAGCATAAATAGCGTCTACTCTAATTTAAATGCACTAGCTAATTTTCATTGTATTGTTCCATAGATCAGTTTAAGAAAGTTACTTACTGTAACCAGCATGGCAGAAGCCGAGCCCGCACAAAAATAAAATCAACATTAGTTTCATTGTCTTCTGTTGATAGTTTGCAGAGTCTGCAAGTGTCTGAAGCAAGTAGTGATAGGTCTGCATAAACATTGTCTCAGTGCTGCAGGTTTTATATTGTTAAAAGGCAGTTACATCACCGGATATTAAACATTTTCTGAAATATATCCAGAACACACACCCCTTTGATGTTTATATAAGATGAATATGTAAAACCTCCTGGCAAACATTTAAATCAAACAAAATACACCTGCTAAGCGTTTTGAATCCGGGATTCAATGGAAACAGTGTAAGGTTGGGGTCAGACGAACACAGTACGAACGTGCATTTAGCTGCACTTTATTGCGGCCGTGGTAGCATCAAATGACGTCCAATGCAGGCCCACACACGAAGTAAAGTGTTCGGCCGCGCCGAAAAAAAGTTCGGCCATGCAACCCAAGCGGCAAACAAAAACATTTTCGAAAGAACGTCGAACCGCTAGTACTGATGTACAGAGTGCGCTGGGTCCACATAGCGACGTGTGTGCGTGATTAGGAGACGTCAGACGCTGCTCATGTCCGGCCTACATAACATCCAGACACCCAAAGATTCCTGGTTTTGGATCTGTAAAAAATCACAGTCGTAATTGCACATCATATGACCGCTATCGCGTTTTCCGTGAAAAAGTACGTCCATGCGTTCGGACGCACTTTTTTACGATGCCAAAAATGCGCTTGTCAGACCCTAGCCTTAAAGACACATACTATGCTGCGTTTTCCAATGGGAACATAGGAAAATGAACAAAGAGTAACATTTATGGCAAGAAAATAAAGGTTGTCATGAGCAAGTTCGTTTGTGTCAAAATGAATTTTAAAATATTATTATTGTGTACCCTGGTACCATTAACCTAACCTCCTCATTGCCAAGTCTTGCTAATTTAATATATAAGAAACATGACAATAGGGTTAACTTTTGGGAGAAGGGAGAAGAGCATATAGCCCTGGATCCTACCCTTTTGGCATCTATATAAGAAGTGGTGGTTTTCTGGGAGTACTGTGCACTCCCAACTGTTTATTATGTACTTTAATTGTATTGGTGAATGGTTGACCATTTACTGCTTTGTAGATCTGCTTTATTGATTGGTTGCTGTGATTTTCAAGCAACACTGCTTAGCATCCAACTTTTGTAAAAAAAATTCAAAAACCCCTCCAAGGATGGGCAATTTGCACTGCCCAACGCCCCTGACACTTAGTTTTTGGGGCAGGGCAAGTTTGAATTAATCAGCTGTCAGCCCGGTCGGCTGATAGCTGACAAGGCTCACCAGTAATTTATTGACCTCACACAGATGTCTTCAGTGCAGCTTAGTGCAAGGAGCTGCTTGTCCCCGCCCCCTGGCTTCAGATTGCTCACTGTGAGCCAATGAAAATCAGGCAGCCTGCTCAGCACAGGCCAGAAGCTCCCTCTGCTGATCAAGCGTGAAATTTAAAACTGCTGTAGCGCTGTGTTAGTAATCATCTTGCTGTGGCAGTACCTATTTTTGGCCACAAGATGGAGACTGTCGCGATCAGATACTGGACATTGGGACTACAACTCCCGGCATGCTTTGCAGGAAGACAGGGAGTGGGTGGGGACTGGACATTTACATCCTCTGCCTCGTGGAGAAGGTTCCAGAGCGCACCAGGGAGTCAGAGGGAGCAGACGCAGTGAGAGACATCGCAAGAGGGCCTAAGCCAGAGCCTGAGCGAGACCTGTCAGAGTCTTTTATTGGACATTCAGCCTGAAGAGAAAGAGAGCGCTCCAAGTTCCAGAGATTGCTACAGATCTAAGAGACCAAAGACCTCGTGTAAGGAGTTGCCGCGAGTTGACCGGGTACGGAGAGCAGGCGGTGAGTTGGACAAGTCGTGGACAAGCTGCGGAAAGTCAGACAACGGATCCGGCCGCTAGTATCCCCAGTCAATATCGAGCGGAGAGACGTCCTGAGTCAGTGGAGCCTAAAGCAACCGTCGGATGGGTGAGAGGCCTCCAAGGCTGTACTGTAAATAAAGAACTCGCTGCTGTTTTCCTCTTTAAAGTCCACAGGGCCCCAACTTGACTAGTCGAAGAGATTCTTTAAGTAAATTCACTGGCCAGTTGAACAGTACCCGGGTACCATACACACACATACACACCTTTTACATTCCGGGACTTAACCTGTGCAGGACTCATTTTGTTGCGTATCGGAACAAGAGTAAAGATACGTTCCGAATATATTTTCCTCTTTTCCGCTGCGCGTTTATCGTAATACGAAGAGATTGTATTTTTGGGTTCCGCTACGTGTTCCTTTTTCAAATATTCGTGCAACTGCTTTTATTTTCTGTTCGGTTACGAATATTTTATTTTCCGAAATACGAAGCCTCGTGTTTCGTTTCTTTTCCGCCACGCGTTTTACCGCGCTACGAAAATACTGTAATATATCTGTGAATACCGTGTTTCAACATCTGCTCATTATTTTAGTAAACGATTTAAATGATAAAAACTCACAACTGTGTTGGAGTATATTTATTCCCTAGTGTGGGGAGACTGACCCGTGGTTCAATTTTCAGCGGCTCCTCCGGGAGTGAGCGCTACACTGCTATGCCTGTAAGTGGGAGTTATAGAGCTCGGCAAGAAGAAAAAAACCTGCAAATCCCCCTGCATAACAACTTCCCTGGGTATGAGGATGAAGGAGAGGGCAAAAAAAATAAATCAAAATATACCCAGTGATAAAACTCTTAGTAGCATTATAACTGAACTAGTTGTTAAGCCTGCCCAGAGGGCAGTTTAGTGTTGTTTTCGCCAGCTCAGAATTCATGTCCACATATTTGTTTTTTCAATGTCCTATCCAAGAGTATCTCCATATATAAATGCATGTGTAACGCATCCGGCGCCATTCCATCCGCAACAGGAGGGCCAACTGAGCAGCTCTGATGGGTGCGCGCGCAGCTGACAGCGCTTTACAAAGGCATTTATATATTAGAGCAGGTTCCTCTTCCCTCTTAGATTAAAGCTCACGGGAACAGGACCCCTCTTAGATTGTAAACTCATGGGGCCAGGACCCCTTAGATTGTAAACTCATGTGACCCCTTAGATTGCAAGATCATGGGACCCCTTAGATTGTAAGCTCATGGGACCCCTTAGATTGCAAACTCATGGGACCCCTTAGATTGCAAACTCATGCGACCCCTTAGATTATAAAATCATGGGACCCCTTAGATTGTAAACTCATGGGATAGATTGTAAACTCATGGGACCCTTTAGATTGTAAGCTCATGGGACCTCTTAGATTGTAAAATCGTGGGACCCCTTAGATTGTAAGGTCATGGGATAGATTGTAAGCTCATGGGGGACCCTTTCGATTGTAAGCTCATGGGACCACTTAGATTGTAAGCTCATGGGACCCTTTAGATTGTAACCTCATGGGACCCCTTAGATTGTAAACTCGTGGGACCCCTTAGATTGTAAAATCATGGGACCCTTTAGATTGTAAGCTCGTGGGACCCCTTAGATTGTAAACTCATGGGACTCCTTAGATTGTAGACTCGTGGGACCACTTAGATTGCAAGATCATGGGACCCCTTAGATTGTAAACTCATGGGACCCCTTAGATTGTAAGCTCGTGAGACCCCTTAGATTGTAAACTCATGGGACCCTTTAGATTGGAAACTCGTGGGACCACTTAGATTGTAAACTCGTGGGACCCCTTAGATTGTAAACTCATGGGACCCCTTAGATTGTAAACTTGTGGGACCCCTTAAATTGTAAACTCATGGGACCCTCTTAGCGCCGATTGGTGATGCGGCCTAAGCGAGGGAGGGGAAAAAAATCTGTCCACACTGAGTGCGTCTCGAAGGCCGGCACCGCCTACAGGCGCTGTGCATCGCAACATGCTCAGTGTATATCAGCCTTAACCCCTTCGCTACTGAGCCATTTCACCGCTGTGTGCTGAGCTAATTTTTACCGCTTTTGGTCTTCATGTTTAAAGTAAAGGGGGGATAGCTGTGGTCTCATGGAACTGCTATTGGACTGAGCAGCCCGTCAGCAGCTTCCCTGGCTTTTTATGTAATGTGCGGCGTGTATGAGCGTATCACAGAGCTCCACAGCTATAAAACTCACTGTAATGTGTGGTGTATATGAGCGTGAGCTTTATTGCTTTGGAGCTCTGTGATATGCTCATACACACCGCACATTACTGTGATCTGTAATGTGTGGGTTGTATGAGTGTGAGTAAACTGCAATACAACAAGACATATTCTATTTAATTTTAATACCTGTGTTTGATCACATTTATGTGTTTGTTCTCTATGTGGTTAAGAATAAAGACCTAATGCTATTTTGTTGAAATTATATTTCTTATCATCAGGACAAATAGATTGTCTTGAAGGACAAGTAGATCAGGCTTCCACTTTAGTCCATTGGACAAGTAGATTTTTTAAAAATTTCCACACCCCTGCCCCTCTAATAATGAACACTTTGAACAGGGGGTACTTGGGCCTTGGCATAACCAATGGGAGGTGTGGGACTGTGGGTTCTGGAGGTTCTAGGGGTTCTGACATGTCAATTTATTCCTCATCCCTCTCCTATGTCCAAATCCCCCTGTGCCTATGAGGGTACAGGGTGTCTGTGTTATGTGTTTATAATGTGATTGTAAATATCGTCACTGTCTATGTGTCAGGAGTTGCTGTGCAGCACAAGCAGGGTGTAAGCCCAGTATGCAGTGAATAGGAGACCAAGCAGGTTTACAGGATAACACAGGGTTTATTTCAATAATCCAAAGGCAAATATAAACAGAAGGTTCAGATCAAACAAGGAAAAGGGTTACCGGTGGGTATAGAGGAGAGTCCACAATGGGGTTCCGCTGGTAGGGGTGCAAAGAGGAGTCCTTCAAGGGTTGATGTCTGGGGCAGATCAGGAAGCAGGTCTGTACTGGTACACAGTAGGATACAAAATGAGGAAGCATGGATTGAAGGACGTAGCTTCCTCATATGCTGGGCTGATTACTCAGGATGAGGTTCACCTTGGGGCCTATGGGAGAATGCAGAAACATTCAGCCCAAGAGTACTGGAACCTGCATAAAATAACATGGGACACCCCATAAGCAGGTTATAAGGGGCACAAGGGGGGCGCCAGGGGATCAGAGCGTCCAGATCCTGACACTATGTTTATATGCTACTGTTATTAATGCTAATATCATTACTCTGTGTCACTGCCACCCTTTCCAAACCCATCTCCCGTATAGAATATGTTTTACAGCTGTAACAGGTTTAAGTGTTTATTGTTTGCCAGACAAACCTTGCCGCTCTTACTCATGTCCACCTTGTGATTGCAGACTGCCCTATTGTTTCATGTCTGGAGAGTTACAGTATGGCTAGGGTCTGGCTCACTTGAGGACAATGAGGAGGGGAGGCTCCAGGGTGTCATCTTCCATAGGTCTCCTGGCCTCTCTTTGCACTTTATATAAATGCGTCATGTTTCATTAAGGCCTGTCTGTCTGTTTTACCACAGCAATGAGTCATGCCTGTGTTCTGGGGTATACTATAACCATTCTTTCATTGTACCCATCCTTAAGATCCAGCTAAGGGCTGGAGAACGCATGAAATATAGCTGGTGGAAGAACAGATGTCCTGCAAGGGAGCATTAGCAGATGTGACCCAGCTGGGCCGCTGAGGGGCTAAATTACAATCTTCGCACAAACGTTTGCGCCGGCGCAAAAAAACATTAACGCGACGGGTAAAACCATTTGCGCCGAATGCCGTATTACATATTAAGCGCAACAAACACGTCTAATCGTCTATCGCGGGTGAACCTGCGCGAACGCTGCGTGAGCTTACTGTACGTCGTGCGTCCTATACTTAACATTGTGAGGGCAAATGCATATGTGCACTGGTATTACAATCTATTTGCGGTAATTACCACATAGCCTTTGCTCGCATAATTTTAGCAACTCCTAAAAGCTGGGGCTAATGGCAAATCTGAACGACCTGGCCAAACCCAAATACACCAGCCCATAAAAAAAAAACGCAGCAAAGTATAGTTACACATTCTACTCATACCAAACCAATAAAATGGAGAAGTTGTGTGTGCATGTATTATTGCTGCAGCATTTATGCTCAGATTGACTTTGGCAGGCGCAAAAACTTAATGTGAGATAATTGTGGTTCTTAATTCTGATTGGATGAATCGCGTGAAAAAAACAGTCCGCACACTGATTTGTGCACGCGACGGTACTGTGCGAGCAGTTAGACGCATCCTGTATGCGTGCGTTATTGATCACCAGATGAAAATACTCGTGAGGCTTGTAATTCCATCTGTGATTTGCGTGCATAACGTTTAACGCTTGGCGCAAAAAAATCACACGTTGCGTGAGCGTTTTTGCGCGAAGATTGTAATATAGACCGAGATCTGTTACAATCCTATTGTATTTTATTGGGTTTGGGACATAGAATTAGCACTTCATAACTGATACAAATGAGCGAATTGTGTAAGTGATTAACCTCTTCACTACCGATATCGAGATACCTCGGACTTCAAAGGCACCATTTGGTCCTCGATATAGAGATATTCTAATCAGCAGCCCAAAAGCAAGTGAAATTCGTTTGCTGCAAATTAGTTTTGTTTGCTTTTGGGCTGCAGAAGGTGCCCCCAAAGTTTTAGCCCTGTGGTCATAATGTTTAAAGAGCTAAACCGGGAAAATCAGCTACTCAAAGCTCTGACATATCAGGCTTTCAGTAGCATTCAGCAGCTGATGCAGGGAGAAATAGAAGAAAATAGACCAGCCACACAAACCTCTAACTCAATTTGGCAGTAGATGGCGCCATCTATAGGTTATTCACAGTAGGATGTACAATGGGTATAACCTCAAATATTTATTACTTTAAAATTAAAAATGATTTTACAGTATATCACCGGTTTCATGGTTTCAACATATCTTACATCATCAATTTTCCTCCCTCTTTTGGCTGACCCTCACATTGGAGGGTTTAGAAGCCGTAAAAGCAAAATATCTAAGTTTAACTCTTTAAATTTTCAAGTTAGACCTTCTAGACAAATGATCACCGCCACCTTCATGAGCAACAATTGGATTAACAAACTGGATAACCATACACGCAACAGGGCCCACTCTCTGGAACGCTCTTCCTCGTACTGTCAGACTTTCCCCTAACTTCTCTTCCTTCAAACGCTCCCTTAAAACGTTCCTATTTAGGGAAGCCTACCACCCAACTCACTGACGCAACCATCAATCACTCTCACCTTACAGTCCTCTCCTCCTGTTTCCAACCCCAACCCTCCCAGATTGTGAGTTCCTACGGGAATTGGGCCTCATCTCCTCCTGTACTGTTTGTCAAATGTTGTTCAATGTATTGTAACCCTGTCTATACTGTGCCTATTGTACAGCGCTGCGGAATATGCTGGCGCTTTATAAATAAAGAATAATAATAATAATAATAATAACAGGACAAAAAGCAGATAACTTCATCTCATCCATCTTAGTATCTTTTGATATATTTCTGATTGGACAGCTACCAAAACAGGTCCCTCACAGTGGCTGGCTACCCAATTTTGCCAACAATTCCATAAAAGACCTTCTTTCCACACATAATTATATGGTAAAAATACTGCCCACCATATCGTTCTTTGAAGTGTCCTTCAATTTCTTTCTCCAGGCCTATTATTCACCCCATAGATTACATCACATGGGATGGAAACCTTCCCCTTTTTGCTTCAAATGCTCAGAACCTCGGGCCACCTTATTCAACTGTTTTTGGGACTACCCTAGTGTTCAAACGTTTTGGTCATCTGTAAATTCATATTTCCAGTCCACACTCCATTTATCCTCTTCTCTCCCCAGAATTTCTTCTTCTTGATCTTACCGCATTCTATAGGCTTAAACATAAAAAGATCTTGCAAAATAAGGTATGTGCGGACAGCGCACATGCAGTGTTATAAACCTCTAGTGATTACACACTATAAGTGAACATAACTCAAGTACAAATTTAACAATCACCTTCTAGGTGTATGCTTCATCTGGGATTTTTTGTTGTATTCCAGATATTTGCAAGAAAATGGATACAGGAGTAACTTGCACAGTCTCAATATAGAGGCAAACTCGCAGTCGCTTCAACAAAAATGCCAGCTTTAATTTTCAGACAGCCATCATAAAAATAAGAGAAACAAAAAGGTTGCAGGCATCCAGCCAAAATCAATTGATAGGAACAAATAAAAGTCTGCTCCACTGAGCCTTACTGGTTATTTAGTGACAGTCCTTCGAGCTGGGTTGGCTTCCTCCAAGGGAACAGTTTATAGTTCATCCATAGAACCCTGGCTCACAGACAGGTTTTCTTATTCTCCTAACACAGGAGTTGCTGCATTCAGCACACCGTCTCTCCACGCACTGAGGCACACACACTGCTAGGTGCAGCTGCACATTAAATTAATCCCTGTCCCACCCAGAGCTAATTAAACTCCTAGTAACACCAGCTCCAGAATCTGTTCTACCCATACAAGGTAAAGAGCTATTGGTCATTACCTTCAAGTCTATACTAGCAGTACCTTAGATGATGAATCTAAGCATTCGTGGAGGACTATATCTGCCATCTATCCCTTTTCCTGCCACCCTGGCAGCTTCTATTGGCACTCTGTTACATATCCCCCCTTCTGCTCAAACTGGTGGGGTTGAGCACCGTCAGCAAACAGGCTGTAGACTCTGGAAAGAGCATCGGCATTAGCATGTTGGCTACCTGGTCTGTGCTCCACTACAAATCAGAAATTCTGCAGGGCCAGGAATTTGCATTCCTTTCTTTATTCCAAGCCATCCACTGGAGCGGGGCAAGGTCCGTTAGGAGTCTAAACTGCCGTCCTAAAAAATAATACTTTAAGCTCTCGAGGGCCCACTTAACCGCTCAACATTCCCATTCCACTATGGCATATTTATGCTCTGCTGGGGTCAACTTCCTGCTTAAGAAAGCGACAGGGTGTTCTTCCCCGTTCACCTCTTGGGACAAAACTGCACCTAAGCCGACTTCCGATGCATCCGTCTGAACCACAAATTCCTTTGTAAAGTCAGGAGTAATCAAAACCGGACTTTTGCACAGTGCTGTCTGGAGGTCCTGGAAAGTGCTCTCCGCTTCCGGGGTCCAAGTCATAGCCGAAGACTTTCCTTTGTTTGTTAGATCTGTGAGAGGAGCTGCCCTAGTGGATAAATTGGGGACACATTTTCTGTAATAGCCTATCAACCCTAAAAAGGCTCTCACCTGTTTTTATTTAGGGGTTTTGGCTAATTCTGGATAGCTCAGATTTTGGTGACTTGGGGCTTCACTACTCACCTTCCAATAAAGTATCCCAATTAGAAGGCCTCCTCCAAACCCACTGCACACTTCTTGGGTTTAGCTGTCAGTCCAGCATCGCGGAGGGCATTAATGACAGCCTGTACTTTGGGCAAGTGGTTCTCCCACTCTGCACTAAAGATCACTACGTCATCCAAATATGCAGATGCATAAATTTTGTGTAGTTTAAGGACACGGTCCGTCATCCACTGAAAAGTGGCGGGAGCCCCATGTAGAAACATAGAAACATAGAAACATAGAAAAATGTCGGCAGATAAGAACCTTTCGGCCCATCTAGTCTGCCCAATTACATGGATACTTTACCTGGATTTATCTTTTGTTTAGGATAGCCTTATGCCTATCCCATGCTTGCTTAAATTCAATCACTGTTTTGGCCTCTACCACTTCAACTGGAAGACTGTTCCATGTATCCACCACCCTCTCAGTAAAATAATGCTTCCTGATGTTACTTTTAAACCTTTGCCCCTCTAATCTAAGACTATGTCCTCTTGTTTTGCTATTTTGTTTCCTTTTAAATATACTCCCTTCCTCTACCTTGTGGATTCCCTTTACGTATTTAAATGTTTCTATCATATCTCCTCTGTCTCGTCTTCTTTCCAAGCTGTACATGTTAAGATCATTAAGCCTTTCCTGGTAACTTTTCTCCTTCAAGCCGTACACCATTTTAGTAGCCCTTCTCTGAACTCTCTCTAAGATGTCTATATCCTTCTGGAGATACGGTCTCCAGTACTGCACACAGTACTCCAAGTGAGGTCTCACCAGTGCTCTGTACAGTGGCATGAGCACTTCCCTTTTCCTACTGCTAATACCTCTCCCTACACAACCAAGCATTCTGCTAGCATTTCCTGCTGCTCTATTACATTGACTACTTACCCTTAGATCCTCTGAAATAATGACCCCTAAATCCCTTTCCTCAGATGTTGAGGTTAGGACTGTATCAAATATTCTATATTCAGCCCTTGGGTTTTTACGTCCCAGGTGCATTATCTTGCACTTATCCACATTAAAACTCAATTGCCACAACTCCGACTATTTTTTTAGTTTACCTAAATCATTTGTCATTTGGCTGATCCCTCCAGGAACGTCAACCCTGTTGCAAATCTTTGTGTCATCAGCAAAAAGACATACTTTTCCATTAATACCTTCTGCAATATCACTAATAAAAATATTAAAGAGAATGGGTCCAAGTACTGACCCCTGAGGTACCCCACTGGTAACAAGACCTTGTGCCGAATAAACTCCATTTACCACAACCCTCTGTTGTCTGTCACTCAGCCACTGCCTAATCCAGTCAACAATATTGGAATCTAAACTCAAAGATTGCAATTTATTGATAAGCCTTCTATGTGGAACAGTATCAAAAGCCTTACTGAAATCTAAATAAGCAATGTCTACTGCACCACCTGTGTCTATTATTTTTGTTACCCAATCAAAAAAATCAATAAGATTAGTTTGGCATGATCTCCCTGAGGTAAACCCATGTTGTTTCTGATCCTGTAATCTATGTGTTTTTAGATGTTCAACAATCCTTTCCTTTAACATGGTTTCCATTAATTTCCCCACTACTGACGTAAGACTAACTGGCCTATAGTTCCCCGATTCCTCCCTACTACCCTTCTTGTAAATGGGCACAACATTTGCTAATTTCCAGTCTTCTGGGACGACTCCCGTTAACAAGGATTGGTTAAATAAATCTGTTAATGGTTTTGCTATTACATCACTGAGCTCTTTTAATAATTTAGGGTGGATCCCATCAGGCCCCATTGACTTTTTTGTCTTTACTTTAGACAGCTGCTGTAGAACCTCCTCCTCTGTAAACTGATATGTAAATGTCTCTTTAGTGTTCTCTCCTAACTGAGGTCCCTTTCCTTCCTTTTCTTCTGCAAAGACTGAACAAAAATATTCATTGAGGCAGTCAGCGAGACCTTTATCCTCTTCTACATACCTTCCTTCCTTTGTTTTTAATCTAACTAATCCTTGTTTTACTTTTCTTTTCTCGTTTATGTATCTAAAAAATGTTTTGTCCCCCTTTCTTACTGACTGAGCTATTTTCTCTTCTGTGTGTGCTTTGGAAGCTCTTATAAATTGCTTTGCCTCTTTCTGCCTCATCTTATAGGTTTGCCTATCTTCTTCACTCTGAGTTGTTTTATAATTATTGAATGCTATCTTTTTGTTCTTCACTATTTTGGCCACTTCTGCAGAGTACCACAGTGGTTTCTTCCCTTTTTTGTTTTTGCTAACAAGCCGAATGCAATTTCCTGTGGCCTTCAATAATGCTTCCTTTAAATAATCCCATTTCTCCTGGACTCCCTTTAAACTCCTCCAGTCTGATAATGACTCCTTCACACAAAATCTCATTTTAGAAAAATCTGTTTTTTTAAAGTCTAAAACTTTCGTTCTTGTGTGGTGCGGCTCCATCCCTGTTGTTATATTAAACCATACTGACTGGTGATCACTAGATCCCAAATTTTCACCTACAACAACGTCTGATACCAAACCTCCATTTGTGAGTATTAAATCCAATATGGCCTCTTTACGGGTCGGCTCCTCAACTACTTGTGTTAGAGATAATCCCAGTAGGGAGTTTAGAATATTTGTACTCCTGGTGCACCCAGCTGTTTTGGTTTTCCAGTTCACATCAGGAAGATTAAAGTCCCCCATGATAATAACTTCCCCCTTCATTGCCATTTTGGCTATTTCCTCAACCAGCAGATTATCTAGTTCTTCTGCTTGTCCAGGGGGTCTATAGATCACACCTACACGAGCTACTGTATGATTGCCAAATGTTAGCGTAACCCAAACTGACTCTATGTTCACCTCGCTCACTTTTATTTGGTTTGTTTTTATGTTGTTTTTCACATACAGGGCCACTCCTCCTCCTTTCCTACCTTCTCTGTCTTTTCTATATAAAGTGTACCCCGGTATTGTTATGTCCCAGTTATTTTTCTCACTAAACCATGTCTCAGTAACCGCCACTAAATCTACTTTTTCAGCTGCCATCATTGCCTCTAGTTCATTGATTTTATTGACTAAACTGCGAGCATTTGTAGACACGACTCTGAGCTTGTCATTTTTTAGATGTAGGCCAAACGGCATCCTTTTATACTGCCAATGACCTTCTGGAGTAGAAAATGCTGTTTTCGCTTTAGCCAGATCTGTTAGGGGTATTTGACAGTACCCTTTCGTAAGGTCAAGGGAGGTGATATATCGAGCAGGGCCTAAACGCTCGACTAGCTCGTCTACCCTAGGCATAGGATAGGCATCAAATTTTGAGACCTCATTTACCCGCCGGAAGTCGTTACAAAATTGGATGCTACCATCAGGTTTGAGAATAAGGACAATGGGACTACACCATTCACTATGGGACTCTTCACTAATCTTAAAATCCAACATCCTCTTGATCTCGTCTGAGACTACTTGGCATCAAGCTTCTTGGATGCAACAGAGTTTTAAGTTTACTTTTACCCCAGGTTCAGTCACAGTATCATGCTTTAGCATGGTGGTTAAGCCTGGTAAATCAGAAAAGAATTCTCTATTCCTTAGTAGAAATTCTTTGGCCTCTTGTTTTTGACTCACTGACAGGGCCTCAGTGATCTCTACCTCAGGCACCATAGTAGACAGTGTGAGAGTCATAGCTAAGGGGTTTTGGGCCATCAGGGACACACAATCTTTCCATGGCTTTAATAGGTTTATATGATAAATTTTTTAGGGTTTCCATTTACCAGGTTGGTGTACCCTGTAATTCACCTCCCCAACCTGCTCTACAACTTCATAAGGCCCTTGCCATTTTTCCAGGAACTTACTCTCTACTGTAGGTACCAGTACGAGTACTCTGTCACCAGGGTTAAAGATTCTGATCTTGGCTGAATATACTTGGCTATATACTCTAGCCTGAGTGTGTTGAGCCTGTTGTAAGTGTGACTTAACTATGGGCATCACTTTCTCGATTCGGTCCTGCATTTGGGCAATTAGCTCCACTACACTTTTGTTCCCAGGTCTCCTTTGCTATATCTAAGAGGCCTCTCGGATGTCGGCCGTATAGCAACTCAAAGGGAGAGAAGCCCGTGGAAGCTTGAGGTACTTCCCGTATAGCAAACATGAGGTAGGGCAAGAGGCAATCCCAGTCCTTTCCATCAGCAGCTACCACCCTCTTTAACATTCCTTTCAGGGTTTTATTGTACCTCTCCACCAAACCATCGGTTTGGGGGTGGTACACAGAAGTGAGTAAATGGTCAATTTTAAACAGTTTACACAATTCCTTTGTTACCTTAGACATGAAGGGCGTGCCTTGGTCAGTTAACAGTACACGAGGAATACCCACCAGTGTAAACATAAGAGACAGCTCTTTGGCAATAATTTTTTGCGGAGGTATTCCTTAAAGGGATTGCTTCTGGGTAATGGGTGGCATAGTCTACGACTACCAGGATATATTGATGTCTCCTAGCGGATTTAACCAAGGGACCCACAATATCCATTGCAATCCTATCAAGGGGTACCTCAATGAAGGGCAATGGTACCAATGGACTCCTGAACCGGGAGAACGGAGCAGTTCTGGCAAACTGGACACGACTCACAGTACAATTTTACATCATTATGTAGACCTGGCCAATAAGAGCACTGTAACACCCGCTCTTTAGTTTTATCTAAACCTAGATGTCCCCCAATTACATGAGAATGTGCCAAGTATAATACCATACATCTATGGGTTTGTGGTACCAGTAACTGCTCAATTCTGTCACCCCGTATCTCATCTACTCTATACAATAAGTCATTTTCCATAGAAAAATTAGGGATTATAGTCTCCGCCCCCAGTTCATGGGGTGCTCCATTTACAACTTTTACCTGTTCCCTGGCCCGACTTAAGGTGGGGTAACTATGCTGGGCCGTGTCAAATTTGCCATGGGTCATGGGGAGGTCTGGCAGTTCTACCTCTGGGGTTTGGTCCTCAGCATCACCTGCTTAGACCTCCAGGGGAAAATTCACAAGTACATCCTCCTTAGAGCTCTCTTCCAGCAGATCTGGGCTGTAAGATTTAGACACTGTGTTGGGTCCGTCTGCCTTAGCTGTCTCCCATAAGTCCAAGAAAAAGGGGAAGTCTCGCCCCAGTATAGTGTGGGGACATCATACACATGCCTCTCCTGTATATTGAATTAGCCAGGAACTCTTGAATTAGCCATGAACTCTCTGCAGTTCATTCTCGCTCTCTCTCTCTCTTCCTGTCCTGTGGAGTGGACACAGTCTCCCTGCTCTCCTGGTTGATAAGTATACACTATGGGCTCCTGGCCCTCTAGGCCTATTTGTTATTGTTCATATTGGCTGCTTTGTAAATCTTGTATATATGTGTTATATGTGATTTAGTGTGCTGTTTGTAATTCCTAATAAATGCTTAATATAGTGGACGAATCTGTCTTGTGCAACATATATATTTGTGTTGGATGAGTGGTACACCAACAGCTATATTTTCAAGGGCTCAGCAACGATTTACCACATATAGCATTGTACATCAGACTTGGGACCACTCCCACTTCATGGTCCCGGGTGCCACAAACAGTTTCAATGGACACCACAGTAGTGGGGTAGCACTTAGTATCCCCATGAATGCAGATGGCCCCCATCAGCTGTTGTTTAACCTTTTGAGGATTAACTAGAGCTGCATGCACTAGAGTGATGAGACTGCCAGAATCCAGCAAGGCAGTCATCTTGCAACCATCCACTGTAATCACACAAACCTGTTTCCCGGTCTCCACAGTCTGTTGTGGGGCGTCTCCTGGTGTATCAACCAGAGACTGTCGCCGAGAAAACCCGCAATCCATAGGCTCTTGGTTTAAGGGACAACTGGCAACCATATGCCTTGGTTCATGGCAGCGCCAGCACACTACCGGCCCTCAGTCATGTAGTACCTCTGAGGGGCGGTTGGGTCTTTTTATGCGTTGCATAGTATGGTTGTCAATAGCCTGCACTTCCTCCTTTTTGCCACTTGGGCCAGAAGAGCTCTTCGCAAAAGTGGTGGACTTCTGACTCCTGGAGGGGGATTCTTTGGGGACTGCACTCCAAAGAAAATCCTCAGTACTTAAATATCGCTCCATGAGGGCCACCAATTCATCAATATCTTTGGGGTCAGCTTGACCTGCAAACCGCTGTATAGGGATTGGAAGGGCTCTCAGAAAGCGGTCCACCACAACTCTCTCCACCATCTGGGCAGAGTTGGTAATCTCCGGTTGTAACCACATGCGTGTGAGGTGAACAAGGTGTCATATATCTGGGACCTTACCGGTTTGTCCACTTTGAACTCCCAGGCATGGATGTGCCAGGCTCTCAAGGCCATGGTAACCCCCAGATGGGCCAGAATCTCTGTCATGAGTCTGTGGTATTGCTGAGCCTCAGCAGCACTTAAATCAAAGTAGGGATGTGCGTTTCGGGTTTCGGAATTTCGGAATTTTCACGAAATTTCCCGATTCGTGTTTTCGGATGCGGCCGAATTTCCGAAAAATTTTAGATCCGAAAAGTTCAGATCCGAAATGTTTTTCCGAGCCGAAACAGAATATTTTCGGATTTTTCGAATGGGCTTGAAATGTGGCAAACGAGGAGAACAGATTTTCCGAAAAACGAAAATTTTCCGAAAAACGAAAATTTTCCGAAAAACGAAAATTTTGTAAAAACGAACATTTTCTGAAAAAACGAAAATTTTTCGAAAAAACGAAAAGTCGATACAAAAAACGGGCAAAATGACACTAAAAATACAAAAAAAAGTCGATATGCCGAAAAATGTGCAATTCCGAAAAACGAAAATTTTCCGAAAAACGAAAATTTTGTAAAAACGAAAATTTTGTAAAAACGAAAATTTTCTAAAACGAAAATTTTTCGAAAAAAACGAAAAGTCGATACTAAAAACCGAGCACAGTGACACGAAAATACGAAAAATGGTCGGAATTCCGAAAAAAAATGTACCCGAAAAACAGGTCGAACCGAATCGAATCGAAACCGAAATCGGTCGAAACGAGCCGAATCGAAAATTTTAAAAATCCGAAAAATCGAACCGAATCGAACCGAAAAAAAAATCGGTGCACAAGCCTAAATCAAAGTAGGCCTTCTGTGGATCTCCGTTCAAAAAAGGGGCAAGGACCTCAGCCCACTGGTCCTTGGGCTCTGCCAGCCTTTCAAAAACCTTGAGGAAGGCCTCCACATCATCCTCAGCAGTCATTTTTTTGTAGTGCTGCTTGCATCCGCTTGCGTACTGCTGCAACATTTTCAAAAGATGGAGTCCTTTCAGCCAGAGACTGTATTGGATTGTGGATACGTAAACGTAAACTAAACTCTTTTTGCTCGGTTATAGCTGCCTGGGTAGTCACTGCCAGCAGACGATTTGTTTCCTGTTGATCTGTATGCGCAGCCTGAAGGAGGGCATTTGACTGCACCAATTGCCCAATTGAGATGGTTGGAGTATTCTTTGGAACATATATATAGGTCAGACTGGCTTTTATGTTGTATGTATGATTAAAGCCTGCGGGTCGAAATGTCAAATTTTTTCACATGCAGGTTCTGCTGTCCCTGTAAATTAAATCTTACTGACACTTCAAACCGCTTGAAGACCTGCTTCTGTCTTTTTCACATTGGTGTTGTTGGGGTTGCGGTGCCCTCTGACTAGCCGTGACCTTGCGGTTGGGGAAGAGAAGGGCTCCCATCGGAGTGGGATAGCGGCGATTTGTTTTTTTGTATTCCACAACTTGACCTTCATAGATATTATTGACAATTTCAGTCCATTTGTCGTTACATGTCATTGTTATAAAGAAGTCAGGCTTCCCATACTTTATGACAATAGCCATGGCATCTTGATAGTTCTGTACCATGTTCCTGGGACTACCTTGGAATGAAGATGGTAGTATGACTGATTTCCCTGGGAGTAAACCTTTTTCCGTGGTAAAAGTTTGTAAATGGTCCATGAAACCTGTGTCGTTTTCAACCCTTAATTTTGACTGAATTTGTCTGACATAGTCGGTTAGCTTCTGTCTTAACATATGCTTCTTCAAAGTACTGTTGAGTTAATTTGCCAGCACTCAGAAATGGGTTAAACGCATGTCGGATAGAAAGCATGTATTGATAGAATTGCATTTGAGAGACCCTTTCTCGTGGCTTTGTTGAGGATTGTCTGCATATGGTTTTTATAGCAGTAGGGTTGTAGATTAGTTTAATTGAAGTTGACCAACTTTGGTCCCCAAAAGGAAATAAAAGTGAATACAGCATTGGCTCCAAATTGGGAACTAAGATGCTTATTATTTCTTTTTTTTTTCCTTGTTAGGAGGTCGGCAATGAATGATGAGATCTCGCTCAAGAGGAGGCTCCCCATCAGCATTTGTAAAAATGATAGCAGCGAGGTGCATTGTATCTTCGTTGATTGTCTTTACGATCTTGTACTATAGCTATGGTCACAGTTGCAGGTGCAATGCCATTTTGTAAAGCATCTTGTAAGCATTACTGTTCTACTTCATACAGCATCTTACGTGCTTTGACAAAGCGATTGTTTTGAGCCATGAAAGAATTCAACAATGTCTTTAGTTCTGTGTTGCACTTTGAATTTTCCTGAAGTATAAGGTGCAGTTGTGCAGCGTCATGGGGGTCAAGTATATTTAGTTGTGCAAATTTTCTTTTATCATCATTTGAGGGATAAAGTGATCCAGTTCTGTGATAAATTTGTCCATTAATTCTAAAGCAGTAAGGGCCATAACCGGGAGGAGGAGAAATGCTGGCCCCCATTGAAGCAAATGCTAAAGAAATATTGATGGACCTAATGTTTTTTATAAAGTTTTGTGAATGTTGATGAATTCCTCTCATTAGATTTTTGATGAATGGATCAACTGTAATGGGTTCTATTTTGACTTTTCCTTTGCTGCAGCTTTTTCCTAATAGATTGTGTGAGGGTTGTTGTTCTGGAAAATGTAGTGCATTGCAGTTGGTGCATGTAACATTTAGTTCTCCACAATGATGGTGATGTAAGGAATCATCATATAGTTGTATTGAAGCCATGTGTTTTGCACTGTGTGTAAAAGTTGTATGTTTACAGTGCATTTGTTCATTGTTTTGATTGCGCCGCACACGGTTGGATGCAGAGAGACGGCCTGAACTCAGGCCGTCCCCCTGTGGCCAATGACACGTGTCGAGCATCGGTTGCAAGGGAAGGCTGAAATCATCGGCTCGCGCTGCAGCTGTCGGCAAGGCGTACCTGTATGCCTCGCCGGCATTAACCCACCCCTGATGGGTGATGCCTGCTCATTCTTAAGGGGTTAATGCAAAATATAGGAGCCATTAACTTTCAGTAAGAAGTCTCTAATGCTGAGCCACTGCCAAAGTTGGCAACTCAGTCGGAATAGTGGTTTGAGACATTATTATCATTTTTTTATTATTATTTATTTCTAAAGTATTTTACCAAGAAGGATACATTGAGATTTCTCTCTTTTTCAAGTATGTCCTGGGTTCAAAAAAATGACATTTTTACAGTCGTTACAGAAATACAAAGTAATAAAATGCAAGATATTAAAAAACAACACAAATGTAGAGATTAGCACAGAAAATAAATATGTAGAAAATATACTCACTATGTTACATGTTTACAGGTGCATTCTGTATCAAGGTATGTTAATAGAGATCTCTTAAGTGACTTTAGACTGGGGGAAGATTTGATGGCGTCTGGGAGGTTATTCCATAATTGCGGTGCTCTGTAGGAAAATGAGGATCGAGACACTTTCTTTTTGGATTGCGGTATTACAAGTAAGGTGCAGGTCCTGGATCAGAGGTTATAGAATGAGGGAACTGCTAAGGGAAGCAGCCTATTCAAGTAGGGCGACAGCTTCTCAGAAAGCCTCTTAACCATCAGGTTAGAAAGATGAAAGGTGTATCTTCCAGCAACAGTTATAAAATTTATAGCTTAACCTTATATAAGGTTAATATTTATGCTAGGCACCATGGTTCTGATTGTTTACATTTTACTATAAAGACTTTATTTATTAATTAAATTTGAAGTCTCATCATCTGTTCATCATTCTGGATCCTGTTGCTTTGAACCCTTTTCAGAATGTGAACACCCTCTTCCTCTATTTACCAAACACAAACAGCTGCGTAATTAAATAGTGGCAGTTTGATGTGATTTATAAAATGAGATGTATCCTTAAGCCAAAAGAACATCCAATATTATTTTATTAAGAACATTACCCTTATTTTTATTCTTAAACTGACCTTTTGTTTTTTAAAGAAAGCCTTACAGAATACATAAATACATAAAAAATGGCGTCGCGCTCATATTCACCGGAGCGGCAGCAACTGCCAGGAGTAACAGCCCAGTTAATGTATAAAACATAACAAGGAAAAAAGGTGTCATCTGCGCTCGTTTCTATGTGTTCCATATACAACAAAACTGAGGTTTTTGTTTGTTTCAATGGCCATTGCAACGTAAACTCACTCGCCACTTCACGGCACCTCTTTACAGAGTGAGTACCTAACATGTACCAAAAGGCCGCTCTACTGAGCAGCTCCAAGCCCCTCCTGCTGCTTTTCAGCCAAGGAGAGGTAGAGATATGGTGGGTTTAACACCAGTCCGTCGTTCTGCAGCTGCTCCTCTTTCCATGTTTTTGTTTTTAATCCCAAATGGGAAGTGTTTGGAGCGTGTATAAATAAAACCCACCATATCTCTTCGTTGCACGAAGATTGTAATACCATCCGAGTACCAGCACACAATGTTAAGTATAGGATGCGCACACAAATTTTCGTTCGTGCAGGGTCACTCGCGGTAGACGATTACGTGTGAATCGTTTGCACGAACGTCGTAATGCGGCGTTCTGCGCAAAGGGTTTTGTCCCTCGTGCAAATGCGCATGTGCGTGCGCGCAAAAAACTGCGCAAAGAATGTAATAGGGCCCTAAGATGGTTGGAGTGTTCTTTGTAACATACACTATATTGCCAAAAGTATTCGCTCACCTGCCTTGACTCGCATATGAACTTAAGTGACATCCCATTCCTAACCCATAGGGTTCTATATGACGTTGGTCCACCCTTTGCAGCTATAACAGCTTCAACTCTTCTGGGAAGGCTGTCCACAAGGTTTAGGAGTGTGTTTATGGGAATTTTTGACTTTCTTCCAGAAGCGCATTTATGAGGTCACACACTGATGTTGGACGAGAAGGCCTGGCTCTCAGTCTCCGCTCTAATTCATCCCAAAGGTGTTCTATCGGGTTGAGGTCAGGACTCTGTGCAGGCCAGTCAATTTCATCCACACCAGACTCTGTCATCCATGTCTTTATGGACCTTGATTTGTGCACTGGTACACAGTCATGTTGGAAGAGGAAGGGACCAGCTCCAAACTGTTCCCACAAAGTTGGGAGCATGGAATTGTCCAAAATGTCTTGGTATGCTGAAGCATTCAGAGCTCCTTTCACTGGAACTAAGGGGCCAAGCCCAGCTCATAAAAACAACCCCACACCATAACCCCCCCACCAAACTTTACACTTGGCACAATGCAGTCAGACAAGTACCGTTCTCCTGGCAACCGCCAAACCCAGCCTCGTCCATCAGATTGCCAGATGGAGAAGCACGATTCATCACTCCAGAGAATGTGTTTCCACTGCTCTAGAGTCCAGTGGTGGCGTGCTTTATACCACTGCATCCGATGCTTTGCATTGCACTTGGTGATGTATGGCTTGGATGCAGCTGCTCGGCCATGGAAACCCATTCCATGAAGCTCTTTGCGCACTGTTCTTGAGCTAATCTGAAGGCCACATGAAGTTTGGAGGTCTGTAGCGATTGACTTTGCAGAAAGTTGGCAACCTCTTCGCACTATGCGCCTCAGCATCCGCTGACCCCGCTCTGTCAGTTTACGTGGCCTACCACTTCGTGGCTGAGTTGCTGTCATTCCCAAACACTTCCACGTTCTTATAATACAGCTGACAGTTGACTGTGGAATATTTAGGAGCGAGAAAATTTCACGACTGGATTTGTTGCACAGGTGGCATCCTATCACAGTTCCACGCTGGAATTCACTGAGCTCCTGAGAACGACTGATTCATTAACAAATGTTTGCAAAAACAGTCTGCATGCCTAGGTGCTTGATTTTATACACCTGTGGCCATGGAAGTGATTTGAACACCTGATTCTGCTTATTTGGACGGGTGAGCGAATACTTTTGGCAATATAGTGTATATAGGTTAGACTGGCTTTTATGTTGTATGTATGATTAAAGCCTGCGGGCCGAAATGTCAAATTTTTTCCCATGCAGGGTCTGATGTCCCTGTAAATAAAGCTTACCAACACTTCAAGCCGCTTGAGGACCTGCTTCTGTCTGTTTCACATTGGTGTTGTTGGGGTTCCGGTGCCCACTGAATAGCCGTGACCTCGCGGCTGGGGAAGAGGAGGGCTCCCATCGTAGTGGGATCGCGTCACTTTGTGCTTTTGTATTCCACAACGTGACCTTCATAGAGATTATTGACAATTTCAGTCCATTTGGAGTTTATTTATTTATTTGCAAAGTATTTTACCAGGAAGGATACATTGAGATTTCTCTCGTTTTCAAGTATGTGCTGGGTTCAAGAGCATTGAAATTTTACAGTTGTTACAGAAATACAAAGTAATAAATGCAAGATATTAAGAACAAAACACAAATATACAGATTAACGCAGAAAATAAATATGTAAGTAATATAGTTACTATGTTACATGTTTACAGGTGAATTCTGTACCGAGGTATGTTAGTAAGGAGCTCTTGAGTGACTTAAGACTGGGGGAAGATTTGATGGTGTCTGGAAGGTTATTCCATAACTGTGGTGCTATATAGGAAAATGAGGATTGAGACACTTTCTTTTTGTATTGTGGTATTGCAAGTAAGGTGCTGGTCCTGGATCAGAGGTTATAGGATGAGGGAACTTCTAGGGGAAGCAGCCTATTCAGGTAGGGTGGTAGCTTCCCAGAAAATCTCTTAAACACCAGGTTGGAAAGGTGAAGGGTGCGTCTAGATTCCAGCGACGGCTAGTTTAGCTCTTTTAACATGTCACAATGGTGGGTCATGTAGTTACATTGTAGCACGAAGCAGACTTGTGCGCCGTCAATAAAATTGTTTCGTTTCGTTTCGTATTAGCCGTTATTTCGTTTTTCATAATTCGTGTCTGAAACTCAATTCGGATTCGTACGAAATACGAATTTTCGTTAGATTCGTTCTCTTTTCGTAACAATTAGGACCATTTGTTATGATGAATTTAAAAAGCAAAAATACATTTCTTAATATGGCAGTCGATGGTAGTTTTTTTTATACAAAATTCCATTGAAAAATTTCAGTGAAACGTAAACTAATCTAATAAATATTAGTTTAGTACCTCTGTCTCTGACTGAAGTTGAACAACATTATTTAATTTATTTATTTTTTAAATCAGAAATACGAAATTGCGTTAACGAATTTAGGTTCTGAATTTTGTGACAACGGAAACGTGACTAGTGGATGACCAACCAGAGGTTTTCTTCTGCTGTGTGACTGCCGTTGCATTACAGAGTACGAAATTCAGTTAACGAATTTCGGAGGTTTTCTTCTGCTGTGATGACTTTCAGTCCTTCGGATGCCCGTCTCTGTTCAAATCGTGGAGAAATCAAGCGATTCAAGTGCGCACTGAAAGAATTGACACCACAGACAACGAGAATAGGTCTATGCAGTCTTTCTCAGTCAAAGGCAAGTGACTTCTCTCTTTAATCATAGGATTGATACATGCTTTTATGCCAGTTGGTGAGTAAGCGGAAGCAAGGAAGTTAACTAAAAGCAATGTTCAAGTTTAAAATAAATTTTACTTCTTCAGGATGTTCAGGATGTTCTACACCCAACTCCTTGCGTCGGAAAAGAGGAGCTACATGACTCGCGGTTTTGCAATTTGCCTGAATAGTGAAGTAAGCGAAATACAATTTAATTCTCTCTGTAAAAGACATTTTAAAAGACATTAATTAATTTCAGTTCTTAAAGCCGTACTAACAGATACTCAAATCCACATTTTTCTATTTGTCATTATTAAAGCAGGTACATATTCTTGTCCATAACACTGCTCTGTGACTGTATGTGGTTGCACTCTGTACACCTGCTGTGCTCATTATGAGGGGTTCCCTTCCCACCATCCCTGTGCTGTGCTGACTTCCTGGGTCTGTACTTCGGCTGTGCTCATTATGAGGGGTTCTCACCATCTCTGTGCTGTGCTGACTTCCTGAGTCTGTACTTCGGCTGTGCTCATTATGAGGGGTTCCCTTCCCACCATCCCTGTGCTGTGCTGACTTCCTGGGTCTGTACTTCGGCTGTGCTCATTATGAGGGGTTCTCACCATCTCTGTGCTGTGCTGACTTCCTGAGTCTGTACTTCGGCTGTGCTCATTATGAAGGGTTCCCACCATTCCTGTGATGTGCTGGGTTCCTCCAGGGTTTGTACACCTGCTGTGCTCATTATGAGGGGTTCCCACCATCCCTGTGCTGTGCTGACTTCCTGGGTCTGTACTTTGGCTGTGCTCATTATGAGGGGTTCCCACCACTCCTGTGCTGTGCTGAGTTCCTCCAGGGTTTGTTCACCCGCTGTGCTCATTATGAGGGGTTCCCACAAAGCTCGAATGAACAATGTTCATTCAATTCGTACTCATGTTCAAATCGTACCTGCGGACCCTACTGGTGCTGGTGACTCCCATTTCAAATATTAAAAAAAGGTAATTTAATTTCATCATAAAGAATAATCGTAATTATTATGATAATAAAACAATATTAACGAACATTCTTATTTCATCCGATTCTGAATCTCCCATCAACTACCAGTCTCCCACTCCCATATTAAAAAAGGTAATTTTCCCTACCCTCCCTCAGCAGCAGAAGAAAACCTCTGATTGGTCAAACAGTCACTTTTCCATTGTAACGAAATTACGATTCGGATCCGAAACGAAATTTCATATTTTGGATCCATTCGGAAGCATAGCAATTCATTTTTCGGATGCTTCCCGAATCTACGAATTTTAGGAAATTCGTACGAATTTCGATTCGTAACGAAACGAATCGCACATGTCTAGCACAAAGCGGCAGAATGAGTTATACAATGTAGTAAGTTTCTGAAGGTGCGTTTGTGGAGCATCTGCATACACTACATCTCCGTATTCAATAGCATAAGCATTTGCTGTACAATCTGCTTTCTTACCGCGGGGCTTAGGCAGGGTTTGTTTCTGTACAGGGCACCTAGTTTGGGGTAAAGTTTAGATGAGAGTTTTTCTATGTGGGGGCCAAAGGATAGATTTGGGTCTATCCACATACCTAGATATTTGAGAGAAGTGACTGTGGTCAGTGTGCCATTTGATTTTGTCCTACTCCTGACATGTAGATGGGGATTTTGCAGTTTATGTAGTTTAGGTGCTGCTCCAAAAGAGCATTGCTACAGTTTTGTCAGTATTTAGAAAACGTTTGTTATCTGTGATCCACTTTTCTACCTCTGTGAATTGTTCTTGAAGCACAGCCTCCAGCTGTGGGAGATCTGGTTTGCTGGTATAGATTACGGTGTCATCTGCATACATGTGTACAGTTGAGGCTTTGCAGACGTTGGGCAGCTCATTTATGAATATTGTGAATAGCAGGGGGCCGGGTATCGAGCCTTGGGGTACTCCGCACGTGAGGGGGAGGGAGGAGCTGTCAGAGATGGACACATGTTGCGATCGGTTGGATACATATGATTCAAACCATCTTAGCGTGTGATCACCAATACCAGAGTTTTTAAGTTTTTGTAATAAGATGCCATGGTCTACTATGTCAAAGGCCTTGGCAAAATCAAGGAAGATGGCTCCAGTTGGGTATCATTGCAAACTTTTAAAAGGACGGTTGTGGTCGAATGATTTGGACGAAAGCCGGATTGATCTGGGGTTAAATAGTTTGAAGATTGATAATAATCACGTAATTGTGTGTACACATTTTTCCAAAATTTTTGACGTAACGGGGAGCAATGAGATTGGACGGTAGTTGGATACCAAAGTACTGTCAGCACTTTTATGGATAGGTACCACTCTCGCAGTCTTCCAGAGTTTAGGTATGTATCCAGTTGCCAGTGATTCATTGATGAGTGTTGCAACAGGTTTTGCAATTGCCGGGGCACTGATTTTCAGCAGCATTGTTGGGATTTGATCAGGTCCAGACTGGTATTTCATTTTTTGATTACGGAGCAATTTAGTAACTACACTGACAGGCACTGGTCTAAAGTTGAATTTATCTGCGATATGGGGTCCCTGCATGGTTGGAAGGGCCTGACCTGTGTGTGGCCTTTCTGTAGGTGTGCCATTTGCTAGGTTAGCAATAAGGGTGGTGGCGCACCCAACAAAATAATTATTAAAGGCATTTGCAACATCTAGGGGTTTTGCAGGGTTTGGCTGTTTACTTTTACAGCAGTTGGTTGGGAGTGGATGGGGGGTGCTTGTATGTTACTTATGATTCTCAAAAAATTTCTAGGAGAAATTTCTAAATTTCTAGATTTTCATTGAAGTATTGGGCTTTAGCCATTTTTGTTTGTTTTGTGCATGCATTCCGGCATTTTTGGTATTCACAGTGATCCTTCATGGAACCAGTACTCTTGACCACAGTGAATCTCTGGTACATTTGTGTAAGATCAGCTGTAACCAGGCATATACTGGCCATCGGGACCACCGGGAGGTTACCGGTGGGCCTATGGCTCAGTGGGCCAGTGTGACTGGCTGCCTGCGGCTTGCATAGAGCCCAGCCCCAGACATGCAAATGTCCAGGATTGGACACATTGCTCCGAGCGCACAAATCCCCTGTCACTGCTCCAGCAGCTCCAGCTGTACCATGTGGCCGGTGCCTGCTTCCTAACAGCATTTGGCTGATGAGGTTCCGGGTCACCAATCAGTGAGTTCACCGGGGGGGGGGACTGCATTAGCTGAGGCAGGTGGAGCAGCCAGGATCAAAAGAAGGACAGCATTAACCCATTAGGAGAAATCTGCAAGGAGAGATACAGTTGTTTTAGTTTATGTTAAATGTATTACCTCGTTACATTAACCCTTAATATCCCTTTATACAAAATCCCCTGGCCCTAAATACATCTTAAGGTTAACCTAACATAGAACATAACACTGCACCTAACCTCCAGAACCCCTAGTCTATGCCCCAAACACCCCACAACCTCTTCTGGTTCTAAACCTTAATATCAACAACTAAATACCCAAACCAGTAAGCATTCCTAGTTTAACTAAAATAGGCCCCCCTTAACCTCAACCGGAGGCTCTAGGAAATGAAAATATTAATATAATGTTAATATTATCAACATAACATACAACTTAACTCAAATGAATAGAAACCTTAAAGGGATATTCTATTAAAACAATGTCCCTTTTTTCCCTTAAATAATCGGGTAGATCCTGCTGACAGCCTCTGCCCAATTATTTTATATAAATATATATCTCTTTTCACTGTTTCAAGCACTCACAAATGTCAGTCCTTGCCCAGTGCTGCTGTCTCACAAAAAAATCCATATATCTGCAGTACGAGATGCACTCTGGGACTCTTAAAAACAAAAAACTTTATTTAATCCATATATAAAAGATCCAATGTTTCGGCTCGTTCTGAGCCTTCAAGGCTCAGAACGAGCCGAAACATTGGATCAGATATAATCTTTTATGGTACTTTCCTGTTATCTGGACCACATAAATTTTTATAATTTCATTGACAGAATAAACTGAGTCAATTGTCATAGTTTTATTTTTATAGATAACTAGCTTTTGCCCACGGCTTCGCTCGCGTGGATTTTGGGATTTGTTAAAATTGTTTTTTAAAAGAAACTTGAAGTTTTTTTGGTAGTACCCCTCCTTTCCCCCCACTTGGGATTTTTGGAAAATTGTAAAGCACATGTTTTTTTATTTTTCAAGCAGAATGTAAGTGCCAAATTTCACACCTGTAACATCTTTGGTTTATGAAATATAGGTATACTGATAAAAGTATTCACATCCCTATTCCCCACCCCCCTTAACTGGATTTTCGGAAAATGGTAAAACATGTTTTTTTTTTTGCAGGAAGATTGTAAATATCGAATTTCACACCTGTAACATCATTGGTTTTTAAAATATAGGTATAGTGATAAAGATATTCTTCCCCCTTTTTGCCCCCTCCACTGGATTTTTGGAAAATGGTAAACTACGTGTTGTTTTATTTTCAAGACGAATCTAAATACCAATTTTCACATCTGTAACATCTTCTGTTTTTGAGATATAGGTATCCTGTTGAAAAGTATTCACCCCCTTTTTTCACCCACCACGTGGGATTCTTGGAAAATGGTAAAACATGTGTTTTTTTTATTTTAAAGAAGATTGTAAGTGCCAGATTTCACACCTGTAACATCTTTGGTTTTTGGAAATATAGGTATACTGATAAAAGTATTCAACCCCCCTTTTTTCCCCTCCCACTGGATTTTTGGAAAATGGTAAAATGTGTTTTTTTTGTTTCTCAAGACAAATCTAAATACTAATTTTCACATCTGTAACATCTTCTGTTTTTGAGATGTAGGTATCCTGTTTAAAAGTATTCACCCCCCTTTTTTTACCCCCCCACTTGGATTTTTGGAAAATGGTAAAACACGTGTTTCTTTATTTTCAAAAGATTGTAATTACCAAACTTCACACCTGTAACATCTTGGTGTTTGAACTATAGATATACTGATAAAAGTACTCAGACCCCTTTCCCCCGACCCCCCAATTGGATTTGTGGAAAATGGCAAAACACATGTTTGGTTTTTTTCACGAAGATTGTAAATACCAAATTTCACACCCGTTACATCTTCGGTTTTTGAAATATAGGTATACTGATAAAAGTATTCAACCTCCCTTTCTGCCCCCCCAAAGAATTTTCAGAACATGGTAAAATACGTGTTGTTTTATTTTTCAAGACCAATCTAAATACCAATTTTCACATCTGTAGCATCTTCTATTTTTGAGCTATAGGTATCCTGTTTAAAATATTCAACCCCCTTTTTCACCCCCTTATGGGTGGATTTTCCAAAAATCATTCCTTAGTGGGCGCCTACATCATAAAAACAGTGCACCTTCAAAATTTCACGTTCCTAGGTTAAACGGTTTCAGCTGGGCATTGATGAGTCAGTCAGTCAGTCAGGACTTTCGCGTTTATGATAAAAGTATTCAACCCCCCTTTTTACCCCCCAAGCAATTTCCAGAAAATGGTAAAATACGTGTTTTTTTATTTTTCAGGAAGGATCTAAATACCAATTTTCACATCTGTACCATCTTCTGTTTTTAAGATATAAGTATCCTGTTTAAAATATTCAACCCCCTTTTTCACCCCCTTAGAGGCGGAGTTTTCAAAAATCCTTCCTTAGTGGTGCCCACATCATAAAAACAGTGCACCTTCAAAATTTCACGTTCCTAGGTTAAAAGGTTTCAGCTGGGCGTTGATCAGTCAGTCAGGACTTTCGCGTTTATATATATATAGATGAACTGAATAAATGGGAATACAAACATATGAGAACATGTGACAATTAATAAACTGTACAGTTTATTAATTGTCACATGTTCTCATATGTTTGTCTTCCCATTTATTCAGTTCATTATCTATAAAAATAAAACTATGACAATTGACTCAGTTTATTCTGTCTATGAAACTATAAAAATTGATGTGGTCCGGATAACAGGAAAGTACCTCTTTTATATATGGATTAAATAAAGGAAATTTAGGATCAAAGGAAAACCATTTACCGTCATTCGAAATGTCATTTGTTTTTAAATGTTTCTATACATCCTACAAATCCGCCACTTTACGGGCAGAATATGGGGACCTCCTAGACACGATATTTGAAGTAATCTTTCGTTTTTATTCTTAACCTTTATTTCATGGAAAAATCACTGTTCCTTTATAAACTTTTTTTAAAAACGTTTTTTCCTTGTTTCCTGTCCCCAGGACACTACCCGGACCCCCATACACCTTTTATGGCAATTATCTTGCATATATGCCCTCTTGGAGGGCACTCTAAAATTCGAACGTTCGAGTCCTATTGACTTGCATTGAGTTCGAATCGTGTTCGCGTTCGAATTCAAACTTTTGAAATTGTTCGTGTTCGAATGCGAACCGAACACGGGGGTGTTCGGCCCATCCCTAGTTATGAAATCTATTGCTTAACCTGATAAGGTTAATATTTATGATAGGCACCATGGTTCTCATTGTTTACATTTTACTATAGAGACTATATTTATTAATTAAATTTGAAGTCTCATTATCTGTTCATCATTCTGGATCCTGTTGCTTTGAAACCTTTTCAGAATGTGAACACCCTATTTAACAAACACAAACACTTGCGTAATTAAATAGTGGCAGTTTGATGTGATTTATAAAAAGAGATGTATCCTTAAGCCAAAAGAACATCCAATATTATTTTATTAAGAACATTACCCTTATTTTTATTCTTAAATTGACCTTTTGTTTTTTAAAGAAAGCCTTACAGAACACAGTCTGTCCAATACAAAGATTAGAAAATTAAACTTATACACAAACAGTAGATGAGGAAGATATTTCTCCCAATAACGTCCTTGCTCCTCCCTTGGAAGATTCTTGCGGTACAAAAGCCCCTTTTCCCAGTACACTCTGTAGGAATCAGAATCAGTTACTGGCACTTCCGTACTTTCCTCATTCCTTCCAGGGAAGGGTCGATGTGCAGGGCTGCTATAAGCTTTTCATTCCTGCTCCTGTGCTTGAGAAACTCAGGAGCCATAGCCCCATCGGCTGGAGCCTCCTGGGAATCAACTCTCATCCTAGGGATAATAGGGTTCCTCAGCCACCGGAGAAGGAGCACAACTAATTTCCCCTTCATTACTGGCTGAGTTCTCAGCCTCCCCAGCAGCCTCACGGGCGGCCTGTAAATAGGTCACCACTGTTACACTGGGTATCTGACTGGGCTCCACAGCATTCACACCTGAAGGGACAGTAGGCAGGGCTCCAACTTCCTCTGCCCTGCTCCTGGAGATCACATTAGCACCGGAGCTGGACACAAGCGAGGTATTGCGCTTTCCACTTCCCTCACAGGCAGAACAGAGGACATTTCTGCTTCACCTCGCAGCCCGCTTTCGTGCAGGGTTGGCATCGGACACAGTCTAGAATCACATTCTTCAATGCATTTCCTCCCCATGCCAGCATAGCTGGTTCAGGAGTAACAGTCCCAGGGTTACCCTTCCCGCTCCCACAAGCAATAGAAGGTCCCAAAGTTTCACATAGTACCTCAGATTGTACGGGGTTGTTCATTAACACACTTGAGTCACAGGAGTCTTCCTCTGGGGCATACCGACGTACCAGCCGTCCCAAGTCATTCCCCAGTCATTCCCCATTCGTTCACAGGAATATCCTCGGAAACCCCAACCTCCCGCAACCCTTTACCAACACCCCAATCTAGGTACACTCGTGCCATGGGCACCGTGGGGCGAACCCCACCAACTCCTTTGATGGCCATCGTCTTTCAGGGAACAATATCCTCAAGACTGACTATTTCAGGTCGCACTAGGGTATATGATGCACCAGTATCCCGGAGACTGATAGTCACATGGTCACCCACAGTAATGCTCTGCAGGTTGTCGCTACCTTGATCCACTGATCCAGAAACACAAAGGACAGGCTTTGGACTTCCTGAGGCTTTTCCACCTCCTTCTGTCCGCTGCGACTGTTTCTTGGTGGGATAAGTAACTCAGGTGCCCCAAACAATTACATCGAAAGCACCTGCGGGTATCCCATCGGCTCGACGCGGCCGCTGCTCCTTGGCTGGTGGACGATGTAGTCATCGGTTTCCCGCTGACTTGATAACCGGTGTAGGTGTAGTTAATACATTCCGGGCGGTAGTTCCAGCTGGTGTAGGCACGCGTCATGCTGGAGGCGATCTGTTTTTCACATAGTCACTGGCCAGATCCGCTGCCTCCGCTGTACCTTTACGCTTTCTGTCCAGAACCCACTCTCTGGACTCAGGACTCCTGGTCTGCTCCAGAATCATTAGGTCCTCCAGGGCCGCTTAGGTGGTGACTTGCAGGCCTCCAATCCATTGCCGGAATGTGGTTCTGAGCTGCCCAGCATATTCTGTGCAGCTGTCCGATGTTCCTTGCTGCATGCTCCTGAAATTTTTACAATAAAATTCAGGGGTTAGATTAAAACTTTTGAGCAGGACCTTCTTTATGGCTTCATAGTCCTTGTCACTTTCTTCTGGATGTAAAGCAAACATATCCAGGGCCTTTCCTTTCAAGCGTGGGGTTAAATACTGCCCCACTGCTCCTTGGGCAACTGGTACTGCCGACATACCTTCTCAAACCCTCTCAGGAACACATCCAGGTCAGTGTCTTTCTCGAGCATGGGAAAATGCTCTGGCCGGGATCTGTTGGTTTCTGATCCACCAACATTGCAGCTCTGGGTGGAAGAACTGGCCCTCTCCAGGCACCGCAGTTCCAGTTCATGCTGCCTTTCTTTCTCTCTCTCTGTAGCCTCTCGTGCAGCAATCTGATGCTGGAGGATTAGCTGCAGTCTCAGCTGGGGGTCATCACTTCCCAGAAGTCTAAGGGTAATTTTTAGCTCAGAGTCCTTGGCACTCACAGCTACAGGAGGTACCAGTCCTGGGATCTCAGACTTCACAGTGTCGGATATAATCTCTGCACGTGAATACAACACGTTTGTATATATTGGATTTATCAGTCAAGCCTCCAATATGTCTATATTGGACTTACTGGACCTACCTCGGCAGTTGCCTCCAATATATCAGGGATTATTATTTCCTAAGAAATTTATACGAGACACAAATATCAATCGTTTATATCTCTTAGAAATTATCCTGAATTCTTTTAATTGTCTGTGTTTTGCTTTAAAAAATACAATAATCAATAATCGGATAAAAATATATATATATTTATTACGTATACAAAAAAGTTTCAAATCTCATATCATAAACAAAAATTTATAAACCACAATCCATGAGCATATAAAAACTAGCTTCACAATATATGTATCTCCGGTTAGTAACTGCATATATGATTAATATCATTTACCTTATCAGTTAGTAACTAATACACAAATGGTTAATAAACATTTCTGTTTAATACAACATGCATTTCCCAGCAAACAATGTTTAACCAGCCAGCTCTTATAGATATATATATATATCTCTATGCTACATGGATCAACAAAAGATAAGCTAATTTAATGATAAGTAATAAAAACTTATTTAGTGAATCCTCCCCTAATCTCGAGAATTAAACTTCTAATCTTTTGTTGTTTTTATTTTGTAGTTATACAATTCCTTGCTTATTAATTTTAATCACAGTAATTTCCAAATTCCATATATATATATTGGTATTAATCTTACAACATTTCTTTTAGGAATAAATCCTTATATCCACTTCTTCATATTTCTATCTGCAGAATAGAATATACTTAGAATTTGGATTTAACGGTATCTGAGAATCTCAGTCTAAGTTGCAAGAATATCTACAAATATATAATTACATTAATTCATACATTAATTTCATACATTACCTGTCCAATCTGGATTTTGATAAGTCTGCCTTGGAATTTTCTATGTGATGCTTTGTTTTGGAATATGTGAAGATTATCGATATCAGATAATCAATGCATGTGAGTTAGAGATTTGGTGAGAATATTGATTGCCTCATGTCTTGGGATCTGCCTGCATCGTGGTGTGAGTCTGAGTGTTGGAATCTTGGACTCTCAGAGGGTCATGTGTAATGCATTGCAGTGTGAGTCCCTGAATGCTGGAATCTCCGACTTCTCAGAGGGTCATGTGTAATGCATTGCAGTGTGAGTCTCTCAATGCTGGAATCTCCGACTTCTCAGAGTGTCATGTGTACTGGACGTCTGAATGCATTGCGGTGTGAGTCTGACTGCTGGAATCTCCGACCTCTCAGAGGGTCATGTGTAATGCATTGCAGTGTGAGTCTCTCAATGCTGGAATCTCCGACTGATCTGTAACCAACACTACCACCTCAATTATAGTAAATTTGACGTCACGGGTAATATGAATCATAATATTTACTATCCTCTAGAGGGCAGTATTGCACTTCTTAAATTAATTCCACCATTTCTTTTTAATTCTTATCTCGGGTCAAAAAGGTCAGACTGACTTAACAAAGACCTTCTCTTCAGTCAACTAGACACAGTGTCTGTCATCTGATTTATATCCCTACTCCCTTTTGAAATTACTTAGAGTCCTATCAGCTAAATTCTTTTCTGGTTAACTCAACAGAATCTATTCTTTAGTAATTTTTATTATTTACCAATTATATACTTTCTACAATATATATTGGAGTATATATTTCATACTGTAAATATAATAAAATATACCTTGATTATAAACATATATTTTATGAATATAAATCTATATTACAGAATATTTTAACTCTTATTCCTATACACAAAAGACAAAATCTCTTTTGTTTTAAAAACTTAAAACAGACCAATAAATTTACTTATGACACGTCTTAGCATTATCTCACAAAAACATTCATTCTAGGTTCCTTCATGTTTGGCACTTCATAAAAAAAATATAAAAGACTTCACCCAGGAATGAACTCTGTAAAAAAAATCTCGTTCATTTCTTAAACCTAGAGAAATTGTAAAAGAAAAACTGTCTTTAAAAGCAAAATGGCTACAAACATCCATTTTAAATCCTTTCTTCTCTAATATACCCGACAACAGTAACCCCTGTTGTGCCTGACTCTTGCTCTTCTTGGCTTTCATCATCCTCCAGACGATCTCTGATAAGCTGTTCTTTGTTTTTGCCGGGCGCCGCTATCTTTCTAGATGGGCACAGCGCCTCTTTAGACCTTTTCTTGTGGGCATCCATTGTTTCAGGAATAGAGAAATCAAAAAGAAAGGGAAAGGAAAAACTGATTTGCACCGTATGTCTGTGACTTGGCATTAAGTACTGTCTTTGGAAAATTACACAAAAAAATGTAATTTCTTTAGTACCACGATTTACCCTCCAGGCAATCACTGGCACTAAAACTCAAGATATCCCACCTGCTGCCAACCAATTTGTCACAGAAAGAAAAAAAACTACCTAAGATACCTACCCTGTCGTGACGTGCAGAAGGAGAGAGTACAAGGGGTTACAGCTCCAAGCCTCTGGACTTACTAATAGGGATGAGCCGAACACCCCCGAGTTCGGTTCGCGCTTGAACTCGAACTTTTCAAATGTTCGGATTCGAACTCTTACTCAATGCAAGTCAATGGGACTGAAAATTTGATTTTTAGAGTGCCCTCCAAGGGGCATATGTGCTAGATATTTGCCATAAAAGGTGTATGGGGGTCCGGGTAGTGCCCTGGGGTGACAGGAAACAAGGACAAAAAGTTTAAAACAAAACGATTTTAAAGGGATAGTGAGTTTTCCATGAAATAAGGGTTAAAAATAAAACTGAAAAATTCCTTCAAATATCGTGCATATGAGGTGCCCATAAAATGCCCGTGAAGTGGTGGATTTCTCGAATGTATAGAAATATGTAAAAGCCAAAAAATGACATTTCAAATGACGGTAAATGGTTTTCCTTTAATCTATCCATAAACAACTGCTTGGGGCGGCAGTCTGTATGAAAAGAGGAGACATTTTCGGACACGCAGAAAAACTTTAGTGATTTTTTTGGGCTAAGTTATTGTGAAACTTATGCAGGCTTTGGATGAAAGTAACAATAGGTGCTTTAAAATTGGGCCTTTAGCATCGGCAACAGTGCCGTCACACAGTAGCCCCTCTGAGTGCACCCAAATATTGTGCCTTTGGTGCCAGGCCAGCAAGTGCCATCATACAGTAACCCATCTGTAGTATTGTGGAAGAGAGCAGGGGTGGACCTTGCGGACATATATTAAAAAGATATGCATCTGGTAAAGGTGTCAGTGCACCCAGATATTGTGCTTTTGGTGCCAGGCCAGAAAGTACCATCATACAGTAACCCCTCTGTAGTATTGTGGAAGAGTGCAGGGGTGGACCTTGCTGTCCTATATTAAAAATATATGAATCTGGTAAACGCGTCAGCGCACCCAGAAATTGTGTCTTTCATGGCAGCAAGTGCATTCACACCGTAACCCTTTTGTGGTATTGTGGAAGAGTGCAGGGTTGGACCCTGCGGTTCAAAAAATTAAAATGATATAAATCTGGCACAGGCGTCAGTGCAGCCAAATATTGTGTCTTTCATGGCAGCAAGTGCATTCACACCGTAACCCTTTTGTGGTATTGTGGAAGAGTTCAGTGCTGGAGGTTTTGTGAATGAAGAAGACATCCCCGATCTATTCCGTTACGTCAGCATCAGGGGATTGATAACTGCTGATCCAGGACTGATTCATTTTTATAAATGTCACCTGGTCTACAGAGTCGGTGGACAGACGCACTCTTTTGTCTGTGACAAAACCTCCAGCGGCACTGAACAACCTTTCTGAAAGCACGCTAGATGAAGGGCAACCTAGTAGCTGCATAGCATATTGGCATATTGGCTATCTGGCCAGTGATCCAATCTCAACACCCAGTAAGCCAGTGGATCATCTGCTGGAAAGGTATCCAGGTCTGCCCTTGCCCCCTAGGTAGTCCTACACCATATGGCAAAGACGCTGGCAATGGGTGCCTACATTTGATGTCCCTGGGTGTCGTGGACTAAAATTTTTAAAAATGCATCAGTCAAGCGGCCATGGCCTTCACCACTATTCCTCTGATCATTCGCAGCCTCAGAAGCACCTGTGTCATCACTTGGTAGCTTACCAGTGCCTGGAAAGGTGTTACACAAGTGTCGCTTTAGAGCGTCCTCAAGTTTTTTCATCCTGTGCTCCCTCTGCAACTTTACCCTTGTATCGTGGATCAAGAAGGGTTGCCAACCAGTAATGATCCCTCTCCTTGATAGCACGAATCCTGGGGTCCTTTAGCAAGCTTTCGAGTCTTCCTGGTCAATGAGGATGACCGTATCGTGCACTTCCTCCTCCCAGCCACGCACTAGCCCTTGTGTTTCTGGGCACACAAAACCCTCCCTTGAGGAATTCCCACCTTCAATGCCCCCACTACTTAAATATTCCTCCTCCTCCTCATCCTCCTCCTGTCTGATCTGAGGAGGAGCTGCTGGAATGCTGTCTGCGGAAAGACTGGGGCCTTGAGAGCTAGGGAAGGCCTCCTTTTCCTCCCGCTGCTCTGCCTCTAGAGCCACATCTATAATTCCCCGCAGAGTGTGCTCCAGCAGGAACACTAAAGGAATTGTGTCACTGATGCATGCACTGTCCCTGCTCACCATCCTCGTTGCCTCCTCAAATGGTGACAGTACAGTGCACGCATCCTTGATCATCAGCCACTGCGGGGGGGGAAACAAGTTGACCTGAACCTGTCCTTGTGCCATACTCACACAGGTACTCGTTGATGGCCCTCTGCTGCTTGTGCAAACGCTGCAGCATTGCTAATGTCGAGTTCCACCTGGTGGGCATGTCACAGATCAGACGGTTTGTGGGAAGGTGGAATTCTCTTTGAATTTCTGCCAGGCGAACGCTTGCTGGGAATGACCGTTTGAAGTGGCTGCAGACTTTTCTGGCCTGGCTGAGAAGCTCTGCCAGCCCTGGGTACTTGGTTAGGAAATGCTGTACCACTAGATTTAGGACGTGTGCTAGGCATGGTACATGTGTCAATTTACCCTTGCATAGGGCGGAGAGAAGGTTGCTGCCATTATCACAGATGATCATTCCCAGCTGAAGCTGGCGTGGTGTTAACCATCTCTGCACCTGCTCCTGCAGAGCTGACAGAATTTCTGGCCCGGTGTGGCTCCTGTCCCCTAAACAAACCAGCTCAAGCACAGTATGGCTTCTTTTTGCTTGAGCCATTGCATAGACCCTGTCAGGTGTCGGTTTAACTGCCACTTCGCCAGAGACACAGAAGGAGGAAGAAGAGGGAGAGGTGGTGGTGGAGCAGACAGACCTCATACAAGCAGCTTTCTGTAAGCGTGGTGGATGAACAAGCTCCAGCACAGAGCCCCATCTTGGATCCCTCCCAGCTGCAATCAGAGTTACCCAGTGTGCCGTGAAGGAAATGTAATGACCCTGTCCATGCTTGCTGGACCACGTGTCGGAAGTCACATGCACCTTGCTGCTGACTGCCTTTCCCAATGACTTGATAACATGGTTTTCCACGTGCTGGTATAGTGCTGGAATGGCGTTGCGTGAAAAGTAATGGCGTTTTGGAACCTGCCACTGTGGTACAGCACATTCAGCAAATTCACGAAAGGGAGCAGAGTCCACCAGCTGGAAAGGCAGCAGCTGCGATGCGAGTAATTTTGCTAAGCTGGCATTTAGACGCTGTGCTTGGGGATGGTTGGGCCTATATTTTTTCTTACACTGCAGCAGCTGGGGCAACGTAATCTGACTGCGTAAATCTTCAGCTGATGGGATGCTGTCACATTGTGAGGAAGGACCTGGTACATCCATTACTGTAGCATCATCCTTGCCAGTGTAGGTTGTAGCAGGCAATGAGATGGCAGGACATACAGTGGGGGGTAGAGACAGATGAGGAGGAGGAGGACCTACTCAAAGTTTTGCGCCAACGGTATGTGTGGTAGGTGGTCATATGTCGCCTCAAGCACGTAGTACCCAAGCGTCCGGTATCTTTCCCACGCTTGAGCCTCATCTGACCGATTACAAATAGCAACGGTGGGGTCTGCTGCACATTTCTTAAAGAACTCCCAGACAGCAGAGCTCCTGCATGTGTGCTTTGAGACAACAGCACTCTGCACCGGAGCAGCTCTGACATCTGATGCCTTGGACTGGCTAGTGCTATGGTTGGTCATAGAGGATGTTGTGCCTCCTCCTCCTCCCCTCCTCCTCACTTGGTTCCTCTGTTCGATCTGGCACCCAGGTGGAGTCAGTGACCTCATCATCATTGTCATCATCACCCCCTATCTCCTCATCACTGGAGCCAACTTGGCAGTATGCTGCAGCTGCTGGGGCAACATGAGTGCCAGTTATTTGTGTGTCATCACTGGCACCCCCTTCCTCTAGGTTGATTATACTTCCTTCCTCAACCTCAGAGATTGAATCAGAGTGTCATGCCCCAACCCTTGGAGCCTGCTGTGGCTAGTCTGGGAGACTGTTTGCACCTACTTAAGGGTTAACTTTTGCTCTGGATACCTGTGTGATTGCTTAAAGCCTGGTCACACCCTTTCCTCTACGATCTGGCATTGTTCAACTTGCATTGCTTCTGAGAGGATCCCCTTCCTGAGCTCCTGCACATCTCTGCAAGCCTGATCCGGTTGCTGCTGTTTATTTTCCTGGACTGTTCCTTCTAGTATCCAGTTTCTGAAGTAAACCACTGTGTTGGTTCCAGGTACCATTCTGCTACCAGAGACTGTGCTTATTACTCTATTGCTGTGCACTCCATTCTGCAGTACCTGGAGAGACCACTGGATTACTGTGTTGCACATTCACCATATCTGCTGTACCAGAGACCTGTGTGTTATTCAGCTGTACTTATTCATCGCTGTGTCCTGCATATTGCATTATCTGGATTTTCATATTGCCACAGATCACTTGTGCTTATTGGTTTACAACCTGCTGTTTCAAGCCCTGTGTGTTCATCTGCCACAGTTCCAATATATCCCTATTTACCTGCTTCATTGTATCCAGTGTCTTCATTAACCTGTTCAACCCCAGCGCCTGGGATTTATACTGAACTTTGGGTCCCACCTCGGCTCACGCCTGGTGCCACCCTGACACAGAGCACTGTACTTGCTGCGCATCCTCAAGCAGCATGCCACTGTCATTGTAGTGAAACAATTCAGCTGACTCCTCCGTGTGTGATAGCGAGGCTACGACAGGAGTAGCTGTGGACATTGAGGCTGCATTAGATGCTTTGGCAGCTGAGGTGGACTGTAAAGCACTACTGTAACGGGGAGCCCCCTATAGGGTGATGGGGAGCCCCCAATCTGCAGAGATGAAGCCTTAAGGACAGGTATACAGCTTCCAGGGAACAAACCAAGATATTAACAGAAACTAGAAAGATCCCTAAGCCCTGACTGAGATCCTTGAAAGATGGTCTCGAAATACTACCTAGGCTAGGTCTGCAAGATGAATAAAACATAAACCAGACATACAATGAATGCAGGTATACAGATTCCAGGGAACAAACAAAGATATTAACTAAAACTAGAAAGATCCCTAAGCCCTGACTGAGATCCTTGAAAGGTGGTCTCGAAATACTAAGCTAGGTCTGTAAGGTGTATAAAACATAAACCAGACATACAAGGAATGCAGGTATACACGGATAAATAGCACGGTACAGTACAGGGGACAGACAGAAGAGAGATCCAAATACAAGAGCCAAAGGTCATACACGGAATATCATAACTTGAGGGGTCAGACAAGAGAGGGATCCTAAACACATGAGCCAGAGGTCATACACAGATAATCAAAGTAAACCAGCACACAGGGACTAAGCAAGAAAGACTATCCTGGTCCAAGGAGCAAGGGGAATCCTAGTCCTACATATAGGGCAGAACAGGTCATGTGACCGCAGACCAATAAGCCCAACAGATGGCCTGCAGGCTGAAAACAAAAACAAACAGGAATCCCTGCTACCACCAGCAGGGGGCAAGGCCGAGACGTGACATAACCCCCTCCCTTACGGGTGACCTCCTGGGCACCCAAGAAAGAAAACATGGACGGCATGAAAACGGACAAAACCAGTCACCAGTACCCATTGGAATCCCACTCAGACTCAGAGTAGTCAGCATGTGCCTGAGCAAGCAAAGCTCTTTCATAAACCTCCAGGTCCTCTCTGCAGATCACTGCACCATTAGAGGCCCGTACACAACCCTCGGCAACCGGGCTAGGGTCTCGCACCTGAGGGTCCGACGGCATGAGTACCTTGGACCTTGAACGGAGTGAATCATCAGTCCCAGGTTTTTTATGGTTAGTCCTCTTGCGTCTCCTGGGCCGTGATCTAGGAGTTCCGTCCACACCATGGCACATAGAGGCAATAGAGGTACTGCCAGATCCAGTGACAGTAGTCTTGCCCTGAGATTGTATATTACAACTCACAGTGGAACCACAAGACACAGTGGACTTACTGTCTGCCCCAGAGACAATGACCTTGCCATTAGACAAGGCCCCGACCAATACAGTACAGGGTGTGTGCATGACTGGTACACTCTCGGGATATGGGACATCACCAGGACATGGTACAGTTGGCGCCACAACAGTCTTACACCTCTCCCCAGGAGGAGTATATTGTGGATCATCTGAATCAGACTCCTCCAACAGCCCTTGCAGAATGTCAGGGTGTCTCGGCAGCACTACCCAGTGCCTCTCAAGCATCCAAAAGCCAGAGGGCGTCCGTATATATTCCTTGGGAACACAATGTGATTTGGGGATCATAATACCCTTCAAACCACCAGCTTGCCGGAATTCCCTGATTACTGTGCAGAGTAAGGCAACCTCGGACTTAGAGGGTGTAGTATCATTGGAACCAGAACAAAGTGTGGAAGTTTCAGAACCAGATTGGCTAGGGTTGATCACCTTTTCCTGTCTTCTCTTTGAGCAAGACATAGACTTTGTGACCACCTCACAAGGCTTGACAATGGTGGGGACAACACTGGACTCACTGTGGGGCAAGGGCACAGTGGTCTCATGTGCCAATCCAGGCACGTCGGCCTCATAACAAAACGTGGTCACAGCTGTCTCGTCTAACCTGGGTACAGCTGTCATTGCTGACGTACAGCTTGTCCCGGACACCACTGGCAAGGTACCAGCCTCAGGCATCACGAATGACATATTGTCAGTACCCGACATGGCTGGCTTCTCATTACCCGACATGGCTGGCTTCGTGCCAGGGGAAGCAGACATGGCTGGCTTCGTGCCAGGGGAAGCAGACATGGCTGGCATCGTGCCAGGGGAAGCAGACATGGCTGGCATCGTGCCAGTGGGAACAGACATGGCTGGCATCGTGCCAGTGGGAACAGACATGGCTGGCATCGTGCCAGTGGGAACAGACATGGCTGGCATCGTGCCAGTGGGAACAGACATGGCTGGCTTCGTGCCAGTAGGTACAGACATGGCTGGCTTCGTGCCAGTAGATACGGACATGGCTGGCTTTTCATTGCCAGTGGGAACAGACATGGCTGGCTTCGTGCCAGGGGAAGCAGACATGGCTGGCTTCGTGCCAGTGGATACAGACATGGCTGGCTTCGTGCCAGTGGATACAGACATGGCTGGCTTCGTGCCAGTGGATACAGACATGGCTGGCTTCGTGCCAGTGGATACAGACATGGCTGGCTTCGTGCCAGTGGATACAGACATGGCTGGCTTCGTGCCAGTGGATACAGACATGGCTGGCTTCGTGCCAGTGGATACAGACATGGCTGGCTTCGTGCCAGTAGATACAGACATGGCTGGCATTTCATTGCCAGTGGGAACAGGCATGGCTGGCTTTTCATTACCAGTGAGAACAGGCATGGCTGGCAACGTGCCAGTGGATAAAGACATGGCTGGCAACGTGCCAGAGGAAGCAGACATGGCTGGCTTTTCATTACCAGTGAGAACAGGCATGGCTGGCAGCGTGCCAGTAGATACAGACATGGCTGGCTTCATGCCAGTAGATACAGACATGGCTGGCTTCATGCCAGTAGATACAGACATGGCTGGCTTTTCATTGCCAGTGGGAACAGACATGGCTGGCTTGTCATTGCCAGTGGGAACAGACATGGCTGGCTTCGTGCCAGTAGATACAAACATGACTGGCATTTCATTGCCAGTGGGAACAGGCATGGCTGGCTTTTCATTACCAGTGAGAACAGGCATGGCTGGCAGCGTGCCAGTGGATACAAATATGGCTGGCAACGTGCCAGTGGATACAGACATGGCTGGCATCGTGCCAGTAGATACAGACATGGCTAGCATCGTGCCAGTAGATACAGACATGGCTGGCATCGTGCCAGTAGATACAGACATGGCTGGCATCGTGCCAGTAGATACAGACATGGCTGGCATCGTGCCAGTAGATACAGACATGGCTGGCATCGTGCCAGTAGATACAGACATGGCTGGCATTTCATTGCCAGTGGGAACAGACATGGCTGGCTTTTCATTACCAGTGAGAACAGGCATGGCTGGCAGCGTGCCAGGGGAAGCAGACATGGCTGGCTTTTCATTACCAGTGAGAACAGGCATGGCTGGCAGTGTGCCAGTAGATACAGACATGGCTGGCTTCATGCCAGTAGATACAGACATGGCTGGCTTTTCATTGCCAGTGGGAACAGACATGGCTGGCTTCGTGCCAGTAGATACAGACATGGCTGGCATTTCATTGCCAGTGGGAACAGGCATGGCTGGCTTTTCATTACCAGTGAGAACAGGCATGGCTGGCAGCGTGCCAGGGGAAGCAGACATGGCTGGCTCTTCATTACCAGTGAGAACAGGCATGGCTGGCAGCGTGCCAGTAGATACAGACATGGCTGGCTTCATGCCAGTAGATACAGACATGGCTGGCTTTTCATTGCCAGTGGGAACAGACATGGCTGGCTTCATGCCAGTAGATACAGACATGGCTGGCATTTCATTGCCAGTGGGAACAGGCATGGCTGGCTTTTCATTACCAGTGAGAACAGGCCTGGCTGGCAGCGTGCCAGTGGATACAGACATGGCTGGCATCGTGCCAGTGGATACAGACATGGCTGGCATCGTGCCAGTGGATACAGACATGGCTGACATCGTGCCAGTGGATACAGACGTGGCTGGCAGCGTGCCAGTTGATACAGACATGGCTGGCAGCGTGCCAGTGGATACAGACATGGCTGGCAGCGTGCCAGTGGATACAGACATGGCTGGCAGCGTGCCAGCGGATACAGACATGGCTGGCAGCGTGCCAGCGGATACAGACATGGCTGACAGCGTGCCAGTATATACAGACATGGCTGGCAGCGCGCCAGTGGATACAGACATGGCTGGCATAGCATTCCCAACCGGAGACACTGCAACCTCACTGGGAGACGAGGGCATAGTGATCCCATGATTCAACAGATTTGAGGTGGCTATTCTGCCAGTCTGGATGCCTATGGAGGACACACCAGTACCTCCATAGCGATACCTGGATACATGGTTCCCCTGCCATTGCTTAACAGGTTTTAATACACAATGTTCAATAGTGTGATTTGGATCTGCACAATAAAAACAGAGACCATACAACCTGCGTCTTTCCTTCTCCGATATGGGTTTGCAAGTAGTGCAGGGTGGTGCTGCATCGTTAGCTGCAGCAGGTGATAGGCTCAGAGCCTCTATTAACCTCTGCAGCTCTTTCAGCATAGCAAGCACCAAGTTCAATACAGCTTCATACATATGAGACATACCTGCCAGCTTCTATTATGGGACCAGGATAATGTAACGGGGAGCCCCCTATAGGGTGATGGGGAGCCCCCAATCTGCAGAGATGAAGCCTTAAGGACAGGTATACAGCTTCCAGGGAACAAACCAAGATATTAACAGAAACTAGAAAGATCCCTAAGCCCTGACTGAGATCCTTGAAAGGTGGTCTCGAAATACTACCTAGGCTAGGTCTGCAAGATGAATAAAACATAAACCAGACATACAATGAATGCAGGTATACAGATTCCAGGGAACAAACCAAGATATTAACAGAAACTAGAAAGATCCCTAAGCCCTGACTGAGATCCTTGAAAGATGGTCTCGAAATACTACCTAGGCTAGGTCTGCAAGATGAATAAAACATAAACCAGACATACAAGGAATGCAGGTATACACGGATAAATAGCACGGTACAGTACAGGGGACAGACAGAAGAGAGATCCAAATACAAGAGCCAAAGGTCATACACGGAATATCATAACTTGAGGGGTCAGACAAGAGAGGGATCCTAAACACATGAGCCAGAGGTCATACACAGATAATCAAAGTAAACCAGCACGCAGGGACTAAGCAAGAAAGACCATCCTGGTCCAAGGAGCAAGGGGAATCCTAGTCCTACATATAGGGCAGAACAGGTCATGTGACCGCAGACCAATAAGCCCAACAGATGGCCTGCAGGCTGAAAACAAAAACAAACAGGAATCCCTGCTACCACCAGCAGGGGGCAAGGCCGAGACGTGACAACTACAAGCCTGGCTGGCAGAGGACCCGGAGGATGAGGATGGCCTGGTTAACCAATCCACCAAATCCTCTGTATGTTGCTGCTGCTTAAGAAGACGGCCATCACCAGTTAGAAAGGACAAGCGTGCCCCTACAGAAGATGCACCACGTCCACCACTACCAGAGGCACAGCCTCCCGACACAGGGGCTGCTTGCCCTCTTATCTGTGTCTGGTAGCATCTACAGAACTCTGATTCAACTCGGGTATAAAGATTAAAGATTTACAGACCTCTGGTATAACTCAGTGAGACACCCTGATAGCTAGCAGCCAGTGACAAGACACAGATTACAATTCCCATAAACCTCCTGTAAATCAGTGAGACCCCCTGATGGGTGGCAGTGAGAAGACACGAGTTACAATTCGTATAAATCTGGTAGAAGTATGTGGGACCCCTGATGGGTGGCAGTGAGAAGACACAGATTACAAGTCTCAGAAACCTCTTTTAAATCAGTGTGACCCCCTGATGGGTGGCAGTGAGAAGACACAAATTACAATTCACATAAATCTGCTAGAAGTATGTGGGACCCCTGATGGGTGGCAGTGAGAAGACACAGATTACAAGTCTCAGAAACCTCCTATAAATCAGTGTAACCCCCTGAAGGGTGGCAGCCAGTGAGAACACACGGATTATAACAATTCCCAAATATTTTGTAGAAATTAGTGACCCCCAAAATACTGCGTGGCACTGGCTGTGTGACAAGACATAGATCACCTCAATTCCCAGATATTTTGTAGAAGTTAGTGACCCCTAAAATACTGCGTGGCACTGGCTGTGTGACAAGACACACATCACCTCAATTCCCAGATATTTTGTAGAAATTAGTGACCCCTAAAATACTGCGTGGCACTGGCTGTGTGACAAGACACAGATCACCTCAATTCCCAGATATTTTGTAGAAATTAGTGACCCCCAAAAAACTGCGTGGCACTGGCTGTGTGACAAGACACAGATCATCTCAATTCCCAGATATTTTGTAGAAATTAGTGACCACCAAAAAACTGCGTGGCACTGGCTGTGTGACAAGACACAGATCACCTCAATCCCAAAATATTTTGCTGAAATGAGCACCCAAAATAGTTGCTGGGACTGAGCACAAAGATTACAACAATTCCCAGATATTTGTTAGAAATGAGACCCCCCAGACCCACCCAGTAGTGTGGCAGACCGGCAGTAAGAACACACAACAACAATCTCCTATGAAATCTCCTCTCATATGCGTGCAGAAGTGCTGCGTGGAAACCTTATATAGTGTGCTGCGGAACTTAGCTCTGTGAGCCCATGATTGGGCAAAATTTGCCCAATCGGGACTCTGAGCCGTGATTGGCATAGTGTTAAACCTGTCTTGCACCAGACCTGTGGTCAGGTGCAAGGCTGTAGCCAATTACAAACTTCAGGCCAGTGGAAAAGTGCATTGTGGTCCATTGTGGTGCATTGTGGGCGAACACGCGGAAATGTTCCTAGTTCGCGAACAAACGAACAGGCTATGTTCGGTGCGAACTCCGAACCAAACAGCTCATCCCTACTTACTAACTCTACCCACTCTCACGGCCCCAGGTTATGCCAACCTAACTCCCTAAAGCTGTACCCACCCTTCCGAATGGTCGATCCAACATTACCAAACATTAACCGATAGCTGCCGCAGATCGGGAAATAGGGGGTTCATTGTCGTCAGGGGGAGATCCCAGAAGCTTGGCCGACATCCAAGATGTCAGCCAGCTCCGGGAGAGGATCGTGACCTGACGCCTTTCTGTGCCGAATCAGGATCCGGCCCCCACCTGGGGGCGCAGCAATTGGCCAGAATCCCAGCTGATTGCTGCCTGCCTCCTGTGCTAGGGACGGGCTCAGCGCATCCATAGCACAGGAGGAGCACTTGGCAAGTTGGCAGGAGGCGCTGAACGCGTCCTTAGCAGCCAAGTGTTTAATGCAGCATATGAATCCGCACACTGCGGGGCCGGGGAAGCGCCTCTCTGTGGTATAATTAATGCAGCATATGAATACGCACACTGCGGGGAAGCGCCTCTCTGCAGTATAATTAATGCAGCATAAGAATCCACACACTGTGGGAAGCGCCTCTCTTTGCGGTATAATTAATGCAGCATATTAATCCACACACTGCGGGGAAGCGCCTCTCTCTGCAGTATAATTAATGCAGCATATGAATACGCACACTGCGGGAAAGCGCCTCTCTGCAGTATAATTAATGCAGCATAAGAATCCACACACTGCTGGGAAGCGCCTCTCTCTGCAGTATAATTAATGCAGCATATGAATCCACACACTGCGGGGAAGCGCCTCTCTCTGCAGTATAATAAATGCAGCATAAGAAAAGAATCCACACACTGGCAGGCAGCACCTCTAGTCTACAGTATATTAATGCAGCATATGAATCCGCAGTTCTGCAATACAGAGTCTCTTTACTTTTAGATTTTTTTAGGATCTTTTAAGCATTTTTGTTTATTTTTTTTCTGAGCAACAAAGTGTGGGAAATTTTTCACCCTATAGTCTTCAATGTTAATAATATTCCTGTTTAATTCAATATCTAATAAACCGTTACTTTATTATTATATTCAGCAGTAAAAAAGAGTCTCTTTATTTTTAGATCTTTTAGGATTTTTTAATCATTATTTGAATTTTTTGTTTTTGAGCCACAAGGACAAGGAGTGGACTTGGAAAGTTATGCCCCATAGGCGTCAATCAACTGTTTTGATTGTGTTTTTTGTGATTTGTATGCTCTAGAATCTTTGGGGGTTGGATTACTACGTGCATAGTCCAATCAGCTGCTTCGTTTTCTGGAATTTTCACTGAAGACTGGCACAGACACACACTGTCACTTCCTGTTGACTGCAGGGTATATACACTTCCATTCCTCTTGGGTGTGCCATATTGCTTTTGTTCTGACTGAATGAGAAGACAGCACTGAAGGAGTCTGGACTCTGGAGACAGTGGAGAGAAACAACGTTTTGCTTTGCAGTGAGTGACTAGAGTGGAGTGCAGAGACTCTTTTTGGACTGACTGCGAGAGTGTAACTAAAGTACTCGTAATAATATCTTCTTATTCTTAATTTATCCTGGCAACATTTGTTTGCAAATATATTTCATACTTGTGTATTTTTTATTCATGATTTTTCATTTAGCTTTGCCTTGTTTTTGAGTGCTGGTGGAGAGACTGATATATTATGCCTGTCGGTGCTCACTGCTCCGTGTGTCCAGCGTCTCATTTTTTTTATCTCCCATGCAGGGGCGGACAACTAATGGGGCCCCCCGGGCAAAAGGAGATCATGGGGCCCCCCTTGTTTGCACCCACAGGGGGCCACACCCATAAAAAAACACTCCCTACAATGCAACACCCACGTGTACATTATTGTGCTAAAGAATTTATTTCTGAACTCCTAAAAATAACCTTTTTGAAAATTCACTTGGACCCAGCAGTGAATTGGGGGATCCATTGTGCCCCCTCCATACTTACAGATGGCCACCGCACTGTGGCCATTAGTGGTTGTTTTGTCTTCGGACCTATATATTATATACAAAATTCAGTTACAAAATATTTTATTTATGGTTTTATTTTTTATTTGTTTAGAGAACATAACATCATGGACTCAAGCAGTGGTGACACACCAAGCACCATCATTCAAAGGATGGCCTCATCTACTAGTACTTGCAGGATTGTTTCAAAGGGCAGTAAAAATAACAGCTTGGAAGTCGTCGTGCTGTCACTGTTTCTCAAGATCTGCCACTTATTAAATCCCGAGGGAAAACGAGCTTATAGAGTCAGACAGTTGTAGTAGTAGTACTACTAGTCAGAGAAGAGAACCCACCCAGCAAACAAATAAAGACAACATCATCATCCTTTACTGGCATGGTGGCTTTAGCTTAAGAGTAAGACGTATTTATCTGAGGCAAGAAATAAGTCAGAAATTCTGTGTCAGCAGTTTAAGGAGCTAGTTCCCCCAAAAACAATGTGCACAATAACCAGCGCCACTTGTAGACGCACAACAAGTACCCTGGCTGGGGCAGCTAGTGCTACTTCTACTGCGACACAAAATGTGCTAGTACCAGAGATGTTTTATTCTAATAAAGGCACGAGATATGTGGGAAGGTTTTTGAAAGTCATCATTCATTTAAGCAGCCCAAGACTGAGCTTCTGCAGTATCAGGAGGGAATTGCTTTAGCTCAATCACAAAGTGCCACCACCACCGCTGCTGAACTTGATAGAACCCAAGAGAGAGATACTGGTGGTGTTCTATCCCATTCCCTATATCCTGGTAGCCTTCAGGGACAAGGAATCCAGCAGCAGGACTCAACATCTCCCGCTGGTGATGAATTTTTATCTTCACACAAAGACTATAATAGAAAATCTCATTTAAATTTGGATCTACAAGAGCAAGAAGATTTACAGCCTTATACTCCTTTTCAAGGATCCCTATCCCTTTACTATAGTACACATGATCGTTCCCCAATTTTGATTTCCCATAAAACTCGTTGGCATCACCAGTGTCACCTGTCTCTCTGTCCCAAGTAGACCAATATCAAAATACTCCCGTCACCAGTGCCACTAGTACCACCACACAGGAGCCCTTCACCCCACTATCCCAAAAATGTTTAAAAAAAAAAAATGGTTACAACAAGGAGAAACTGAAAGTACTGCTACTATTACATCACAATGCACAGGTCAGATTCAGCGTGTGGAATTGGATGAAGAATGTGGCTCTAAACAAGAACCTTTACCAGCAACAAGTGGTCGCCGTCGGTCGAAAGCGTGGCAGTATTTTACTGAAAGTGCGGATAAACATACAGCCAAATGTCATTTGTGCGGAACATGGGTCAGCCGTGGTCAACAGACAAGCAAACTCACTACCACTGGCATGAACTCACACATGAAAACCCACCACAAGGTAGTGCTGCTAGGTTTAGAAAAAGGTTCTCCTCTACCGGCACTGCCACCTAGCAGTGCAAGCACTACTAGGGAATCTACTTCTACTCCCACCACCATACAACCACCACCTCTGCAGCATCTGGTAAAAAAAGCAAACAGCCATCCTCCACACAGCCCACTATGTAGCAATTTGGTGGGTTTCAGCCCAGGGGAATATCGAAGCAGCAGATCCGAAAAATCACCACACTCATTGCAGAGTTAATAACTGTTAGTTTGATACGCGGTGATTCTTTCAAGTGCCTCAATGCAGGCTCTCTCCCCCCATATAAAGTGCCTTCTCGCACTAAATTTAGTTGATCTGTAGTGCCCGCTATGTACTGGTCCTGCGTTGGAGTTTTGAAGGAGGAGCTGGGAAAGGCTGCTGGACGATCAGTGCACTTCACCACAGATCTATGGACTGCTCCAAATAGCCTGCCTGCCTTTCTGTCCTTGACTGGACATTGGTGGCAGTCGCAGCCCAATGTGCCCGAGCAAAAGCAGCCAGCAGCAACAAGTTCAGGGGAAAAAGAAAAAAGTGCTCGGTCCTGTGCTGATGATACAGAAAAGAAGACAGCATTACATTCCTTCCTCCTCCACGCTGAGGTTATGAATCAGCAGTACATCAGAGAACATCTTACATGCACTGAAGAACATGATGGCACAGTGGCTAGGGGAGCAGTCTGGTACACAAGCTCAAATGGGTTTTGTAGTAACCGATGGTGGAAGCAACATGATAAGGGCTCTCCAGGATGGAAGATTTGTGGGTGTGCAGTGCCCAGATCACATCCTGCATCTAGTGGTGACGAAGGCACTCGATGAGAGTATTAGTGGAGGAAGGTTGGAGGCACTTGTTGAATTGTGCAGAAAAATTGCTGGTCATTTCCACCACCGCGCAAAAGTTAGCCAGCTCCTTAGGCAGGAGCAGAAAAGGGCAGGACTCCCAGAACACCGGTTAAAACAAGATGTGGCAACAAGGTGGAACTCCACATTAGACATGCTGGAAAGGATTCTCGAACAGCAAAAAGCAATCCACGCAATGGCGTACAAACATTCCATTGGCATTAGCAGCCCACTAGGCAGGGATGACTGGGCCGTGATGGAACAGTGGAAGTCCTGAAGTCTTTCCAATTAGCTACAGAACATTTGAGCAGAGCGAGTGCTAGCTTGTCTGAAATCATACCCGTATTCTACCAACTCCGTGACTCTATGGATGACTTTCTGTCCAACAGAGAAGAGTGCCTGGCGGTATGCCGATGGATCACTGTCCTTCTGACCAGACTCTATGAACAGCTGGAGTACCGAATAAGACAGCACATTGCCCCTTGTGTTGAGTATATGCTGGCCACAATTTGCAACCCTACTTTTAAAGGAAAGTCTGCACTCCGTGACGATTCCCTTTTATTTTGGCAGCAAGCACTCAGATAAGATACGGGACAGGGAGCGTAAAAACCGTGCACAGTTCCAGAGGGAAGAGGAGACAGAGGAGACGTTGGAGGAGTCTGTCGTTGAGGATGATGACAGTGACACACCCAGATGTGAGAGGACCAGTGCTTCTGCTCAGATCAGCGTTCCCAGACCTGTATTTTTTACAAAAATGTACACGGGTTATGGGTCAGGATACGGACCTAACAAAAACCCGCCAATTGAAAATGCTAAGACATTTGTTACGGCATACCTTGCTGAGGCTCTTTTAGAACCCAATACAGACCCTTTTCAGTTTTGGGAGAACAAGAGAGATGTGTGGCCCACGTTTGCAGAGGTAGCCATGGAGCTCCTTTCTTGTCCACCAACCACTGTACAAAGTGAGCGGATTTTCTCCATTACAGGGAATATTCTGTGCCCTCAGCGCTCCCAATTATCACCCCAGCTGTTAGAGCAAATAATTTCTGAAAGTGAACATTCTGAAGCTGGGATACCCTGCCCTAGGTTTTGATTCAATCTAGAAATGCAAGCACACAAGCTTAGTTAGTAGAAGTTCATAAATCCCTGTTGGTTTTTAAAAAAAAATAAAAAAAAAATTTAAAGATAGATAAGATTTTTAAAAGTTTTGTATTGATGAAGAGTAGGCCCACACCAGAAACACCACTCTTATGATGAAACCTTCACCCTTAGGCACCCAGGTGAGTGGCTCAATATATTTATTATTTGCCTTATGCCAAAACCATCATTCAAAATAATCATTTCTGCTTATTAATCTGGAATTACCTCTTCGTTTCACAGTTTTGAAAAAATAGTTACCAGTGCCACTGCACCTTGAAATGGGTGAAGAAGATGGAGGATCTAGTTATGAGCTTTGCAGACTACATACAGTGGCAAGAAAAAGTATGTGAACCCTTTGGGATTACGTGGAGTTTTGAATGAATTGGTCATAAAATGTGCTCTGATCTTCATCTAAGTCACAACAATTTGAAAAACACAGTCTGCTTAAAATAATACAACACAAACATTATAGGTTTTCATGTGTTTATTGAACAGAACATGTAAACATTCACAGTGCAGGGTGGAAAAAGTATGTGAACCCCTAGCCTAATGACTTCTCCAAGAGCTAATTGGAGCCAGGAGTGAGCCAACCTTGAGTCCAATCAGTGTGATATTATTGGATGTGTTGCTGAAAACTGTCCTGCCCTTTAAAAACTCACACCAGTTTTGGGTTTACTGGTTTCAAGAAGCACTGCCTGATGTGAACCATGCCTCACAGAAAAGAGCTCTCAGAAGACCTACGATCAAGAATTGCTGACTTGCATGAAGCTGGAAAGGGTTACAAAAGTATCTCCAAAAGTCTTGATGTTCATGTGTCCATGGTAAGACAGACTGTCTACAAATGGAGAAAGTTCAGCACTGTTGCTACTCTCCCTAGGCGTGGTCGTCCTGTAAAGATGACTGCAAGAGCACAGCGCAGAATGCTTAATGAGGTAAAGAAGAATCCTAGAGTGTCAGCTAAAGACTTACAGAAATCTCTGGCACATGCTAACATTTTTGTTGACACATCTACAATAAAGAAAACATTAAACAAGAATGGAGTACATAGGAGGACACCACGGAGGAAGCCATTGCTGTCCAAAAAGAATATTGCAGCACGTTTGAAGTTTGCAAAAGAGCACCTGAATGTTCCACAGCACTACTGGCAAAAGTGACAGATGAAACCACAATTGAGAAAATATGTGTGGAGAAAAAAAACAACACCAACATCAAAACCTCATCCCCACTGTAAAACATGGCGGAGGGTTAACCCCTTAAGGACACAGGGCGTACCATGCCGTCCTGCACCACGTGGGCTTTAATGCCGCAGGACGGCATGGTACGCCCGCGGCGTTTGGAGCCCCTGCGTGCCGAAAAACGGCCCGCCTCCCTTCCCACAATGCCGATCGCTGGCTGGGGGTCTGCTGACACCCGGGCAGACCCTCCCAGCTGGCGATCGGCATTCTGGGAAATGAGGCGGGCCGTTTCCCTCGTGGAATCGGCAAGGCAGCCAAAGGCGCCTGGAGCTGACAGTTGCAGCGTGACAAGCTGTCACCTCTGCAACTGGTCAGAATGTCCAGCCAATGATGTTGCTGAGACATTGTCTCTGCCCCTTTCTCCTGCTCTCATTGCGATCTGAGGAAGCAAGAGAGAGAAGACAGAGCAGAGAGGAGCAGAGAGAGAAAAAACCAGGCACTACCTAAAAACCCCAGGCACTACCTAAAAACCCCAGGCACTGTACCAAAAACCCCAGGCACTGTACCCCACACCCAGTAAACACCCCAGGCAGTGTACCCCACCTGGCAGTGTACCCCACCTGGCACTGTACCCCACCTGGCCACTGTACCCCACCTGGCAGTGTACCCCACCTGGCACTACCCCACCTGCACTACCCCCTGGCACTACCCCACCTGAGTAACCCCGGCAGTGTACCCCACCTGGCAGTGTATCCCACCTGGCACTACCCCACCTGGCACTGTACCCCCACTGGCACTGTACCCACCTGGCACTGTACCCCCAGGCACCTACTGGCACTGTACCCCCAGGCACTGTACCCCCAGGCACTAACCTACTGGCACTGTACCCTCCTGGCACAGTACCCCCTGGCTGAAAAAAAAAACCCAGGCACAGTACCCCCTGGCTGAAAAAAAATATCGCCAGGCACAGTACCCCCTGGCTGAAAAAAAAATCCCAGGCACAGTACCCCCTGGCTGAAAAAAACTGAAAAAAAACCCAGGTACAGTACCCTCCTGGCTGGCACTGTACTCTCCTGGCTGCACTGTACCCTCCTGGCACAGTACCCCCTGGCTGAAAAAAATAACTGAAAAAAACCTGACTGGAAAAAAACCTGAAAAAAAACCCAGGCACTGTACCCCTGGCCTGCAGTGTACCCCTGATTGAGAACCCGCATTGGCATACGACCCTTTGGCATTTCTGACTACCCGCATTGGCATAACGACCCCTGGCATTTCTGACTACCCGCATTGGCATACGACCCTGGCATTTCTGACTACCCGCATTGGCATACGACCCCCTGGCATTTCTGACTACCCACATTGGCATAACGACCCTGGCATTTCTGACTACCCTTGTCTAGATAGATAGAAGTTACCGGACCGAAGGGCTTAGTTTAGGTGTTCTAATATTTTATTTGTGTACTTGACCCCATCAGTTCCCCGACCTCCCATAAAAATGTCCTCCCGCTTTTATTCCCCAGAAGAGGCATATGAGATCCTGGCCGCCTCTGAGAGCGACGCTCTCGCCGACAGTGACACCCTCACAGCCTCTGATATAGAGCCCCTTAGTGAACCCTCCAGTGATGGTGACCCCCCCACCATCTACTGGGAGGCACGAGAGCATTTGGGTACCCCTAAATATGGCTGCCCCAGAAATACCCCCATTTTCTAGCGACTCCTGGCATCACAGTAAGGTAGAGGACTGTGAAGCCAGTGACTTTTTATGTCGGACGACGTATTCGAGATGGTGGTTGAGCAAACCAACCTGTTTGCCAACCAGTATCTTGATGCGCATCCGGATTCACATTGCCACAGACGTAACAAGTGGCACCCACGGATGTGATAGAGTTAAAAAAAATTTGGGCTCTAACCCTCGTAATGGGAATAGTGAGGAAGCCAAGTATCCGGTCTTACTGGCACAAAAACCTCATCCTGGCTACCCACTATTCCCAAGGGTTATGAAGAGGGAGAGATATGAAAATCTCATGCGATTCCTCCATTTTAATGACAACGCACTGTGCCCACCAAGAAACGACCCAATGCATGACCGCCTCTATAAAATTCGGCCCCTTATCAGTCTTATGTCTGCCAAATTCACCGATAATTATGTTCCCGACCAAATCCTTATGAATCAAAAGCAGACTGCTCTTCAAGCAGTATATCCCAAGCCAGCGATCCCGGTATGGCGTCAAATTTTATAAATTGTGTGAGTCCACAACAGGCTACACCTGGGCGTTTAGAATATACGAAGGGAAAGATAGCCACCTTGACCCCCAGGATACCCGATTGTATTGGCACCAGTGGAAAAATTGTGTGGGATCTGGTCTATCCCCTATTCAACAAGGGATATCATTTATGGGTCGATAACTATTACACCAGTATCGACCTATTAAAAAATTTATATTGTTTTGAGACCCTTGCGTGTGGCACAGTGCGGAAGAATCGCAGAGGTTTTCCCCAAATCCTGACAGCAGGCAAAAGAAGTAGAGGCTCCTCTTCATCTCTACGTCAGGAAGAAGTGCTAGCCCTTCGGTTCACCGATAAGAAGGATGTGTACATGCTATCTACAGTGCATGACGAAAGTACAGTGCCAGTGCCTGTGAGAGGGAGGACTGAGCCACTGGAAAAGCCGAAGCGCATTGTAGATTACAGCAAGTTTATGGGGGGAGTAGACTTGGCTGATCAATGTATGCAGCCTTATCTGGTGAACCGAAAGACTAGGGCATGGTACAAGAAGATTGCCATCTATTTGACCGAGATAGCAATTTTCAATGCGTACGTGCTCTACAAGCAGACAGCAGTACAAAAGCCATATCCCTTCCTAGAATTCATGCTTGAGATCATATCCCAACTTATCCTAACCCCGGCCCCCATTACATCCGCTTTGGAATCAGGAGATCTCCAAAGATTAAGCGGCAGACACTTTCCTTCCCGAGTCCCTCCCACCCGCTGTAAAAAGTCCCCCAGAAAAAGTGTCGTGTCTGCCGCAAGAAAGGAATCCGAAAGGATTCTAGTTATTATTGCCCTACCTGCCCATCTCTACCTGGCCTCTGCATAACGAGTGCTTCAAAATTTATCATACCGAGCTAAATTACTAAATCCCCTTTTCTGCTTTGTCCGATTACCCTTTGCTGCCTGTACCGACTCATTGGCTTGTTATACCGACTACCCTTTGTTTGCTGCCTGTACCGACTCATTGGCTTGTTATACCGACTACTCTTTGTTTGCTGCCTGTACCGACTCATTGGCTTGTTATACCGACTACTCTTTGTTTGCTGCCTGTACCGACTCATTGGCTTGTTATAACGACTACTCTGACTTCTGGAATCCCCTGAATTTGGCCTGTCCCTGTTTACGTTAAGCCCAGCTATTCTAAAGTGGCTGCACCAAACAACTCAAAATACTAATTTAGAATCATTGGCGCGTCATCTTTGGAGCAATATTCTTTCTTGGCGTGCCATGTTCTCTCAAAGTCGACATAAATCCTGAAAATCACTTGTCAAATTACCAAAAAACTAAATAAAAATGCTACATGTGGGGTACCGTTGAATTCGTAACACATTGCCGAACACAAATATCAATGTTATAGGCCAGTAAAAGGTTGACCGAGCAGGATATTAGCAGCAAAATAACAGTTTTCGTGTAAAACAAATGCAAAACACAATCTTGAAAACTAAGTGTGGCCAGCGTTTGTGACCAAGTGGCTACTATACAAAACTGGACATACCCCATTTTCAACACTCTGGGTTGTCTACTTCTCAAAATGATATGCCATGATGGGGTACTTCTCAAACCTGGGCTGCCATACCCTCTCAAATTCAACCTAGGCCCAGAAAACCAATCTGGCAAACTCTACATTTGATCGTGTAACTTTCCAAAAAGTAAATAAAAATGCAACATGGGGGTACTGTTGAACTCGTAACACATTGCCGAACACAAATATCAATGTTATAGGCCAGTAAAAGGTTGACCGAGCAGGTTATTAGCAGCAAAATAACAGTTTTTGTGTAAAACAAATGCAAAACACAATCTTGAAAACTAAGTGTGGCCAGGGTTTGTGACCAAGTGGCTACTATACAAAACTGGACATACCCCATTTTCAACACTCTGGGTTGTCTACTTCTCAAAATGATATGCCATGTTGGGGTACTTTTCATACCTGGGCTGCCATACCCTCTCAAATTCAACCTAGGCCCAGCAAACCAATCTGGCAAATTTCAAGTTGTAAAACCTGAAATGGGCAAACTCTACATTTGACCGTATAACTTTCCAAAAAGTTAATAAAAATGCAACATGGGGGTACTGTTGAACTCGTAACACATTGCCGAACACAAATATCAATGTTATAGGCCAGTAAAAGGTTGACCGAGCAGGATATTAGCAGCAAAATAACAGTTTTCGTGTAAAACAAATGCAAAACACAATCTTGAAAACTAAGTGTGGAAACTGTTTGTGACCAAGTGGCTACTATACAAAACTGGACATACCCCATTTTCAACACTCTGGGTTGTTTACTTCTCAAAATGATATGCCATGATGGGGTACTTCTCAAACCTGGGCTGCCATACCCTCTCAAATTCAACCTAGGCCCAGCAAACCAATCTGGCAAATTTCAAGTTGTAAAACGTGAAATAGGCAAACTCTATATTTGACCCTGTAACTTTCCAAAACCTCCTAAAACCTCTACATGGGGGGTACCGTTGAACTCGTAAGACCTTGCCGACCAGAAATATGAGTTTTTTAGGCCAGTAAAATGTCGAGGGAGCATGATATCATTGATAAAATAACAGTTTTTGTGTGAAAAATGCAAAACACAAACATGAAGACCAAGTTTGCGACTAAGTGACTACTATAAAAAAACAAAACGTACACTATTTGGAATAGCCTGGGTTGTCTACTTTTCAAAATGGTATGACATGTTGGGGTACTTCTCATACCTGGGCTGCCATAACCTCTCAAAGTCAACATAGGGCCAGGAAACCAATCTGGCAAATTTCAAGTTGTAAAACGTGAAATGGGCAAACTCTATATTTGACCCTGTAACTTTCCAAAACCTCCTAAAACCTCTACATGGGGGGTACCGTTGAACTCGTAAGACCTTGCCGACCAGAAATATGAGTTTTTTAGGCCAGTAAAATGTCGAGGGAGCATGATATCATCGGTAAAATAACAGTTTTTGTGTGAAAAATGCAAAACACAAACATGAAGACCAAGTTTGCGACTAAGTGACTACTATAAAAAAACAAAACGTACACCATTTGGAATAGCCTGGGTTGTCTACTTTTCAAAATGGTATGACATGTTGGGGTACTTTTCATACCTGGGCTGCCATAACCTCTCAAAGTCAACATAGGGCCAGGAAACCAATCTGGCAAATTTCAAGTTGTAAAACGTGAAATGGGCAAACTCTATATTTGACCCTGTAACTTTCCAAAACCTCCTAAAACCTCTACATGGGGGGTACCGTTGAACTCGTAAGACATTGCTGACCAGAAATATATGTATTTTATTTCATTTAATGCTAAGCGTACAATGTCATTCACACTAAAAATACAATGGAGAACTTTGAAAATTGCAAAATTTCCTTTTTTCTCATAGTTTTTAGGTTTTTTTTCATACTATAATATATTTTATATATAAATCTTTGATGGAAGATGAAAGCCCTATTTCTCCTGAACAAAATGATATATAATAAGGGTGGGTACACTTAATATGTAAGAGGTAAATTATGGTTGAACAGCGAATAGCTGAAATTCTACTTTTAGAAGTGTTCAAAAGTGTTCCAAACTTGTAAAATTACTCCCGTCCTTAAGGGGTTAATGAGGTAAAGAAGAATCCTAGAGTGTCAGCTAAAGACTTACAGAAATCTCTGGCACATGCTAACATTTTTGTTGACACATCTACAATAAGGAAAACATTAAACAAGAATGGAGTACATAGGAGGACACCACGGAGGAAGCCATTGCTGTCCAAAAAGAATATTGCAGCACGTTTGAAATTTGCAAAAGAGCACCTGAATGTTCCACAGCACTACTGGCAAAAGATTCTGTGGACAGATGAAACCAAAATTGAGTTGTTTGGAAAAACACACAACACTATGTGTGGAGAAAAAAAGACACAGCACACCAACATCAAAACCTCATCCCCACTGTAAAACATGGCGGAGGGAGCATCATGGTTTGGGGCTGCTTTGCTGCCTCAGGGCCTGGACGGATTGTTGTCACTGATGGAAAAATGAATTCCAGAGTTTATCAAGACATTTTGCAGAAAAACGTAAGACCATCTGTCAACCAACTGAAGCTCCGCAGAGGATGGGTGATGCAACAGGACAATGACCCAAAGCATACAAGTAATTCAACAAAAGAATGGCTTCAACAAAACAAAATACGCCTTCTGGAGTGGCCCAGTCAGAGTCCTGACCTCAACCCGATTGAAATGCTGTGGCATGACCTTAAGAGAGCGATTCACACCAGACATCCCAAGAATATTGCTACACTGAAACAGTTTTGTGAAGAGGAGTGGTCCAAAATTACTCCAGATCGTTGTGCAGGTCTGATCTGCAACTAGAGGAAACGTTTGGTTGAGGTTATTGCTGCCAAAGGAGAGTCAACCATTTATTAAATCCAAAGGTTCACATACTTTTTACACCCTGCACTGTGAATGTTTACATGTTCTGTTCAATAAAAACATGAAACCATATAATGTTTGTGTTGTATTATTTTAAGCAGACTGTGTTTTTCAAAAACGCCGGTTCGTGATCATTTCCCGGAGCTGGCCGACATCTTGGATGTCGGCCAAGCTTCCGGGAATGCCCCCTGAGGACTGGCGTCATCGTGCATAGCACGATGACGCCAGTCCTGGAGTTAACCCCTAACTGCCACCAATGGTGGAGATAGAGGGTTCATTGGAACCCCCTATCTCCCGATCCGTGGTAGTTAGGGGTTAATTTTTGGTATTGTTGGATCGGCCAGAGCATGGCCGTTCCAACAATAGCAAACACGAGTATGAAAAAAGTTTAAAAAAATAAATAAATAAATAAATTTAAAAAAAGTTTAAAGAAAAAAAAACAAGTTTTTTTTTCTTTTTTTGGTTCGTTAATGCAACAATATTGTTCCCATTTCAATTATAATGTGAACAATAATGCTGCACTAACGATTTTTGTATGCGGTGCGTTTGTTAAAAATCGCGTAATTTTCCCCAAAAATGTAATGAGACCCCATCTCTAATTTTTTTAGCAAGCGCACCCCATACAAAATATAACCGCAATTGCTCGCATGTTAGAATGTGAAAAAAAAACACTTTACACGTTGTAAATTATTGAAAATTCATATTTTATTGCATTTTTTGTTATAATATACAGACAGGTCATGACGTATACATATAATAATGACATATTATGAATCTGCCGAGTCTGACGGAAAGAACGATATATAATATGTCTGGGTCATATACTAAAATAAGCCTTCAAAACACGTTTAAACATGATGAGCAAAACCAGTAAAAATGACCTCAGCACAGAGGCGGGAAAAGCCTCAGCAGCGAAAGGGTTAAAACGTGAATATTTTTAACACTGAACCCTATGGGGTTAAAACAATTTCCACACCTTGTTGCTACAACCTTTCCCACACCTTTTTTAACATTTCAAAGGAATTATCAAATGGATATCCATTTGACAGTTCATTTCAAATTTGATAGTTAGTCATTATACAAATAGGTGCACATTTTTTTAAAAATCTTTTTTTTTTCTTTGTTTCCTGTTCCCCAGGGCAGTACCCGGACCCCCATACACCTTATTTTTTATAGCCAATATCTTGCACATATGCCCTTTCGAAGGGCACTTTAATTTTCAAACTTTTTGAGCCCCATAGACTTGCATTGTGTTCTAATCATGTTCAAATTCAAAGTTTGAATGCGAGCCAAACACGGGGGTGTTCAGTCCTTTACTATTCATGATGTATAAAAAATTTGTAATTTACTTACCAGTGACGAATGCATTCAATGGTCCGATGGGTTTGCTGGACTGTGTAAAAAACTGTAAACAGCATCCCTCACCTGTCCCCATGCAGCTCTCTTCACGGCCTTGTTACTCTTAGATGAGAAGTTTTTTCTTTTCGGACACAACCGCTGCCACCAGAGCATTGTTCTCATCGGTGGTAAACCTTGGCCCCCTTTTCTGCACAGGCTGGAGTACATGTGAGGACAGGGTGTAGGAGGAACTGCCCTCCTTTCTCCTCCCACCCCTCTCCCTCACATCATGCACATGACACCACCTCTCGCTTCCCGCCTCCCTCCCCCCGCACACCACTCACACGCCCCAAACCCCTCACACCCCCTCACCAATCACACGCCCCTCACACACCCCTCACATGATGAGATCTTGAGACTGCAGTCTGTCGGCAGCTGCCGTCCCCCCACGCTGTTGTCTTCCTGCAAACACGTGACCATGTTGGCGGGCAGCGTCTTAGCGGGCAGCGGTGGGAGAGAGCTCATAGCTAGAAGGAGGTGTTGTGTGAAGCCGCGAACAGGGGCAAATAAACTAGACCTAGCCACACTGAGAATTTTTGGTTTGTGTCGGAGAAGACTTCACGCATTGCTGCCATCAATATTTTTTGATAAATTATTCATTATACAATGAATGTGAAAATAGAAAAGTTGGTATAGGCGCAACAAGAGTATATAGAATGTGGAGAGGAATTTAGTACACGATCGCCATTGCACCCACAAAGTGACAAAAAGAGTGACAAAAAGGAAATGGTGATAATGAAAAAGAGTGGGATGCGGCGCTTCCCAGTGTATAATAGATTGATATAATCAACGTAATTTACCGATTAAACAGTATTGGCACAGAAACATCAACTGATGAAGAGTCAAGACCTCGGAAAAAAGGGATTAACAAACATAGCGTAATACTGTTGATATATAGACAAAAAACTCCAGGAGATGTATAAACTCACACTATGGAGAGCCTCATCTGGCTCTGGTGTTTTCGCCTATGGGTAGATTCATATGGGCTCACCCATTAGCCACTTCTTTAGTGTAAAACTTTCCAAAAAAGGACATAAAAAAGAAAGAAATAGCAACATAGAGTAGTTCTGACAAGTATATATTACACTTATTAAGATATAATCAGACCACTCACGTGCTGGAGAGCCGCCATGGCTCAAGTATTGAACTCAAGGGTTGTTTGAATTGGGCACAACTCTCATGAAAGCCGCAACGGATCCCCAGTTCAGCATGAATGAATGACCAGGCAGTGTAAAAAAATAAACATTTAATTTAAAAACAAAATTACAATAATGGCCGAACGCGTTTCGCCTGGGTCGTGTAGACCATATGGCTTCCTCAGCAGCAATGTACAATGAACCCTCCGGTTCCATTTAAATATAAATCCTTTTTAATTGTCCACCCAATCTCAAAGTTTTCTTGAGGCGGGAAGAAAGATCCGTGACGTCTCCACGTTAATACCGTTGATCCGGCGTCCTCTCTCCACGGCATCGCACTTCCGCCGACAGTTAAGAAACGCAAGAATTGAAACAACTCCCTCCTCCTTCAGTGCGCCTGCGTCCAGGTCCCCGAACTGAAACCGGAAGTGGCGTGCCTGCATCTGTGTAGCTCCGTAACGAAAGCGAGAGTCCAAAACGTCCGGATGCATAGAAAGAACACTGTAATCGGAATCAGAAGAAAACTTCCCAATCCGAAGGAGAAACCCTCCGTGACATAAGGGGCGATGGTTGCATATAAAAAATAAATAAAATAAAAAACATGATTAAGACAAAATCTCAATATATATTGAATTCAAAAACTAAATAGTGAATGAAAACTGGTTGTGATGCCAAGCATAATAATTGTTCAAGTCTCCACATGAGGGGTTACATGGAAGGTGTATAAATATGGACAAACATCCTTCTACATTATCTATATAATAAAACAGTTTCAAAGTCCGTCGCCGTCAAGCGCTGAGTGCTGGTTGCACTGGGTTGCGAGCTGGCCGTTAAAACAAACAGGTAGCTGCGCGTGTCGGCCACCTGCAAAAAAAAAAAAATCGTCACGAGTGGCGCGCAGCTACCAGTTTGTTTAAATGGCGCAAGTCCCGAATCCTCCAGCGGTGACCGTCCTCCGGCTGTGGCAGGCTGCTCGGCCGGCATCCAGGCTCAGGCGAGTCCCCGGCTTGGCTTGGGCCTATAGGCCCAGCCGAGCCGGGGACTCACCTAAGCCTGGAGGCCGGCCGAGCAGCCTGGGCAGCCGGAGGACGGTCACCGCTGGAGCTCAGGGCCGATGTAGGAGGATGTTTCCTACACATACTCACCTACATCGGCCCTTAGCTCCTCCAGCGATGGCAGTCCCGCTTCCAGTGTCCTCTCTCCGTTGATCGCCGGTATGACGTCACGAAAGCCTTTGACCCTGGGTTAAAGGCTTTTGTGATGTCATACCGGCGACCAACAGAGAGAGGACACTGGAAGCGGGACTGCCATCGCGGGAGGAGCTAAAGGCCGATGTAGGTGAGTATGTGTGGAACCAGTGGAGGACTAGAGGCTGATGTAGGTGAGTATGTGCTCTCCACACCCACCCTGCTTGCTCGGCCAGTATCCAAGCTTAGGCGAGCCCCCGGCTTGGCTTGGGCCTAGAGGCCCAGCCGAGCTGGGGACTCGCCTGAGCATGGAGGCCGCCGAGCTGCCTGCTCGGGCGTCCTCCAGGCTCAGGCGAGTCCCCGGCTCAACTGGGCCTCTAGGCCCAAGCTGGGGGCTCGCCTAAGCTTGGATACCGGCCGAGCAAGCAGGGTGGGTGTGGAGAGCACATACTCACCTACATTGGCCCTGAGCTCCAGCGGAGACTGTCCTCCGGCTGTCGCAGGCTGCTTGGCCGGTCTCCAGGCTCAGGCGAGCCCCCGGCTTGGCTTGGGCCTACAGGCCCAGCTGAGCTGGGGACTTGCCTAAGCCTGGAGGCCGGCCGAGCAGCCTGGACAGCCGGAGGACAGTCACCGCTGGAGCTCAGGGCCGATGTAAGAGGATGTTTCCTACACATACTCACCTACATCAGCCCTTAGCGATGGCAGTCCCGCTTCCAGTGTCCTCTCTCCGTTGGTCACCGGTATGACGTCACGAAAGCCTTTGACCCTGGGTTAAAGGCTTTTGTGATGTCATACCAGCAACCAACGGAGAGAGGACACTGGAAGCGGGACTGCCATCGCTGGAGGAGCAAAGGGCCGATGTAGGTGAGATTGTGTGGAACCGGTGGAGGACTCGAGGGCGATTGTAGGTGAGTATGTGCTCTCCACACCCACCCTGCTTGCTCGGCCGGTATCCAAGCTTAGGTGAGCCCCCTGCTTGGCTTGGGCCTAGAGGCCGAGCCGGGGACTCACCTGAGCATGGAGGCCGGCCGAGTTGCCTGCTCGGGCGTCCTCCAGGCTCAGGCAAATCCCCGGCTTGGCTGGGCCTCTAGACCCAAGCCAAGCCGGGGGCTCGCCTAAGCTTGGATGTCGGCCGAGCTACTTGCTTGGTCGGCATCCAGGCTCAGGCGAGCCCCCGGCTTGGCCTGGGCCTAGAGGCCCAGCCGAGCCGGGGGCTCGCCTGAGCATGGAGGCCGGCCGAGTTGCCTGCTCAGGCGTCCTCCAGGCTCAGGCGAATCCCCGGCTTGGCTGGGCCTCTCGACCCAAGCCAAGCCGGGGGCTCGCCTAAGCTTGGATGTCGGCCGAGCTACTTGCTTGGCCGGCATCCAGGCCCAGGCAAGCCCCCGGCTTGGCCTGGGCCTAGAGGCCCAGCCGAGCCGGGGGCTCACCTGAGCATGGAGGCCGGCCGAGTTTCCTAAATACACATACACACACATATATGGTTGTTACAGGGTGTGTATGTGTGTGTGTGTGTGTGTGTGTGTATATATATATATATATATATATATATCTATACATATATATAATATATATATATATCCACATGGGGTTACAGGGTGTGTATATATATATACCCACATGGGGTTACAGGGTGTGTATATATATATATATATACAACCACATGGGGTTACAGGGTGTATATATATACACCCACATGGGGTTACAGGGTGTATATATATATATACACCCACATGGTGTTACAGGGTGTATATATATACCCACATGGGGTTACAGGGTGTATATATATACATATATATACCCACATGGGGTTACAGGGTGTGTAATATATATACCCACATGGGGTTACAGGGTGTGTAATTATATATATATATATATATATATATATATATATATATATATATATATATACACACACACCATGTAACCCCATGTGGGTATAATTTTTCACCCTATAGTCTTCAATGTTAATAATATTCCTGTTTAATTCAATATCTAATAAACCGTTACTTTATTATTATATTTAGCATTAAAAAAGAGTCTCTTTAGTTTTAGATCTTTTAGGATTTTTTAATCATTATTTGAATTTTTTGTTTTTGAGCCACAAGGACAAGGAGTGGACTTGGAAAGTTATGCCCCATAGGCGTCAATCAACTGTTTTGGTTGTGTTTTTTGTGATTTGTATGCTCTAGAATCATCTTTGGGGGTTGGATTACTGCGTGCATAGTCCAATCATCTGCTTCGTTTTCTGGAATTTTCACTGAAGACTGGCACAGACACACACTGTCACTTTCTGTTGACTGCAGGGTATATACACTTCCATTCCTCTTGGGTGTGCCATATTGCTTTTGTTCTGACTGAATGAGAAGACAGCACTGAAGGAGTCTGGACTCTAGAGACAGTGGAGAGAAACAATGTTTTGCTTTGCAGTGAGTGACTAGAGTGGAGTGCAGAGACTCTTTTTGGACTGACTGCGAGAGTGTAACTAAAGTACTCGTAATAATATCTTCTTATTCTTAATTTATCCTGGCAACATTTGTTTGCAAATATATTTCATACTTGTGTATTTTTTATTCCTGATTTTTCATTTAGCTTTGCCTTGTTTTTGAGTGCTGGTGGAGAGACTGATATATTATGCCTGTCGGTGCTCACTGCTCCGTGTGTCCAGCGTCTCATTTTTTTTATCTCCCATGCAGGGGCGGACAACTAATGGGGCCCCCCGGGCAAAAGGAGGTCATGGGGCCCCAATTGTTTGCACCCACAGGGGGGCCACACCCATAAAAAAACACTCCCTACAATGCAACACCCACGTGTACATTATTGTGCTAAAGAATTTATTTCTGAACTCCTAAAAATAACCTTTTTGAAAATCCACTTGGACCCAGCAGTGAATTGGGGGATCCATTGTGCCCCCTCCATACTTACAGATGGCCACCGCACTGTGGCCATTAGTGGTTGTTTTGTCTTCGGACCTATATATTATATACAAAAATTCAGTTACAAAATATTTTATTTATGGTTTTATTTTTTATTTGTTTAGAGAACATAACATCATGGACTCAAGCAGTGGTGACACACCAAGCACCATCATTCAAAGGATGGCCTCATCTACTAGTACTTGCAGGATTGTTTCAAAGGGCAGTAAAAATAAACAGCTTGGAAGTCGTCGTGCTGTCACTGTTTCTCAAGATCTGCCACTTATTAAATCCCGAGGGAAAACGAGCATATAGAGTCAGACAGTTGTAGTAGTAGTACTACTAGTCAGAGAAAGAGAAACCCACCCAGCAAACAAATAAAGACAACATCATCATCCTTTACTGGCATGGTGGCTTTAGCTTAAGAGTAAGACGTATTTATCTGAGGCAAGAAATAAGTCAGCAATTCTGTGTCAGCAGTTTAAGGAGCTAGTTCCCCCAAAAACAATGTGCACAATAACCAGCGCCACTTGTAGACGCACAACAAGTACCCTGGCTGGGGCAGCTAGTGCTACTTCTACTGCGACACAAAATGTGCTAGTACCAGAGATGTTTTATTCTAATAATGGCACGAGATATGTGGGAAGGTTTTTGAAAGTCATCATTCATTTAAGCAGCCCAAGACTGAGCTTCTGCAGTATCAGGAGGGAATTGCTTTAGCTCAATCACAAAGTGCCACCACCACCGCTGCTGAACTTGATATAACCCAAGAGAGAGATACTGGTGGTGTTCTATCCCATTCCCTATATCCTGGTAGTCTTCAGGGACAAGGAATCCAGCGGCAGGACTCAACATCTCCCGCTGGTGATGAATTTTTATCTTCACACAAAGACTATAATAGAAAATCTCATTTAAATTTGATCTACAAGAGCAAGAAGATTTACAGCCTTATACTCCTTTTCAAGGTTCCCTATCCCTTTACTATAGTACACATGATCGTTCCCCAATTTTGATTTCCCATGAAAACTCGTTGGCATCACCAGTGTCACCTGTCTCTCTGTCCCAAGTAGAAATTATTAGTACCAATATCAAAATTTGTGCTCCCGTCACCAGTGCCACTAGTACCACCACACCAGTAGGAGCCCTTCACCCCACTATCCCAAAAATGTTTAAAAAAAATAAACATGGGTTACAACAAGGAGAAACTGAAAGTACTGCTACTATTACATCACAATGCACAGGTCAGATTCAGCGTGTGGAATTGGATGAAGAATGTGGCTCTAAACAAGAACCTTTACCAGCAACAAGTGGTCGCCGTCGGTCGAAAGCGTGGCAGTATTTTACTGAAAGTGCGGATAAACATATAGCCAAATGTCATTTGTGCGGAACATGGGTCAGCCGTGGTCAACAGACAAGCAAACTCACTACCACTGGCATGAACTCACACATGAAAACCCACCACAAGGCAGTGCTGCTAGGTTTAGAAAAAGGTTCTCCTCTACCGGCACTGCCACCTAGCAGTGCAAGCACTACTAGGGAATCTACTTCTACTCCCACCACCAGTGCCATACACACCACCACCTCTGCAGCATCTGGTAAAAGTCTGAGCAAACAGCCATCCTCCACACAGCCCACTATGTAGCAATTTGGTGGGTTTCAGCCCAGGGGAATATCGAAGCAGCAGATCCGAAAAATCACCACACTCATTGCAGAGTTAATAACTGTTGGGGGTGCTTCTTTTACTTTGATAAGCGGTGATTCTTTCAAGTGCCTCATGCAGGCTCTCTCCCCCCAATATAAAGTGCCTTCACGCACTAAATTTAGTTGATCTGTAGTGCCCGCTATGTACCGGTCCTGCGTTGGAGTTTTGAAGGAGGAGCTGGGAAAGGCTGCTGGATGATCAGTGCACTTCACCACAGATCTATGGACTGCTCCAAATAGCCTGCCTGTCTTTCTGTCCTTGACTGGACATTGGTGGCAGTCGCAGCCCAATGTGCCCGAGCAAAAGCAGCCAGCAGCAACAAGTTCAGGGGAAAAAGAAAAAAGTGCTCGGCCCTGTGCTGGTGATACAGAAAAGAAGACAGCATTACATTCCTTCCTCCTCCACGCTGAGGTTATGAATCAGCAGTACATCAGAGAACATCTTACATGCACTGAAGAACATGATGGCACAGTGGCTAGGGGAGCAGTCTGGTACACAAGCTCAAATGGGTTTTGTAGTAACCGATGGTGGAAGCAACATGATAAGGGCTCTCCGGGATGGAAGATTTGTGGGTGTGCAGTGCGCAGCTCACATCCTGCATCTAGTGGTGACGAAGGCACTTGAGAGTATTAGTGGAGGAAGGTTGGGGGCACTTGTTGAATCGTGCAGAAAAATTGCTGGTCATTTCCACCACAGCGCAAAAGTTAGCCAGCTCCTTAGGCAGGAGCAGAAAAGGGCAGGACTCCCAGAACAACGGTTAAAACAAGATGTGGCAACAAGGTGGAACTCCACATTAGACATGCTGGAAAGGATTCTCGAACAGCAAAAAGCAATCCACGCAATGGCGTACAAACATTCCATTGGCATTAGCAGCCCACTAGGCAGGGATGACTGGGCCGTGATGGAACAGGCAGTGGAAGTCCTGAAGTCTTTCCAATTAGCTACAGAACACTTGAGCAGAGTGAGTGCTAGCTTGTCTGAAATCATACCCGTATTCTACCAACTCCGTGACTCTATGGATGACTTTCTGTCCAACAGAGAAGAGATGCCTGGCGGTAAACCTCCACATGCCGATGTCACTGTCCTTCTGACGAGACTCTATGAACAGCTGGAGTACCGAATAAGACAGCACATTGCCCCTTGTCTTGAGTATATGCTGGCCACAATTTGCAACCCTACTTTTAAAGGAAAGTCTGCACTCCGTGACGATTCCCTTTTTTTTTGGCAGCAAACACTCATAGATAAGATACGGGACAGGGAGCGTAAAAACCGTGCACAGTTCCAGAGGGAAGAGGAGACAGAGGAGACGTTGGAGGAGTCTGTCGTTGAGGATGATGACAGTGACACACCCAGATGTGAGAGGACCAGTGCTTCTGCTCAGATCAGCGTTCCCAGACCTGTATTTTTTACAAAAATGTACACGGGTTATGGGTCAGGATACGGACCTAACAAAAACCCGCCAATTGAAAATGCTAAGACATTTGTTACGGCATACCTTGCTGAGGCTCTTTTAGAACCCAATACAGACCCTTTTCAGTTTTGGGAGAACAAGAGAGATGTGTGGCCTACGTTTGCAGAGGTAGCCATGGAGCTCCTTTCTTGTCCACCAACCACTGTACAAAGTGAGCGGATTTTCTCCATTACAGGGAATATTCTGTGCCCTCAGCGCTCCCAATTATCACCCCAGCTGTTAGAGCAAATGACATTTCTGAAAGTGAACATTCCGAAGCTGGGATACCCGGCCCTAGGTTTTGATTCAATCTAGAAATGCAAGCACACAAGCTTAGTTAGTAGAAGTTCATAAATCCCTGTTGGTTTTTTTAAAAAAAAAAAAAAAATTTTTTAAAGATAGATAGATTAAGATTTTTAAAAGTTTGTATTGATGAAGAGTAGGCCCACACCAGAAACACCACTCTTATGATGAAACCTTCACCCTTAGGCACCCAGGTGAGTGGCTCAATATATTTATTATTTGCCTTATGCCAAAACCATCATTCAAAATAATCATTTCTGCTTATTAATCTGGAAATACCTCTTCCTTTCACAGTTTTGAAAAAATAGTTACCAGTGCCACTGCACCTTGAAATGGGTGAAGAAGATGGAGGATTTAGTTATGAGCTTTGCAGACTACATACAGTGGCAAGAAAAAGTATGTGAACCCTTTGGGATTACGTGGAGTTTTGAATGAATTGGTCATAAAATGTGCTCTGATCTTCATCTAAGTCACAACAATTTGAAAAACACAGTCTGCTTAAAATAATACAACACAAACATTATATGTTTTCATGTGTTTATTGAATAGAACATGTAAACATTCACAGTGCAGGGTGGAAAAAGTATGTGAACCCCTAGCCTAATGACTTCTCCAAGAGCTAATTGGAGCCAGGAGTGAGCCAACCTTGAGTCCAATCAGTGTGATATTATTGGATGTGTTGCTGAAAGCTGTCCTGCCCTTTAAAAACTCACACCAGTTTTGGGTTTACTGGTTTCAAGAAGCACTGCCTGATGTAAACCATGCCTCACAGAAAAGAGCTCTCAGAAGACCTACGATCAAGAATTGCTGACTTGCATGAAGCTGGAAAGGGTTACAAAAGTATCTCCAAAAGTCTTGATGTTAATGTGTCCATGGTAAGACAGACTGTCTACAAATGGAGAAAGTTCAGCACTGTTGCTACTCTCCCTAGGTGTGGTCGTCCTGTAAAGATGACTGCAAGAGCACAGCGCAGAATGCTTAATGAGGTAAAGAAGAATCCTAGAGTGTCAGCTAAAGACTTACAGAAATCTCTGGCACATGCTAACATTTTTGTTGACACATCTACAATAAGGAAAACATTAAACAAGAATGGAGTACATAGGAGGACACCACGGAGGAAGCCATTGCTGTCCAAAAAGAATATTGCAGCACGTTTGAAGTTTGCAAAAGAGCACCTGAATGTTCCACAGCACTACTGGCAAAAGATTCTGTGGACAGATGAAACCAAAATTGAGTTGTTCGGAAAAACACACAACACTATGTGTGGAGAAAAAAAGAACACACACCAACATCAAAACTCATCCCCACTGTAAAACATGGTGGAGGGAGCATCATGGTTTGGGGCTGCTTTGCTGCCTCAGGGCCTGGACGGATTGTTGTCACTGATGGAAAAATGAATTCCAGAGTTTATCAAGACATTTTGCAGAAAACGTAAGACCATCTGTCAACCAACTGAAGCTCCGCAGAGGATGGGTGATGCAACAGGACAATGACCCAAAGCATACAAGTAATTCAACAAAAGAATGGCTTCAACAAAACAAAATACGCCTTCTGGAGTGGCCCAGTCAGAGTCCTGACCTCAACCCGATTGAAATGCTGTGGCATGACCTTAAGAGAGCGATTCACACCAGACATCCCAAGAATATTGCTACACTGAAACAGTTTTGTGAAGAGGAGTGGTCCAAAATTACTCCAGATCGTTGTGCAGGTCTGATCTGCAACTAGAGGAAACGTTTGGTTGAGGTTATTGCTGCCAAAGGAGAGTCAAACAGTTATTAAATCCAAAGGTTCACATACTTTTTACACCCTGCACTGTGAATGTTTACATGTTCTGTTCAATAAAAACATGAAACCATATAATGTTTGTGTTGTATTATTTTAAGCAGACTGTGTTTTTCAAATTGTTGTGACTTAGATGAAGATCAGAGCACATTTTATGACCAATTCATGCAAAACTCCACGTAATCCCAAAAGGGCTCACATACTTTCTCTTGCCACTGTATGGTAAGAAATTTAAGCTGAATTAAATTTACAATAAATAGACAATAATATATTTACAAACAATAATTTAAGTTGGATTTAATATATTTACAATAAATAAACAATAATATATTATATTTACAATATATAAATAATTTAATCAGAATTAATTTAATATATTTTCAATATTTTTTTTATATTTTTTTGTATTTTACCATAAAGGATACATTTGTTTTTTTCTTGTTTTCAAGTAGGTCCTGGGACTTTTACAAATATATATAATTGAACCTAAATAATTGAAATATAGACAGTGCACTAATACAATGTATTTCTGGACGCAGACGCCAGCCGGTTCACAGCCTGGGTCAGCTTCCTGATCTCCTGCCCAAGCCATTGTGTCTGAAAAACCAGCCTCTCCAAGGTATCCTGGTGGATTGGACATGGCTGTTCAACTGTAATAGGAGACAAGAAACAAGCAAAGTTTATAATTCTGTAACATCTGTGCGATTGATTTAGGATTGTGTTCTTCCTGCAGTGTGACTGTGTGGAGCGCATACTTACGTGGAGGACTGATAGCGGGTGATGGTACTCTTCCCACAGGATGCCACCAATGGGTTACGGACTACTGTTGTTAAAGACAAAAGTACAATACTTAGCAGATGGATAAAGGTTTGTTTTCTCCCCCTCCCTCCCTCTACCCCCTTTCCCTCTACCCCCTCTCCCTCATTCTTTATCCCTTGTGTGATTGTTTTGTAGGCACTCACTGGAAAGGGCCCAGACGTGCTGCCTTGGAGCTCATCCCTCTAGTGATGCATCCGTAAAATAGGAATGTGAAGCAAAAGGTAAGTCTCAAGTGTTATGAAAAAGACCAATTTTTTTACAGACATAAGGGGTTATTCAGAGTCAAACTGACCCTGAAATTTTATGCAGATCAGGGAATTTTGCTATACGGTGCAATTGTGGCCTGGCCAATCAGTGGGATTTCTGTACTCTTTGAATTGACCAACAGTGAATACAATTTATGTAATGACCTATTTCTTTTCATTTAACTCACCAGCTCTCTGATGTCTGCTGTGCTCGGAGTCCGTATCCTGACCCGTCGTGACATCCAAGAGGTGATCCACAAGACGCATCTCCCACCGGCTCAGTTCCCCATGGCACATCTTCTCCAACTTGCGCTGTACAGTCGCCTTGCGTTTGCAGTCATAAACAAAACAATTATGAGTTAAAAAATTATTTTCTAAAAGATTGCATTTATTCATTGTCGGGTCAGTGAACAATTTTCTCAGGTTACAAGAAGTTAGAACTGATTGCAGCAAATTATGTGACTAGGAGATGAATTTTATGTGATTTATGACAACATATGTAAACAATTGAAGTATTTACAGTTCTGATTTATTTATATATTTTTTTATTTTACTATATTTTGTGCTACAAGAAATAAATAGTTTTGTTAACAAGTTATATCATGTGTCTCCTCTCCGCTCATTAGCATTTATTGACAATGACTATACTGTGTTTGTTTAGTCAGGTGTGCTACCTATTCATGATTAGGGATGGGCTGCCAGTTTAAATCAGTTCGAAGTTGATTCGAACATCAGCAGTTGGAAAGTTCAAACTGCAGACTTTTTGGGCCATTCGAAAAAAGTTCGACCAAAAATGATTTTAAAAAAACCAAAGTAATATATAGACACCCTTACCTGCAGAATATTATAAGCAACGGTTTGGTAGATATTGCATTAACCCCTTCGCTGTGGTGGACGCGCTTAGCGCGTCCAACCGCAGGTAGCGTTCCATGCGGTGGACCCACTGAGCGAGTCCTCTCTTTGGGGCCAGCGTTCGTCCGGGTTCCGGCCGATCGCTGGCCCCCCTGGTGCGGGATGACATCCTCGATGTCAGCCCAGCACCCGGAACTGCCGCCGAAGTAATTAGGTGTCATCGCGGGGGCGCGATGACACCTAATTCAGGCCCCCCCCGCATGTGCGGAGGAGGCGCCTGAAAGCGAGGTCCTTCAGACCTCTCTCCCTCCCGATCGGCGGTGTGCAGGGGGTTAATCCAGGCACCGTTTGGAAGGGCACAGCCTGCCCTTCCAAATGTTACTTGGCATTAACCCCATGGGGGCCGGATCACGAATCGGCGCCGAAAAGCGTCGGTTCGTGATCCTTTCCCGGAGCTGGCCGACATCTTGGATGTCGGCCAAGCTTCCGGGAATGCCCCCTGAGGACTGGCGTCATCGTGCATAGCCAATGAACCCCCTATCCCCCGATCCGTGGCAGTTAGGGGTTAATTTTTGGTATTGTTGGATCGGCCAGAGCATGGCCGTTCCAACAATAGCAAACACGAGTATGAAAAAAGTTTAAAAAAATAAATAAATAAATAAATTTAAAAAAAGTTTAAAGAAAAAAGAACAAGTTTTTTTTTCTTTTTTTGGTTCGTTAATGCAGCAATATTGTTCCCATTTCAATTATAATGTGAACAATAATGCTGCACTAACGATTTTTGTATGCGGTGCGTTTGTTAAAAATCGCGTAATTTCCCCCCAAAAATGTAATGAGAACCCCATCTCTAATTTTTTTAGCAAGCGCACCCCATAACAAAATATACCGCAATTGCTCGCATGTTAGAATGTGAAAAAAAACCACTTTACACGTTGTAAATTATTGAAAATTCATATTTTATTGCATTTTTTGTTATAATATACAGACAGGTCATGACGTATACATATATAATGACATATTATGAATCTGCCGAGTCTGACGGAAAGAACGATATATAATATGTCTGGGTCATATACTAAAATAAGCCTTCAAAACACGTTTAAACATGATGAGCAAAACCAGTAAAAAATGACCTCAGCACAGAGGCGGGAAAAGCCTCAGCAGCGAAAGGGTTAAAATGTGAATATTTTTAACACTGAACCCTATGGGGCTAAAACATTTTCCACACCTTGTTGCTAAAACCTTTCCCACACCTTTTTTAACATTTCAATGAAATTATCAAATGGATATCCATTTGATAGTTCATTTCAAATGAACTATTATGAGCATTGTAAAAAATGACAAGCTCAGAGTCGTGTCTACAAATGCTCGCAGTTTAGTCAATAAAATCAATGAACTAGAGGCAATGATGGCAGCTGAAAAAGTAGATTTAGTGGCGATTACTGAGACATGGTTCAGTGAGAAAAATAACTGGGACATAACAATACCGGGGTACTCTTTATATAGAAAAGACAGAGAAGGTAGGAAAGGAGGAGGAGTGGCCCTGTATGTGAAAAACAACATAAAAACGAACCAAATAAAAGTGAGCGAGGTGAACATAGAGTCAGTTTGGGTTACGCTAACATTTGGCAATCATACAGTAGCTCGTGTAGGTGTGATCTATAGACCCCCTGGACAAGCAGAAGAACTAGATAATCTGCTGGTTGAGGAAATAGCCAAAATGGCAATGAAGGGGGAAGTTATTATCATGGGGACTTTAATCTTCCTGATGTGAACTGGAAAACCAAAACAGCTGGGTGCACCAGGAGTACAAATATTCTAAACTCCCTACTGGGATTATCTCTAACACAAGTAGTTGAGGAGCCGACCCGTAAAGAGGCCATATTGGATTTAATACTCACAAATGGAGGTTTGGTATCAGACGTTGTTGTAGGTGAAAATTTGGGATCTAGTGATCACCAGTCAGTATGGTTTATATATAACAACAGGGATGGAGCCGCACCACACAAGAACGAAAGTTTTAGACTTTAAAAAAACAGATTTTTCTAAAATGAGATTTTGTGTGAAGGAGTCATTATCAGACTGGAGGAGTTTAAAGGGAGTCCAGGAGAAATGGGATTATTTAAAGGAAGCATTATTGAAGGCCACAGGAAATTGCATTCGGCTTGTTAGCAAAAACAAAAGGGAAGAAACCACTGTGGTACTCTGCAGAAGTGGCCAAAATAGTGAAGAACAAAAAGATAGCATTCAATAATTATAAAACAACTCAGAGTGAAGAAGATAGGCAAACCTATAAGATTAGGCAGAAAGAGGCAAAGCAATTTATAAGAGCTTCCAAAGCACACGCAGAAGAGAAAATAGCTCAGTCAGTAAAAAAGGGGGACAAAACATTTTTAGATACATAAACGAGAAAAAAAATTAAAAAAAAGGATTAGTTAGATTAAAAACAAAGGAAGGAAGGTATGTAGAAGAGGATAAAGGTCTCGCTGACTGCCTCAATGAATATTTTTGTTCAGTCTTTGCAGAAGAAAAGGAAGGAAAGGGACCTCAGTTAGGAGAGACACTAAAGAGACATTTACATATCAGTTTACAGAGGAGGAGGTTCTACAGCAGCTGTCTAAAGTAAAGACAAATAAGTCAATGGGGCCTGATGGGATCCTCCCTAAATTATTAAATGAGCTCAGTGATGTAATAGCAAAACCATTAACAGATTTATTTAACCAATCCTTGTTAACGGGAGTCGTCCCAGAAGACTGGAAATTAGCAAATGTTGTGCCCATTTACAAGAAGGGTAGTAGGGAGGAATCGGGGAACTATAGGCCAGTTAGTCTTACGTCAGTAGTGGGGAAATTAATGGAAACCATGTTAAAGGAAAGGATTGTTGAACATCTAAAAACACATAGATTACAGGATCAGAAACAACATGGGTTTACCTCAGGGAGATCATGCCAAACTAATCTTATTGATTTTTTTGATTGGGTAACAAAATAATAGACACAGGTGGTGCAGTAGACATTGCTTATTTAGATTTCAGTAAGGCTTTTGATACTGTTCCACATAGAAGGCTTATCAATAAATTGCAATCTTTGAGCTTGGATTCCAAATAGTTGACTGGATTAGGCAGTGGCTGAGTGACAGACAACAGAGGGTTGTGGTAAATGGAGTTTATTCGGCGCAAGGTCTTGTTACCAGTGGGGTACCTCAGGGGTCAGTACTTGGACCCATTCTCTTTAATATTTTTATTAGTGATATTGCAGAAGGTATTAATGGAAAAGTATGTCTTTTTGCTGATGACACAAAGATTTGCAACAGGGTTGACGTTCCTGGAGGGATCAGCCAAATGACAAATGATTTAGGTAAACTAAAAAAATGGTCGGAGTTGTGGCAATTGAGTTTTAATGTGGATAAGTGCAAGATAATGCACCTGGGACGTAAAAACCCAAGGGCTGAATATAGAATATTTGATACAGTCCTAACCTCAACATCTGAGGAAAGGGATTTAGGGGTCATTATTTCAGAGGATCTAAGGGTAAGTAGTCAATGTAATAGAGCAGCAGGAAATGCTAGCAGAATGCTTGGTTGTGTAGGGAGAGGTATTAGCAGTAGGAAAAGGGAAGTGCTCATGCCACTGTACAGAGCACTGGTGAGACCTCACTTGGAGTACTGTGCAGTACTGGAGACCGTATCTCCAGAAGGATATAGACATCTTAGAGAGAGTTCAGAGAAGGGCTACTAAAATGGTGTACGGCTTGAAGGAGAAAAGTTACCAGGAAAGGCTTAATGATCTTAACATGTACAGCTTGGAAAGAAGACGAGACAGAGGAGATATGATAGAAACATTTAAATACGTAAAGGGAATCCACAAGGTAGAGGAAGGGAGTATATTTAAAAGGAAACAAAATAGCAAAACAAGAGGACATAGTCTTAGATTAGAGGGGCAAAGGTTTAAAAGTAACATCAGGAAGCATTATTTTACTGAGAGGGTGGTGGATACATGGAACAGTCTTCCAGTAGAAGTGGTAGAGGCCAAAACAGTAATTGAATTTAAGCAAGCATGGGATAGGCATAAGGCTATCCTAAACAAAAGATAAATCCAGGTAAAGTATCCATGTAATTGGGCAGACTAGATGGGCCGAAAGGTTCTTATCTGCCGACATTTTTTCTATGTTTCTATGTTTTCTATGTTTCTAAATTTGATAGTTAGTCATTATACAAATAGGTGCACATTTTTTTTAAAATCTTTTTTTTTCTTTGTTTCCTGTTCCCCAGGGCAGTACCCGGACCCCCATACACCTTATTTTTTATAGCCAATATCTTGCACATATGCCCTTTCGAAGGGCACTTTAATTTTCAAAATTTTTGAGCCCCATAGACTTGCATTGTGTTCTAATCATGTTCAAATTCAAAGTTCGAATGCGAGCCAAACACGGGGGTGTTCAGTCCATTACTATTCATGATGTATAAAAAATTTGTAATTTACTTACCAGTGACGAATGCATTCAATGGTCCGATGGGTTTGCTGGACTGTGTAAAAAACTGTAAACAGCATCCCTCACCTGTCCCCATGCAGCTCTCTTCACGGCCTTGTTACTCTTAGATGAGAAGTTTTTTCTTTTCGGACACCACCGCTGCCACCAGAGCATTGTTCTCATCGGTGGTAAACCTTGGCCCCCTTTTCTGCACAGGCTGGAGTACATGTGAGGACAGGGTGTAGGAGGAACTGCCCTCCTTTCTCCTCCCACCCCTCTCCCTCACATCATGCACATGACACCACCTCTCGCTTCCCGCCTCCCTCCCCCGCACACCACTCACATGCCCCAAACCCCTCACCCCCCCCCCTCACCAATCACATGCCCCTCACACACCCCTCACATGATGAGATCTTGAGACTGCAGTCTGTCGGCAGCTGCCGTCCCCCCACGCTGTTGTCTTCCTGCAAACACGTGACCATGTTGGCGGGCAGCGTCTTAGCGGGCAGCGGTGGGAGAGAGCTCATAGCTAGGAGGAGGTGTTGTGTGAAGCCGCGAACAGGGGCAAATAAACTAGACCTAGCCGCACTGAGAATCTTTGGTTTGTGTCGGAGAAGACTTCACGCAGTGCTGCCATCAATATTTTTTGATAAATTATTCATTATACAATGAATGTGAAAATAGAAAAGTTGGTATAGGCGCAACAAGAGTATATAGAATGTGGAGAGGAATTTAGTACACGATCGCCACTGCACCCACAAAGTGACAAAAAGAGTGACAAAAAGGAAATGGTCGTAATGAAAAAGAGTGGGATGCGTCGCTTCCCAGTGTATAATAGATTGATATAATCAACGTAATTTACCAATTAAACAGTATTGGCACAGAAACATCAACTGATGAAGAGTCAAGACCTCAGAAAAACGGGATAAACAAACATAGCGTAATACTGTTGATATATAGACAAAAAACTCACACTATGTATAAAGATGTATAAAGATGTATAAACTCACACTATGGAGAGCCTCATCTGGCTCTGGTGTTTTCGCCTATGGGTAGATTCATATGGGCTCACCCATTAGCCACTTCTTTAGTGTAAAACTTTCCAAAAAAGGACATAAAAAAGAAGAAATAGCAACATAGAGTAGTTCTGACAAGTATATATTACACTTATTAAGATAAAATCAGACCACTCACGTGCTGGAGAGCCGCCATGGCTCAAGTATTGAACTCAAGGGTTGTTTGAATTGGGCACAACTCTCATGAAAGCCGCAACGGATCCCCAGTTCAGCATGAATGAATGACCAGGCAGTGTAAAAAAATAAACATTTAATTTAAAAACAAAATTACAATAATGGCCGAACGCGTTTCGCCTGGGTCGTGTAGACCATATGGCTTCCTCAGCAGCAATGTACAATGAACCCTCCGGTTCCATTTAAATATAAATCCTTTTTAATTGTCCACCCAATCTCGAAGTTTTCCTGAGGCGGGAAGAAAGATCCGTGACGTCTCCACGTTAATACCGTTGATCCGGCGTCCTCTCTCCACGGCATCGCACTTCCGCCGACAGTTAAGAAATGCAAGAATGGAAACAATTTCCTCCTCCTTCAGTGCGCCTGCGTCCAGGTCCCCGAACTGAAACCGGAAGTGGCGTGCCTGCATCTGTGTAGCTCCGTAACGAAAGCGAGAGTCCAAAACGTCCGGATGCATAGAAAGAACACTGTAATCGGAATCAGAAGAAAACTTCCCAATCCGAAGGAGAAACCCTCCGTGACATAAGGGGCGATGGTTGCATATAAAAAATAAATAAAATAAAAAACATGATTACGACAAAATCTCAATATATATTGAATACAAATACTAAATAGTGAATGAAAACTGGTTGTGATGCCAAGCATAATAATTGTTCAAGTCTCCACATGAGGGGTTACATGGAAGTTGTATAAATATGGACAAACATCCTTCTACATTATCTATATAATAAAACAGTTTCAAAGTCTCAAGTCCGTGGTTGCACTGGGTTGCAAGCTGGCCGTTAAAACAAACAGGTAGCTGCGCGTGTCGGCCACCTGCAAAAAAAATAAAAATCGTCACGAGTGGCGCGCAGCTACCAGTTTGTTTAAACGGCGCAAGTCCCGAATCCTCCAGCGGTGACCGTCCTCCGGCTGTGGCAGGCTGCTCGGCCGGCCTCCAGGCTCAGGCGAGCCCCCGGCTTGGGCCTATAGGCCCAGCCGAGCCGGGGACTCGCCTAAGCCTGGAGGCCGGCCGAGCAGCCTGCCACAGCCGGAGGACAGTCAACGCTGGAGCTCCGGGCCAATCTTGGAGGATGTTGCCTACACATACTCCCCTACATTGGCCCTGAGCTCCAGCGGTGACTGTCCTCCGCTGTCGCAGGCTGCTCGGCCGGCCTCCAGGCTCAGGCGAGCCTCCGGCTTGGCTTGGGCCTACAGGCCCAGCTGAGCCGGGGACTCGCCTAAGCCTGGAGGCCGGCCGAGCAGCCTTGGCAGCCGGAGGACAGTCACCGCTGGAGCTCTGGGCCAATCTAGGAGGATGTTGCCTACACATACTCCCCTACATTGGCCCTGAGCTCCAGCGGTGACTGTCCACCGGCTGTCGCAGGCTGCTCGGCGGCCTCCAGGCTCAGGCGAGCCCCCAGCTTGTCTTGGGCCTACAGGCCCAGCCGAGCCGGGGACTCGCCTAAGCCTGGAGGCCGGCCGAGCAGCCTGCCACAGCCGGAGGACAGTCACCGCTGGAGTTCCGGGCCAACTCTAGGAGGATGTTGCCTACACATACTCCCCTACATTGGCCCTGAGCTCCAGCGGTGACTGTCCTCCGGCTGTCGCAGGCTGCTCGGCCGGCCTCCAGGCTCAGGCGAGCCTCCGGCTTGGCTTGGGCCTACAGGCCCAGCTGAGCTGGGGACTCGCCTAAGCCTGGAGGCCGGCCGAGCAGCCTTGGCAGCCGGAGGACAGTCACCGCTGGAGTTCTGGGCCAATCTAGGAGGATGTTGCCTACACATACTCCCCTACATTGGCCCTGAGCTCCAGCGGTGACTGTCCTCCGGCTGTCGCAGGCTGCTCGGCCGGCCTCCAGGCTCAGGCGAGCCCCCAGCTTGTCTTGGGCCTACAGGCCCAGCCGAGCCGGGGACTCGCCTAAGCCTGGAGGCCGGCCGAGCAGCCTGCCACAGCCGGAGGACAGTCACCGCTGGAGTTCCGGGCCAATCTAGGAGGATGTTGCCTACACATACTCCTCTACATTGGCCCTGAGCTCCAGCGGTGACTGTCCTCCGGCTGTCGCAGGCTGCTCGGCCAGCCTCCAGGCTCAGGCGAGCCTCCGGCTTGGCTTGGGCCTACAGGCCCAGCCGAGCCGGGGACTCGCCTAAGCCTGGAGGCTGGCCGAGCAGCCTGGGCAGCCGGAGGACGGTCACCGCTGGAGCTCAGGGCCGATGTAGGAGGATGTTTCCTACACATACTCACCTACATCGGCCCTTAGCTCCTCCAGCGAAGGCAGTCCCGCTTCCAGTGTCCTCTCTCCGTTGGTCGCCGGTATGACGTCACGAAAGCCTTTGACCCTGGGTTAAAGGCTTTTGTGATGTCATACCGGCGACCAATGGAGAGAGGACACTGGAAGCGGGACTGCCATTGCTGGAGGAGCAAAGGGCCGATGTAGGTGAGATTGTGTGGAACCGGTGGAGGACTCAAGGGCGATTGTAGGTGAGTATGTGCTCTCCACACCCACCCTGCTTGCTCGGCCGGTATCCAAGCTTAGGTGAGCCCCCGGCTTGGCTTGGGCATAGAGGCCGAGCCGGGGACTCACCTGAGCATGGAGGCCAGCCGAGTTGCCTGCTCGGGCGTCCTGCAGGCTCAGGCGAATCCCCTACTCGGCTGGGCCTCTAGAACCAAGCCAAGCCGAGGGCTCACCTAAGCTTGGATGCCGGCCGAGCTACTTGCTTGGTCGGCATCCAGGCTCAGGCGAGCCCCTGGCTTGGCCTGGGCCTAGAGGCCCAGCCAAGCCGGGGGCTCGCCTGAGCATGGAGGTCTGCGAGTTGCCTGCTCAGGCGTCCTCCAGGCTCAGGCGAATCCCCGGCTCGGCTGGGCCTCTAGACCCAAGCCAAGACGGGGGCTCGCCCAAGCTTGGATGCCGGCCGAGCTACTTGCTTGGCCGGCATCCAGGCCCAGGCGAGCCCCCGGCTTGGCCTGGGCCTAGAGGCCCAGCCGAGCCGGGGGCTCACCTGAGCATGGAGGCCGGCCGAGTTGCCTATATACACATACACACACACACATATATGGTTGTTACAGGGTATGTATGTGTGTGTGTGTGTGTGTATATATATATATATATATATATATATCTATACATATATATAATATATGTATATATATATCCACATGGGGTTACAGGGTGTGTATATATATACCCACATGGGGTTACAGGGTGTGTATATATATATACCCACATGGGGTTACAGGGTGTGTATATATATATACACCCACATGGGGTTACAGGGTGTATATATATACACCCACATGGGGTTACAGGGTGTATATATATATACACCCACATGGTGTTACAGGGTGTATATACCCACATGGGGTTACAGGGTGTATATATATACATATATATACCCACATGGGGTTACAGGGTGTGTAATATATATATATATATACACACACACCATGTAACCCCATGTGTATATATATACACACTGTAACCCCATGTGGGTATATATATACACCCTGTAACCCCATGTGGGTGTATATATATATATACCCTGTAACCCCATGTGGGTGTATATATATATATATATATACCCTGTAACCCCATGTGGGTGTATATATATATATATATATATATATACCCTGTAACCCCATGTGGGTGTATATATATATATACCCTGAAACCCCATGTGGGTGTATATATATATATATATATATACCCTGAAACCCCATGTGGGTGTGTATATATATATATATATACCCACATGGGGTTACAGGGTGTGTAATATATATACACAAACATGGGGTTACAGGGTGTATATATATTACACCCACATGGTGTTAAAGCGTGTATATATATACCCACATGGGGTTACAGGGTGTATTATATATATATATACCCACATGGGGTTACAGGGTGTGTAATATATATACCCACATGGGGTTACAGGGTGTTTATATATACATATATATACCCACATGGGGTTACATGGTGTGTGTGTATATATATATATAATATATATATATATATAATTACACACCCTGTAACCCCATGTGGGTATATATATTACACACCCTGTAACCCCATGTGGGTATATATACGTATATATATACACCCTGTAACCCCATGTGGGTATATATATACACGCTTTAACACCATGTGGGTGTATATATATATACACCCTGTAACCCCATGTTTGTGTATATATATATATACCCTGTAACCGCATGTGGGTGTATATATATATATATATATACCCTGAAACCCCATGTGGGTGTATATATATATATATATAATATATTATATATATATATATATTATACACCCACATGGGGTTTCAGGGTATATATATATATATATATACACCCACATGGGGTTACATGGTGTGTGTGTGTATACACATATATCTCCTGTAACATATATATATATATATAGATGACTGCCCTTAGGGCAGGCTTTATACCTAGTAATCAATAAGAGGAATATTGACAAATGGAAGATGCTAGATAACTATTGAAATGGCATAGAATATGAACAGACATCCTTCACCACCATAATCGATAAAAGGTAAAGATAGAGGTTAATTGGTATGTAAAAAAGCACCTTTGGACACCATACTAATTTGAATTTCAACTACTTGAATCTGAATCAAATTAGTATGGCCGGCTAGCCCGTCAAACACACACTGCGAAGCAGCTGCTGGATCTGGACAATGCGGAGGGGAAGGCAAGTTTGACAGGCTGTGCACGGAGTCACATCATGTGCCCCGCCTGCATGGGCTAGCTGCTCATTTAATTACAGGGGGGGGAGTAAAGGCAAACAGTGTGCCGCCTGTGAATGAATCCACTCTACACTGCCTGCTGCCTGCATAGCTTTCCTCGCCGTCAGTAGGAAATGGCAGGTCTTCCCAGCATACACGGCGTGCCAGCCCAGACCACCAGCCGGAGGAGGATCCCTTACAAAAGGTTGTGTACTAAGGAGGAGGGGGTTCGGATGATGAGTTGAGAGGGGTGTTGGTAACCGGGTGTCAGGTTTAGTGCGGAGCCAGGCAGGCAGCTGCTCATGCTGCTCTGCTTGATTGCACGTGGCACACAGCAGGCTTCCTGCCCAACTTCCAGCCGTCATAGGGGAGGGGTGTACTGTGTAATGCCTTCTCATCTCCCCCCTGCTCTACCATGGATCATCCACCACAGCTGAGCTGACTGGCAATGGATACTTGCGGTGTACCCCAAGGCTCAATACTAGGCCCCCTGCTATTCACAATATTCATAAATGATCTGCCTAACGTCTGCAAAGCCTCAACTGTACATATGTACGCAGACGACACTGTGATCTATACCAGCAAACCAAATCTCCCGCAGCTGGAGGCCGTGCTGCAAGAACAATTCACAGAGGTAGAAAAGTGGATCAAAAACAACAAACTTTTTTAAATACTGACAAAACTGTAACAATGCTCTTTGGAACAGCACCTAAACTACACAAATTGCAAAATCCCCATCTATGTGTTGGGACAAAATCAAATGGCATGCTGACCACAGTCACTTCTCTCAAATGTCTAGGTATGTGGTTGGACCCTAATCTATCCTTTGGCCCCCACATTGAAAAACTCTCATCTAAACTATACCCCAAACTAGGTGCCCTGTACAGAAACAAATCATGCCTGAGTCCCACGGTAAGAAAGCAGATTGTACAGCAAATGCTTATGCCGGCTATTGATTACGGAGATGTAGTGTATGCAGCCGCCCCGCAAACACACCTTCATAAACTTACTACATTGTATAACTCATTCTGCCGCTTTGCGCTACAATGTAAGTACATGACCCACCATTGTGACATGTTAAAAGAGCTAAACTGGCCATCGCTGGAATCCAGACGCACCCTTCACCTTTCCAGCCTGGTGTTTAAGAGCATTTCTGGGAAGCTGCCACCCTACCTGAATAGACTGCTTCCCCCAGCAGCTCCCTCATCCTATAACCTCCGATCCAGGAACAGCACCTTACTTGCAATACCACAATACAAAAAGACAGTGGCTCAGTCCTCATTTTCCTACAGAGCACCACAATTATGGAATAACCTCCCAGACACCATCAAATCTTCCCCCCAGTCTTAAGTCACTCAAAAGCTCCTTACTAACATACCTCAATACAGAATGCACCTGTAAACATGTAACATAATGACTATTTCCTACATATTTATTTTCTGTTAACCCTTTCGCTGCTGAGGCTTTTCACACCTCTGTGCTGAGGTCATTTTTACCGGTTTTGCTCATCATGTTTAAACGTGTTTTGAAGGCTTATTTTAGTATATTACCCAGACATATTATATTTCGTTCTTTCCGTCAGACTCGGTAGATTCATAATATGTCATTATTATATGTATACGTTATGTCATGTCTGTATAATATAACAAAAAATGCAATAAAGTATGTATTTTCAATAATTTACAACGTGTAAAGTGTTTTTTTTCACATTTTAACATGCGAGCGATTGCGGTTATATTTTGTATGGGGTGCGCTTGTTAAAAAAATTAGAGATGGGGTCTCGTTACATTTTTTTTTGGGGAAAATTACTCGATTTTTAACAAACGCACCGCATACAAAAATCGTTAGTGCAGCATCATTGTTCACATTATAATTGAAATGTGAACAATATTGCTGCATTAACAAACCAAAAAAAAAATTGTTTATTTTTTTTATATAATTTCTTTTTAAATATTTTTTAATTTTTATTTTTAATTTTTTTTTTTTTACAAAATTTTTCACAGTAGTGTTTGGTATCGTTGGAACGGCCATGCTCTGGCCGATCCAACCATACCAAACTTTAACCCCTAGCTGCCACGGATCGGGAGATAGGGAGTTCATTGGAACTCCCTATCTCCACCGTTGGTGGCAGTTAGGGGTTAACTCTAGGACTTTTCAGCGCCGATTCGCGATCCAGCTCCCCAGGGGTTAATGCCAGGCACCATTTGGAAGGGCAGGCTGTGCCCTTCCAAATGGTGCCTGGGTTAACCCCGCAACGCCGCCGATCGGGATGGAGAGAGGTCCGAAGGACCTCCCCCCTCCCTTTCAGGCGCCTCCTCCGCACATGTGGGGGGGGCGCCTGAATTAGGTGTCATCGTGCTGCCGCAATGACACCTAATTTCAGCGGCTGTGGTTCCGGATGCTGGGCTGACATCGAGGATGTCAGCCCGCACCGGGGGGGCCAGCGATCGGCCGGAACCCGGCCGAACGCTGACCCCAATGGGAGGACGTGCTCAGCGCGTCCTCCGCATACCAGCAGTAATGCGGAGGACGTGCTGAGCGCGTCCTCCGCATTGAAGTGGTTAATCTGTATATTTGTGTTGTTTTTTTTTTTTTTAATATCTTGCATTGTATTTGTATTTCTGTAACTGTAACACTTCAATGTTCTTGAACCCAGGACATACTTGAAAACGAGAGAAATCTCAATGTATCCTTCCTGGTTAAATCCTTTATAAATAAAATAAATAAATAAATAAATATGTAAACTGCTGCAGGTGAGACACATTAGCACAGATCACAGTAACTTCAGGCTGATCCAGTGCCATCACTGTACATCTCTTTCCCCAAACCACATACACCCCAGTTCTATATTGCAAATTGCTCTGCCATTCCTCTAATGAATTTGCAGGAGTACAGTCATGTTTCAAAACTTTTGGCTATTTTGGAACTGAAACCTGCAAACAGAAGCATTTGCAGCAGCTACACTCACTGTAACACCTTCTTCTCTGCTCCCCTGTCTCCATATCATACTGGTCAGACTCCTTATTTTTTGATATCCCCTGTGTCCCAGTGTATCTGTTCTTTCATTGTCTCAGTGACTCATTCACACTGCTCACCCTTACTGCTCACACATATTTTGCTGCAGCAGTTACACACACTCCCTGTTCAGAGGCCTGTTCAGTTCCTCAGCAGCTGCTGAATTACTGCATTACAACCGTCTCACTGAACGCTTTGGCTGTGCATATTGAAGCAAAAGGCAGTTGGATTGCTTAATGAAAGCTGCTGTTTCTGCAATATCCACTGTTGTCCATTTTATTACTAATTTAGTGATAATATTTACCAGGTTCCAATAAATATTTGGTGTTTTGATCCACCAAAACTTCAAACTATACATTATCTTATTGGATTATTTGCTCCATGAAGGCAGCCATCTTTTCCACGTCACACTCAGCTACTCTGCAGCACCTCTCTACATGGCTGCAAGTGCTAAGGCTGCTGTCAGACGAGCGTAGTGTTCACGTCCGTGATTGCGCCTAAAAGTACGTCCGTGATAGTGAGATAGCACCTCTTGGGATTTAATTTAGAAATATACTAACACAGCTAATCCGCCATTTTGGTGTTCGCTCAAGGTATGCTACCAACTCCATTTTGTGTTTTAAAAGTCTGCAGTCCCTTTGTGCTCACTAGAGTCAACTAAGTTTGCCTGCTCTAACTAACAGCTAAGTGTAGCCTCAAATAAACCTGATTTCTACTGACTGAAGAATTATCTCTTCTCCCCCCAGGTCTTTAACTCTAAGCCATAAAAGTTGCTTAATATATCGAGACAGCAGGAATGCGTAAATCCCATAGCTTGCCATATTTGCTTTAGAAGAATCATTCCTTTTTATGACCATATTGACTAGACAGAGAATACAGAGTGGGCTCAAGGGTCGTTTCTTTGAAGTGAACCTTGCTGACTTGCAAAATGATGAATAAAGTCCAATATGTATAATGAAGGTTGATATGATAAGTGGGAGGGTAACCTGGGGAGGGGATAAGGTGTGAATTTTTACAAGCCATGTATAAATTCTTTGTCTCTCTGTTGGCTCGGGACTTGAGTCTTTTTGGGCTAGACCTGACTCAAGGCTCGGTACCGAATAAATGCTTTTCCTGCTTAAGAAGGCCTCCGTCTCCTTTGTCTACCACCGAGTCACAATCTCCTAACCCGAATTACACCCAGATGGCTGCTTCAATAGCATGACAGGAAGCCCATCGGAGTCCGTTACACGAAGTACGTCCGCACTGAACTGCGGACGCACAACGGCCGGGGCCCACGGACGCAAGGCAGGCAAGAAAGTACAACCGCTAGAACGGCCGCACAAAGTGCGCTGCGTCCGCAACGTTTGCATAGCTTTGTGTGTGAGTGATGGAACATGGTCAGACGGACTGCATTTATACGTCTAGCATTTTTCATGGACAAAATGGTTTTGCATTTTAATTTATTTTTCCCTCCTACATCCGTCAAAAATAACTTCAGTGAAAAAACGGACTGTGTGACCACTACTGCGTCTTCCATACTGACGATGTCCGTACTGCACGGACGTACAGTCCGTAGAAATCACGCTCGTCTGACCCTAGCTTAAGTTAGCAGTGGAGGGCGCTGAACTGCAGCACAGTGTTCAATGCCAAGTCACTAGCCTAGCACTTGCAGCGGCTGTGGAACCTCAGATCTCCCCCTCTTTTGTCTGCTCTCTTCGTTCTCTTCATTCTTGCTTGTCTGCCCTCTCCGTTCTCTTCACTCTTGCTTGTCTGCTCTCTCTGTTCTCTTCATTCTTGCTTGTCTGCTCTCTCCGTTCTCTTCATTCTTGCTTGTCTGCTCTCTCCGTTCTCTTCGTTCTTGCTTGTCTGCTCTCTCCATTCTCTCCGTTCTCTTCGTTCTTGCTTGTCTGCTCTCTCCATTCTCTTCATTCTTGCTTGTCTGCTCTCTCCGTTCTCTTCATTCTTGCTTCCAGCAATGCCTCTCATTGTTTTCTCTCACTGAAGGACCCTCCCTTTCAGGCACTCTCCCGGCTCTGCGGGGGGGGGGGGGCACCTGAAACTGATGTCATCGTGCAGCAGTGCAATGACGTCAGTGCGCCAGGAGGGGTTTAAAAGCGGGGTCTGACCTTAAACTTTTTCTGTAGAAAGGCCCACCAAAATCCTCCGCACCAGGCCCATGATACTCTTAATCCTGCCCTGGTATTAATTGATATTGGTGAGAAATAAATTGATATTTCTCTGTTTTCCCCTGGAAGGATACATTGAGATTTCTCTGGTTTTCATTTCAAAGAAGGATACTGTCATGGAACTGACGTAGCGCTCCATGCTTCAAACCCCAAGACTTTTATTTCCCATGGCGAAAAACCCCAAAGTATAGACATTTGCCTTGGGAAAGACTTTATATTCAATTACATTGTGTGGTGTGATTTTAAATATATTGTACATTGCTTGGTTTTAATTTAAATTATTTTAGTGTAACTAAATTGCTTAGCTTTAGTTTTAAATATACGTTACGTTATTTCTTTAGGTAAAATGTGATTTTTTTTAAAGATACAAGCAACCTGGCTGCGAGTGCGAATATTGTCAAATGCTTTCTTTCATATAGGATGATAAATAGGTTTGAGACGAGTAATTTGTGGATTATGCTAAAGGTATTTCTTATTTTCTTTGTCTGTTATCTGTTTACATGTCTAAGGTTGTGTGACTCACCATTGTCTACTAGTCTCAGACACACACTATCTGATTCCCTTTTCAATAGATTATGTAAATGATGTTTGAGCTGAAGGCCAAAGGATGTTTATTGCGAATATCTGACATAATGCAATAGTTTTAGGAGGTACATGTTCACCATTTGGTATGCAAATTCTAACTGTTGGACCTGTCACCTCTGCATAGTGGCGTTTTTCAATAAAAGTCAACGAGAGAGGACCTTCCCTGTTTGTACATTGATTCAGCTTGTCAAGAGTAACATACAATCGCCCCCTGTCCACTCCCAACCAGCTATTGTCAAAGTGAACAACCAGAACCTGCCTCCCGGGAAAGATACATTGAGATTTCTCATGTTTTACAAGAAGGATACATTGAGATTTCTCATGTTTTACAAGAAGGATACATTGAGATTTCTCTGGTTTCCCGGGAAGGATACATTGAGATTTCTCATGTTTTACAAGAAAGATACATTGAGATTTCTCTGGTTTCCCGGAAGGATACATTGAGATTTCTCTGGTTTCCCGGGAAGGATACATTGAGATTTCTCATGTTTTACAAGAAGGATACATTGAGATTTCTCTGGTTTCCGGGAAGGATACATTGAGATTTCTCATGTTTTACAAGAAGATACATTGAGATTTCTCTGGTTCCGGGAAGGATACATTGAGATTTCTCATGTTTTACAAGAAGGATACATTGAGATTTCTCATGTTTTACAAGAAGGATACATTGAGATTTCTCATTTTTACAAGAAGGATACATTGAGATTTCTCTGGTTTCCTGGGAAGAATACATTGAGATTTCTCATGTTTTACAAGAAGGATACATTGAGATTTCTTATGTTTTACAAGAAGGATACATTGAGATTTCTCATTTTTACAAGAAGGATACATTGAGATTTCTCTGGTTTAGTGGGAAGGATACATTGAGATTTCTCATGTTTTACAAGAAGGATACATTGAGATTTCTCATGTTTTACAAGAAGGATACATTGAGATTTCTCATGTTTTACAAGTGGATACATTGAGATTTCTCATTTTTACAAGAAGTATACATTGAGATTTCTCTGGTTTCCTGGGAAGGATACATTGAGATTTCTCATGTTTTACAAGAAGGATACATTGAGATTTCTCTGGTTTTCCAGGAAGGATACATAACATTGAGATGTCTCTGTTTTTTTCTGTATGTCCTGGGTGGCGAGTAATGTACCATTAGGTGTCTTGCCCAAGGACAGGACTCTTACTGGAGACGGAGAGGTGCTCTTGCCGGGATCGAACCCATGTCTCCAATCCCACTCCTCCACAGGCTCTCTCTCCACGCAGAGCAGGGATGTTACCTCTACTCCACCCAGCCAGTACTTAATTAATTGGTATGCTGGGGACAAATTAATTATTATAAGCTGTTGCCTGGGTACTGTGCCACATGAGTGAGAGTAGTGGTCGTCATGTGTTCATTTTTTTCTGGGGGGTATGCGAGTGTTAGGTTGCAGGAGGGGGGCCCATACAACATTTTGAAATGGGGCCCTGTGATTTCTAGCTACTCCCCTGGTACGCAGTGCCAAAAACACAAATCCAGCATTGTAATTTCATATTCATACATCAAATATCAGAATTTCACGTATACGTAAAATCACAAAAAAGAAGAGCTATGGAAAAATGCATGTATGAGTCCTGAAAACGCAAATCAATCAATGTATTTCTGTGCACATTAGCACATTATTATTATTATTATTATTATTATACAGGATTTATATAGCGCCAACAGTTTGCGCAGCGCTTTACAATATAACATAACACTTACGTTTGGCTATGACACACCGGATGTGCCTCAATTGTTCCTCCTCACGCATCTTGAGGTCAGACCAGCGCTTCCGCAGCTGGTCGTTACTTCGGTCCGTATCAAATAGTTCCAGGAGGGTGGTGCGGGCCTTTGCAAGGATACGGTCCTTGCGGACATTGTTCTTCCTGCCGTAAGGGCCCTTACGGCAGTCGTAACCTCTTTTTTCGAAGATGCGGACCAGCTCCACCATCTCCTCAAATGCCATGTTGCTGGCCCACTTCTTTCTTCTGGGGGTCTCTGCGATGTCTTGGTTCAGTGGGTTGGGGGAGGATGATTCTCTTACTTCAGCCATGATGGGATGGATGGCAAGAATGAACTTTGGCCTGTGCTACAATCCGAAAATATCGGCAAGGATCTGTAAGGTTTACGACAGGCCATAATGACGGACATCAAAGCGCATGCGCGACCCGCGGACTAACGAACGACGAACTGGATCCGAAACTAAATTTAAATGCGTTTTGAAGCCTTATTTTATTATATGATCCAGACATGTTATATATCGTTCTTTCCGGCAGACTCGGCAGATTCATAATATATCATTATTATATGTATGCGTCATGTCCTGTCTGTATATTATAACAAAAAATGCTATAAAATTAGAATTTTCAATATTTACAACGTGTAAAGTGTTTTTTTTTTCACATTTTAACATGCGAGCGATTGCGGTTATATTTTATATGAGTTGCGCTTGTTAAAAAAATTAACACATTCATCTACATACATCAAATATCACAATTTTCACGAATATGTAAAATCACAAAAAAGAAGAGCTATGGCAAAAATGCATGTATGAGTCCTGAAAACGTAAAGCTATACACATTGCATGAAAAAAGGACTAGATCAATCAACGTATTTCTGTGCACATTAGCACATGCAAGCACATTATTATTATACAGGATTTATATAACGCCAACAGTTTGCGCAGCACTTTACAATATAACATAACACTTACGTTTGGCTATGACACGTCGGATGTACCTCAATTGCTCCTCCTCGCGCGTCTTAAGGTCAAACCAGCTTCCGCAGCTGGTTGTTACTTCGGTCCTTATCAAACATTTCCAGGAGGGTGGTGCGGACCTTTGCAAGGATACGGTCCTTGCGGACATTGTTCTTCCTGCCGTAAGGGCCCTTACAGCAATCATAGTCACGCTTCTCGAAGATGCAAACCAGCTCCACCATCTCCTCAAATGCCATGTTGCTGGCCCGCTTCTTCCTGGGTGTCTCTGAGGTGGAAGGGGATGACGTGTCTGAATAGGACTCTCTTTGAGTTTGAGCCATGATGGGATGTTTTTTTTTTTTTGGTCTGTCCAAAGAATTCTCAAACTCTACAATGGCTCCGTAAAGTTTACGACAGGCTGTAATTGAGACGGGCATACGAGCGCATGCGCGAACCGCGGACGTAAATGATCCGACTATGACAGAATTATAGTATCGACCGAATTATCGTATCGACAGAAATATCGGAACATTGGAAATAACATATAGGTAGTCAGATTTTCTAACGGTCAGGATCAGGACGCTGGACAGCAACAGTGCTATCCAGCGTGCTGATGGTTAGAAAATTGTAATGTATATACGTTTAACGGGCGGCCGCACGGACTTACTCTATCCAAAATTCCGATGTGAAACATCAGGACTTTGAATAGATTTCAACTATCCGAAAGCTAAAAACATAAAATAGTCGAAATCTATCCAAAGACCCGATGTTTGACATTGGGATGTCGGATAGAGTAAATTCTGGAGTTAACCCCCTAGTTGCCAGCCACCAATGGTGGAGATAAGGGGTTCCAATGAACCCCTTATCTCCCGATCCGTGCCGTGGCACCTAGGGGTTAATGTTTGGTATTGTTGGATCGGCCAGAGCATAGCCTTTCCAACCATACCAAACATGACCATGTTAAAAGTTAATTAAAAATATTAAAAATAAAAAAAATTATAAAAAAATATTAAAAAATAAATAAATTTAAAAAAAAAATAGTTTTTTGTTTTGCTAATGCAGCAATATTGTTCCCATTTCAATTATAATGTGAACAATGATGCTGCACTAATGATTTTTGTATGGGTTGCGTTTGTTAAAAATTGTGTAATTTTCACCCAAAAAAATGTATGTAACAAGTCCCCCATCTCTAATTTTTTTTAACAAGCGCAACTCATAGAAAATATAACTGTAAATGCTCGCATGTTAAAATGTGAAAAAAACCACTTTACAAACACCTTATAAATTAATGAAAATTCTAATTTTATTACATTTTAAGCTATAATATACAGACAGGATACATATACATATAACACAGACGTATATATTAATTATACCAGAGAGAGGTGCTTCCCCGCAGTGTGTGGATTCATATGCTGCATTAATTATACCGCGCAGAGAGGCGCTTCCCAGCAGTGTGTGGATTCATATGCTGCATTAATTATACCGCGCAGTGAGGCGCGTCGCTTGCTCCCCGCAGTGTGCGTATTCATATGCTGCATTAATACCGCGCAGAGACTTGTTCCCCGCAGTGTGCGTATTCATATGCTGCATTATTTTTATTTATTTTTTTCGTTTTAAATAATTTTATTTTTTCTGTTTTTTTTTTTCGTTTCTGATAATTTTGTAACTTTGTTCAGCTTTTTTCCATTTTAAAACCTTTTATTCTGGTTTTTATTTTTAAAGTCAGACCATTTGGGTCAGTTTTGCGTTTTTTAAATAGTTTTGTTAATTTTTGTCCCTTTCATACCATTTTAATATGATTAAATAAAGTTGTGCAATGCATATTCATAAGAAAAAAAGGATCTTTATTTAATAAAAAAACGATAGAATGGGCAGAATTATCGTATCGACAGAATTATCGTATCATTGGAAATTATACAAAATTTACAGAATCAGCGATATAACCGATAAATACAATGTCCAAAATTACCGAAATGGAACCGAAATACCGAATGGAACCGAAATCACGAATAGAGCGAAAATAATTTTCGATTTGACACATTTCAATTTTCAAGTCCATTCGAAAATTCCAAAAATTTTTCGTTTCAGCTTCGAAAATTTTTCGGGTCTGAAATTTTCGGATCCGATCTGATTCGGAAATTCGGCCGAATCCGAAGACACGAATCGGGACATTTCGTGAAAATTTCGAAATTCCAAAACCCGAAACGCACATCCCTAATAGAGATATGCACGTCCAGACTAGGGATGAGCCGAACGCCCCCGTGTATGGTTCGACTTCAAACTCGAACAATTTCAAAAGTTCGAGTTCGAAGTCGAACACGATCCGAACTCAATGTAAGTCAATGAGACCCGAATTTTTGATTTTTAGAGTGTCCTCCATGAGGGCATATATGCTAGATATTTGCCATAAAAGGTGTATGGGGGTCCGGGTAGTGCCCTGGGGGACAGGAAACAAGGACAAAAAGTTTTAATAAAAAAGGTTTTTAAAGGACCAGTGAGTTTTCCATGAAATAAAGGTTAAGAATAAAAATGAAAAATTCCTTCAAATATTGTGCCTAGGAGGTCCCATAACCTGCCCATGAATTGGCGGATTTGTAGGATGTATAGAAACATTAAAAAAAAAAGACATTTCAAATGATGGTAAATGGTTTTCCTTTAATCTATTCATAAACAACTGCTTGGGGCAGCAGCCTGTATGAAAAGAGGAGACGTTTTAGGACATGCAGAACAAGTTTAGTGATTTGTTTGGCTAAATTATGGTGAAACTTATGCAGGCTTTGGATGAAAGTAACAATAGGTGCTTTAAAATTGGGCCTTTAGTGTCGGTAATAGTGCAGGTCACACCGTAACCCTTTGTGGTATTGTGGAAGAGTGCAGGGTTGGACCCTGCGGTCCAATATTAAAATGATATGAATCTGGTACAGGCGTCAGTGCACCCAAATATTTTGCCTTTGGTGGCAGCAAGTGCCTTCACACCGTAAGTAACCCCTCTGTGGTATTGTGGAAGAGTGCAGGGTTGGACCCTGCGGTCAAATATTAAAATGATATGAATCTGGTATAGGCATCAGTGGCAGTGCACCCAAATATTTTACCTTTGGTGGCAGCAAGTGCCTTCATACCGTAATCCCTCTGTGGTATTGTGGAAGAGTGCAGTGGTGGACCCTGTGGTCCAATATTAAAATGATATGAATCAAGACTTCTGGTTTGGCGGCCATCGGAGCTGGCCGCACTTCTCATCAGCTCTGCGCAGTGCGCGCAGTGCTCAACCCGGCGTGCGGGTGGAATTCGTAAGAAGCCTTTCAGTGTGACTGATGGGAGTCATTGACTGTCAGTATCATTATAGGGCACCGGGAAGTGCCGTCATAGGCACGATGACGTAATTTGTGCGACGGGCCGCCGGCCACACAGGACAAGAGGCCAGTTGGAGGCAGCACACCGGCTCCAGAGCTGGCGACGAGGAGCCAGAGGTCTGCCAGTGCCTGAAAGAGGAAGGAAAATATAGTCCAGTCGGTACTAGGCTCCAGTGACGAGGAGATAGGGGGTGAAGATGACATTGATGATGAGGTCACTGACTCCACCTGGGTGCCAGATCGAACTGAGGAATCAAGTGAGGAGGAGGAGGCACAGCAAACACGAGGCACAACATCCTCTGTGACCAACCGCAGCACTAGCCAGTCCAAGGCATCAGATGTCAGAGCTGCTCCGGTGCAGAGCGCTGTTGTCTCAAAGAACACATGCAGGAACTCTGCTGTCTGGGAGTTCTTTAAGAAATGTGCAGCAGACCCCACCGTTGCTATTTGTAATCTATGTCAGAGGAGGCTGAAGCGTGGGATAAACACCGGACACTTGGGTACCACGTGCTTGAGGCGACATATGACCACCCGCCAAGCATCCCGTTGGCGCAAAACTTTGCGTAGGTCCTCCTCCTCCTCATCTGTCTCTACCCCCACTGTATGTCCTGCCATGTCATTGCCTACAACCTCCACTGACAGGGATGATGCTACAGTAATGGATGTACCAGGTCCTTCCTCACAATGTGACATCCTCCCAGCAGCTGAAGATTTACACAGTCAGATTACGTTGCCGCAGCTGCTGCAGCGTAAGAAAAAATATAGTCCCAACCATACAGCGTCTAAATGCCAGCTTAGCAAAATTACTCGCATTGCAGCTGCTGCCTTTCAAGCTGGTGGACTCTGCTCCCTTCTGTAAATTTGCTGAATACGCTGTACCACAGTGGCAGGTTCCAAAACGCCATTACTTTTCACGCAAGGCTATACCAGCACGTGGAAGGCAATGTTATCCAGTCATTGGGAAAGGCAGTCAGCAACAAGGTGCATGTGACTTTAGACACGTGGTCCAGCAAGCATGGACAGGGTCGTTACATTTCCTTCACGGCACACTGGGTAACTCTGATTGCAGCTGGGAGTGATCCAAGACAGGGCTCTGTGCAGGAGCTTGTTCATCCACCACACCTCCAAAAAGCTGCTTGTATGAGGTCTGTCTGCTCCACCACCACCACCTCTCCCTCTTCCTCCTTCTCCTCCTCCTTCTCTGTCTCTGGCGAAGTGGCAGTTAAACTGACGCCTGACAGGGTCTATGCAATGGCTCAAGCAAAAATAAGCCATACTGTGCTTGAGCTGGTTTGTTTAGGGGACAGGAGCCACACCGGGCCAGAAATTCTGTCAGCTCTGCAGGGCCAGGTGCAGAAATGGTTAACACCACGCCAGCTTCAGCTGGGAATGGTTGTCTGTGATAATGGCAGCAACCTTCTCTCCGCCCTACGCAAGGGTAAGTTGACGCATGTACCATGCCTGGTACACATCCTAAATCTGGTGGTACAGCATTTCCTAACCAGGTACCCAGGTCTGGCAGAGCTCCTCAGCCAGACCAGAAAAGTCTGCAGCCACTTCAGATGGTAATACCCAGAAAGTGTTCGCCTGGCAGAAATTCAAAGGGAATTCCACCTTCCCACAAACCGTCTGATCTGTGACATGCCCGCCAGATGGAACTCGACATTGGCAATGCTGCAGCATCTGCACAAGCAGCAGATGGCCATCAACGAGTACCTGTGTGTGTATGGCACAAGGACAGGTTTAGGGGAACTTGTTTTTTTTTCCCCTGGCGGTGGCTGATGATCAAAGATGCATGCACTGTACTGTCACCATTTGAGGAGGCAACGAGGATGGTGAGCAGGGACAGTGCATGCATCAGTGACACAATTCCTTTAGTGTTCCTGCTGGAGCACACTCTGCGGGGAATTATAGATGTGACACTATAGGCGAGGAAGAGGAGGACTTCCTTAGCTCTCAAGGCCCTCTTTACGCAGACGGCCTTCCTGCGGGTCCTCAGATCAGACAGGAGGAGGATTATGTGAGTTGTGGGGGCATTGAAGGTGGGGATTCTTCAAGGGAGGGTTTTGTGTCCCCAGAAACAAAAGTAGTATGTGGCTGGGAGGAGGTAGTGCTTGATAGTGTCATCCTCAGTGACAGCGACCAGGAAGACTCGGAAGCTAATGCCACCTCCAACTTATGCTGCATTTACATACAGTAGTTATATAGGCTGAAAAAAGACATGCGTCCATCAGGTTCAGCCTCTCCCACATCACCTACTGCTGTTGATCCAAAAGAAGGCAAAAAACCCAGTCTGAAATGCTTGCCAATATGCAACATACTGGGAAAAAATCCTTCTTGACCCCAGAATGGCAGTCAGATTTCTCCTTGGATTAAGAAGTTTTTACCCACATATTAAATATTATATCCCTTAAAATTCTGTGTCTGCAGGAAGTCATCCAGTCGCTTTTTAAGAGTCTGTACAGTCTCTGACCCAACCACCTCAACAGGCAGAGAATGCCACATCTTTATTGTTCTCACTGTAAAATAACCCTTCCTATGCTTTAGGCTGAATTTTCTTTCTTGCAGTCTAAATGGGTGACCCTGTGTCCTGTGTATAGTCCTGTTAATGAATAGGTTATCAGACAATGGTTTATAATTGCCCCGTATTTATTTATTTAAAGTTGTCAGATCCACTCTAAGATGTGTCGGATATAATCTCTGCACGTGAATACAACACGTTTATATATTGGACTTCTCAGCCAAGCCTCCAATATGTCTATATTGGACTTACTGGACCTATCTCGGCAGTTGCCTCCAATATATCAGGGATTATTATTTCATAAGAAATCCACACGAGACACAAATATCAATCGTTTATATTTCTTAGAAATTCTCCTGAATTCTTTTAATTGTCTGTGTTTTGCTTTGAAAAATACAATAATCGGATAAAAATATATATATATTTATTACGTATACAAAAAAGTTTCAAATCTCATATCATAAACAAAAATTTATAAACCACAATCCATCAGCATATAAAAACTAGCTTCACATCACATCACATCACATTAATATCATTTACCTTATCAGTTAGTAACTAATACACAAATGGTTAATAAACATTTCTGCTTAATACAACATGCATTTCCCAGCAAGCAATGTTTAACCAGCCAGCTCTTATAGATATATATATATATCTCTATGCTACATGGATCAACAAAAGATGAGCTAATTTAATGATAAGTAATAAAAATTTATTTAGTGAATCCTCCCCTAATCTCGAGAATCAAATTTCTAATCTTTTGCTTTTTATTTTGTAGTTATATAATTCCTTGCTTATTAATTTTAATCACAGTAATTTCCAAATTCAATATATATTGGTATCAATCTTACAACATTTCTTTTAGGAATAAATCCTTATATCCACTTCTTCATATTTCTATCTTCAGAATAGAAAATACTTAGAATTTGGATCTAACAGTATCTGAGAAATCTCAGTCTACGTTGCAAGAATATCTACAAATATATATAATTACATTAATTCCTTAATTTCATACATTACCTGTCCAATTTGGATTTTGATATCTGCCTTGGAATTCCTGATGTAATATTTTTGGAATGTGTGAAGATTATCGATTTCAGATAATCAATGCATGTGAGTTAGAGATTTGGTGAGAATCTTGATTGCCTCATGTCTTGGGATCTGCCTGCATCGTGGTGTGAGTCTGAATGTTGGAATCTCCGACTCTCAGAGGGTCATGTGTAATGCATTGCAGTGTGAGTCTGAATGCTGGAATCTCGAACTGACTTGCAACCAACATTGCCGCTTATTATAGCCAATTTGACGTCACTGGCAATATTAATGGTATATTTACTATCCTCTAGAGGGCAGTACTGCACTTCTTAATTAATTCCACCATTTCTTTTTAATATTCCTATCACGAGTCATAAGATCAATCTACACAAAGACCTTCTCTTCTCCCAATGTATAGACATGTTGTCTCTGTCTAATTTATATCCCTACTCCCTTTTGAAATTACTTACTATCAGCTAAATACTTTTCTGGTTAACTCAGCAGAATCTATTCTTTAGTAATTTTTATTATTTACCAATTATATACTTTCTACAATATTTATTGGAGTATATATTTCCTACTGTAAATATAATAAAATATACCTTGATTATAAACATATATTTTGTGAATATAAATCTATATTACAGAGATATTAACTCTTATTCCTATACCCAGAAGACAAAATATCTTTTGTTTTAAAAACTTAAGACAGACCAATAAATTTAATTATGACACGTCTTAGCACTTAACTCTAGCCTTATCACACAAAAACATTCTAGGTTCCTTCATGTCTGGCACTTCTTAAAAAAATATAAAAGACTTCACCCAGGAATGAACTCTGTAAATTAAAATCTCGTTCATTTCTAAACTTAGAGGAAATTGAAAGAAAAAAAAAACTGTCTTTAAAAACAAAATGGCTACAGGCATCCATTTTAAAAATTTTCCTTTCTGTAATATATCCGACAGATGCCATTTCTCTAAACTAAACAGGTTTAAGCTTGTTAGCCTTTCCTCATAACTTAAACCTTCCATTTCCCTTATTAATTTAGTTGCCCGTTTCTGCACTTTTTCTAGCGCTATAATATCCTTTTTTAAGACAGGTGCCCAAAATTGCACGGCATATTCAAGGTGCGGTCTGACCATTGATTTATACAGAGGCAAAATTATGGTTTTATCCTGAGAGCGAACTCCCCTTTTAATGCATGCCAATACTTTGCTGGCCTTGGCGGCTGCCGTTTGACATTGCACATTGTTACTTAGTTTGAAGTGTATGATTATTTCCAAATCCTTCTCCTGGTTGGATTTCCTTAACTCCGTACCATTTAGGGTACAAGTTGCGTGTGTGTTCTTCACTCCAAATTGCATAACTTTGCATTTATCTAGATTAAATTTCATCTGCCATTTAAGTGCCCAGTCCCCCAATCTATCTAAATCCCTCTGCAGCGAAGTAACATCCTGCTCACATTGTATTACTTTTCCTAGTTTTGTGTCATCTGTAAACACTGATACATGGCTTTCAACACGGTCGTCTAACCGTTTTGGCATTTAGAAATATAACAGACCCCTGAGGGACACCACTTACCACTGATGTCCATCTTGAAATTGCACCATTTATGACCACTCTCTGTACCCTATCTTTTAGCCAGTTCCAAGAACAAGCATTTTCATTTAGAACAGTTTTTCTTAATTTAAATAGTAACCTTCTGTGTGGAACTGTATTGAAAGCTTTGGCAAAATCCAATTAAATCACATCCACTGTGACCCCCTGATCTATACTTCTACTTACTTCCTCATAGAACATAATTAGGTTAGTCTGACATGATCTGTGTTTCATAAAATCATGCTAATTTATGCCAATTACATTATACCTCCCAATAAATTCCTGAATATTCTCCCTTAGAAACCCCTCAAATACTTTCTCAGCCACAGATGTTAAGCTCACAGGTCTATAATTCCCAGGCACAATTTTTAAACCTTTCTTAAATATAGGGATCACGTCCGCTTTTCTCCAATCCTCTGGTACGATTCCTGAAAGAAAAGAATCTTGAAAAATTTGCTCCCTTATCCTGCAAAGCCTGCTTAGGCTGGGGTCAGACTAACGCATTTTTAACGTGCGTTTAGGCGCACTTAATCACGGCCGCAGTAGCAGCAATTGACGCGCAATGACGGCCAATATACGAAGTACGGCCTCAAGAAAGTCCAGCCGCGCAACGCAAGTGGAAAATTAACTAATTTTTTCGAGAACGCAGAACCGCTAGTACTGACGTACAGAGTGCGCTGCCGCGGCATAGCGGCGTGTGTGCGTGATGAGGAGATGTCAGACACTGCTAATGTCCAGCTTACATAACGTCTAGATGCAAAAAGTGTTTTATTGACGATCCATAAAGAATCACGCACAAAAATGTGCGTCGTCTAACCGTTTTTAGGCATTCCGGGAAAAAATACTTCAATGCGTTCGGACGCAATTTTTGATGGTCGCTGCGAATAATGCGTTTGTTTGACCCTAGCCTAAAGGTCCCCAGGATTCGTGGTATCAAGGAGAGGGATCATTACTGGTTGGCAACCCTTCTTGATCCACGATACACTAGTGGTTTAGTGTTCTAAAGCGACACTTGTGTAACACCTTTCCAGGCACTGGTAGGTCACCAAGTGATGATGACACAGGTGCTTCTGAGGCTGCGGTTGGTCAGAGGAGGAGTGGTGGAGAAGGGGGTCGCTTGTCTGATGCCATCCGCAATTTTTTTAGTCCACGACGCCCAGGGCCAGTGCTAGGCTATTTTGCGCCCTATGCCAGACCAGCTACTTGTGCCCCCCCCAAAAAAAAACAACACATTTCATGTGTGAGTGTATCACAGAGCTCCACAGCAATAAAACTCACAGTAACAGGCGGTGTGTATGAGCGTATCACAGAGCCCTGCAGCAATGAAACGCACAGTAACGGGCAGTGTATATGAGCGTATCACAGAGGTCCACATACTCCCTCCCAATGTGTCACACATCCACTCCACCCACACAAATCCACACAGTTTCACAAACCCACCCACACACAAATCCACAAATCCAACACACACTAATGCACACACACACAAATACACACACACACACACACACACACATACACACACACACACACACAATTACATTTAAACTTACCCTCACAGCCCTGGTTGAGGCCTGGCTTCAGGCCTGGTGGTCTCCCTGGCTTTGGGCCTGTTGGTCTCCCTGGCTTTGGGCCTGGTGGTCTACCTGGCTTTGGGCCTGGTGGTCTACCTGGCTTCGGGCCTGGTGGTCTCCCAGGCCTTTGGGTCTCCCAGGCCTCGGGCCAGGTGGTCTCCCAGGTCTTGGGGTCTCCCAGGCCTCGGGCCTGGTGGTCTCCCAAGCCTCGGGCCTGGTCATCTCCCAAGCTTCGGTCCTGATGGTCTCCCAGGCCTCGGGCCTGGTTAGCTCCCAGGTCTCATGCCTCATTGTCTCCCAGGCCTCGGGCCTGGACGTCTCCCAGGCCTTGGGCCTGGTCGTTTCCCAGGCCTCGGGCCTGGTCGTCTCCCAGGCCTGGTGGTCTCCCAGGCCTCGGGCCTGGTATTCAGGTGCCCGGTCTCCTCCTCCTCCAGGCCATGGGGGGATTTCCCAGTGAAGGGGTGGGCCGCTGAGGTGTAGGGGGCAGGCACTGTGCAGCGTTTGTGTAAGGGGTGGACGCCGGGCAGCTGATGTGTAGGGGTGGGCTGCGTCCTGCGTGCTTCAGGGCCGTGCTGCCCGGGCAGGGGCGTTTCATGCCGCGGCCTTTGGACAGGGCATCAAAATGCCACTCCTGAGAAAGAGCCGCCTGCTCCATGGACGGGCCGGCCTTGACTGTGGAGCTCGGCTGCGCCCTAGGCGGCACTGCTTTCTAGGCGGCCACCTAGCTCGCCTAGCGGCAGCGCCGGCCCTTACGACGCCCAGGGATGTTAAATGTAGGCACCCATCACCAGCGTCTTCACCATATGGTGCAGGACTACCTAGGGGCAAGGGCAGACCTGGATAGTTTTCCAGCAGATGATCCACTGGTTTATTGGGTGTTGAGATTGGATCACTGGCCTGAACTTAGCCAATATGCTATGGAGCTACTAGGTTGCCCTTCATCGTGCTTTCTGAAAGGACGTTCAGTGTCGCTGGAGGTTTTGTCACAGACAAGAGTGCGTCTGTCCCCGACTGTGATGACCGGCTGACATTTATAAAATTGAATCAGTCCTGGATCAGCAGCAGCTATCACTCCCCTGATGCTGATATAACTGAATAGATAGGGGATCTCTGCATTCAGAAAGCTTCCTAGGCTGCTTACACTTGTGGGAGCACTTGTGTGTGCATTCTTCAACTTAGTCTGTGGTGCATGACACCGAGAATCTAAGACACAATTTTTCTGCACTTGAATGTGACAGGTGCATATCATTTCAATATTTGACCGCAGGGTCCAACCCTGCACTCTTCCAGAATACCTCAGAGGGGTTATGGTGTGAAGGCACTAGCTGGCACCAAAGGCTCAATATTTGGGTACACTGACCCTTGTACCGGATGCATATCATTTCAATATCCCTATTAATATACCTCAATACGAAATGCACCTGTAAACATGTAACATAATGATTTTATTTCCTACATAATTATTTTTCTGTTAATCTGTATATTTGTTTTTGTGTTAATATCTTGCATTTTACTATTTTGTATTACTGTAACCATTCAATGTTCTTGAACCCAGGACATACTTGAAAACGAGAGAAATCTCAATGTATCCTTCCTGGTAAAATCCTTTATAAATAAATAAATAAATTTGACCGCAGGGTCCAAGCATGCACTCTTCCAGAATACCTCAGGGGGGTTACGGTGTGAAGGCACTAGCTGGCACCAAAGGCCCAATATTTGGGTGCACTGACCCGTGTTACAAATGCATAGCATCAAAATATTTGACCGCAGGGTCCAACCCTGCACTCTTCCACAATACCTCAGAGGGGTTTCGGTGTGAAGGCACTTGCCGACACTAAAGGCCCAATTTTAAAGCTCCTGTTGTTACTTCATCCAAAACCTGCATAAGAGGCACCATAATGTAGCCAAAAAAAATCACTAAACTTGTTCTGCGTGTCCTAAAAGGTCTCCTCTTCATACAATCTGCCGCCCCAAGCAGTTGTTTAATAGATTAAAGGAAAAACATTTACCGTCATTTGAAATGTATTTTTTTTCTTTTTAAATGTTTCTATACATCCTACAGATCCGCCGCTTCACAGGCAGGTTATGGGGACCTCCTAGGTACGATATTTTAAGGAATTTTTAATTTTTACTCTTACCCTTTATGTCATGTAAAAATAAAAATCACTGTTCCTTTGAAAACTTTTTTTTTTGTTTCCTGTCCCCCAGGGCAGTACCTGGACACTCATACACCTTTTATGGCCAATAACTTGCATATATGTCCTCTTGGAGGGGACCTTCATTCGAATTCAAACTTTTCGTCCGTTCAGGAATTCGAATTCGAACCGAACACAGGGGTGTTCGGCCCATCACTAGTTGACAGATAAACCTTATTTTATAGCACTGATTCACATTGATTCATGGAAATACTACCTTTATAAGCACTTCAGATTGTCATTTGACTATATTGTAATGAACATGACTTTAAAATACAAATTATTCAGTATCGTATTAAAATATGAATTTTCAGGTTTTTCATTGTTTTATGTCGTATAGTACCATTTAATATTTACTCACCAATGCGTAGCTTTCGTTAATCAGCTTTGAGCTGCAGCTTGTGGTTCCCTGCATCGGCTGCTGAATACCCGATGTGTCAGGGCATTCTTCAGTCGATTTTAAACAGTTTTAGCATGTCTGGGCATTATCCCCACAGGGCTAAAACTTGGAGGGCACCTTCTGCAACTCAAAAGCAAACAAAATTTGGTTCCAGCAAACAATTTTCATTTGCGTTTGTCCTTCAGAGCTGCATATCGAGATAACTTGATATCGGGAGGGACCTGATGATGACTTTGAAGTCCCAAGTTATCTCGCTCTCGAAAAAAGAACCTAAAAGGTTTTGCCAGGGATTCACCTCTAAAAAAATGCCTTAAATTATGAAATAAAATGTAAATTAAATAACTACTCAAAAGTCACAACTTTTTGTCTTTTCCGGTTGAACACTGTATACAATGGCATATGATAATTGGCTGAATGCAGTATACCATGATTTATACTTATGTGCCCTGTATAGAAACTGAAAAGTAATGTTTTTGTAATCAGAGTCCCTAATCCAACCAATTAGGTAACAGGATGCCTATATGAACTGGCTATAGTACGAGCAAACTGGTATAATAGCAGTTCAACTGTAACAATAGGGAGCCATAAACCGTTACTGCCAGCAGCGTCACCACCAGTTGTTTCCTGGAGCTTCCTGAATAGGCTGGTAATCTGTGAAAGGGAGAAGAATCCCTATAACGAAATACAGAAAACAGGCCTTTGAAGGTCTGAAGGTATACGAAAGTGTGTAGGCTAGCAATGCCTGGATAATATGAAAGGAGTTATAATTTCTTTAACAGTTGCCTGTATGGACAGTCTTGTCGATCACTCACAGGCATTTGTGTTTTGTCCACCCTAGCTGTCATGCTGGCCAAGATGGCTCACTATGGATCTTAACTGGAGAAATATTTATGTTCTATTAATCTGTATATTTGTGTTATTTTTAATATCTTGCATATTATTACTTTGAATTTTTACAGTAGGTACAGAAATACAATGTTCATGAACCCAGGACATACTTGAAATGTGTCCTTCCTGGTAAAATGCTTTATGAATAAATAAATAAATAAATAAATCACTGGGTGTAGTAGAGCCGCTTCCTTCATAGCACCCAGTGTTACCAGCAGCCAAGAATTTTTAATTTCCCAGCTGCTGGTCACTAAATGGGTCATCAGTGATGTCGACATGCACAGAGTTTGCATGGTTGTTCAAAAATACTTCCTACTCACTGTGAACGTCCATAAATTTGCTTATTTCCAATCAACCATATCAGCCTTCATGCATACTAGCACCTGGCACAGCAGGAACAGCGTAGGCAAGACTGGCACAGTGGGAACAGTGGAGGTAGGATTGGCACAGTGGGGACATTGGAGGCAGGACTGGCACAGCAGTTTCCATGGAGGCAGGACTGGCAAGGTGGAGACTAATGGTAAGTTGGCACAGGAGGTGGACTTATGGCATGCTGGCACTGACGATGTTCTCAAGGCAGGCACAGGCAGTGGACTCATGCCAATCTGGCAAAGGTGTTGGACTCATGGCAAGTTGGCACTGATAATGGACTCACGACTAGCTAGCACAGGCAGTGTAACAAGGAAACAGATAGCTAAGCATAGGATAACAAGAAGACTGCGTCCAAACAGGAATCAATGCTAGAAGATTGGACTCTGGGACAACTGCCATTAAAAAGGGAGTGGGCCAGGAAATCATGAGCCACACTTGTAGCTTCTCAGAGTCACATGAGAATCATGGTCTGGAATTTAAGTGAATCTGTCCCAAGGGCTGCAAAAAACTGACAAATAAAACGGCAGACATGGAGCCAAAAGGAGAATTGGACACAGTTTCCACCGAGACAGCTAACGTGTGGTTTTTCTTGCAGCTCCACCCTGTCTTGGGTTCAGATCCATGACACAGCTCCATCAGATAGTGAGTGAAAAGAATAATATCAGCAGTTTCCGATATTCTTAACAGCTTGTCACTGGTCTTTAGTTAATGGGTCTTCCATGATGAGAATATTGATGGAAAAGTTTACATGCCATATTGGTTGCTCTATAAGTGCAATGTGCACAATAACACATGTTTTACCTTAAGTAAACTTTACTAGTCAATTTTTCCTCTCATTTTTCTTTTATGTGTTCTATAGGTTAATACGTTTAAATGCTTCTATCACTTTTCATTGCATTATTTCATCATTAATTCCAACCTGCTCAGGGTGTATAGTAATAGATAGGAGTTTTTTGCCTTTTTTTCACAAGTAATTTTTTTCATACAGGAGATTTTGGAGAGCTTTTCCAAAGTAGGGGTCTAAACTGGACTTCGTTTTGTGGTTTATTAATGCTATTCATGCGTTTGAGCATTTTTATTGCATTTTATCTTTATTTTCAATATATTTTAAGAGGTTGTTTTAGGTCATTCTCAAGCTGTGACTTGAAAAAATTGCGGTTTAAATAGGTGCGTCATAGCCATCCAACAGAAGCTTTGATCTTAATTAAACTTTAATTAAAATGATTTAATGTGAGTAGTATATTATTGGCAATGCAATGAACCCATACCGCAAAGCAAAAGAGATTTAAGATATATGTTCACTTATATGCGTAGGATGTTTATTCAATAATTAAAGTTATGAAATGTGGAATAATTAAATCTGAAGAACGTAACGCAATGTTTAAGGTCATTACTTTGATGTTTACCTTATTCTATTGACTTTCAGCAGAAGGTAAATTTAATCTTTCAAAGGACCGTGAATCCTAACTCAAAGAACAAGACGTACTCTCTCCTGACTTCCTACATACACTAATTACCTGAAGAATTTTTCTGGCTTGTTTTACTTCTTATACCTATTCTTTTTACTTATGTTGGTGAAAAGTGACTTTAACAAACATAAATAATTAATATGTATCACTTCAATGACAATTCTGTGTTTCCATCTAAGATCTCCTACACACGACTGTATTTTTCTAAATTTTGTAGACTGGGATATGTCTGATCCTGTAAAATTCAATCCTCCATAAAGATTTAAAGGCTGACATCATAGCAATTACTCAAGTCTTGTGGAAGTGTCAGGAAAGTAATAAATGGAGGTCTCGAATTTCAATTACACCACACTTGTTTATGTTTATATATACAAAAATCACGAGTATAGCAGTACGTAGTGATACCTTTTTTATTGGACTAACGTAACATTTAAAAGACAAGCTTTCGAGATTATTACTCTCTTCCTCAGGTCTGGAAACTTACTGATCAGTTCCTAGAATTAAACATTGGGACATGAAGGGTCACATGGGTGGGGGGGGGGTTACTTAGATGTCGTAAAGAGTGAGAGTCAAATGGTATGTTCAAAATGGGAAAATGAACGCATGAGGGATCTTGGGCCCATAATAAAACAACAGAGATAAGATCATATAACTTGAATGGAAAAGAGAAAAAAGGGGAAAAAAAACAAAAACCACAGAACAGTAAAGGCTGAAAGAGACATATGAAAAAAAGAAAAAAAAAAGGCATCCGCCAGAATTATGAATGTTATGTGACGTTATGATAATGGGTTAATGTATATGTAGGGCTGGCACCACAGTCAAGGAATTATACCTTTTCAATGTTTGGGTCAGGCAGCCACATTAGGGTGCCGAACCTTAGTGGCTCTGAAATCAGGCAGAAGCAAAACATGACTGAGCTGTGGACACTGATGTGATTATGTATCGGGTTTTGGGCTGGCCGATGATACACTTCCTCTGCTCCTTATTCCTAGTGGAGGGGTTCCATGGCACTGCGTGATGATGCTGACAGACCATTCTACTGTGTGCAATAAGCCTCCATTTGATGTACTTCTGCTTTGTTAAGAATAAGTAAGGTGTGACACAGAGACTGGGGAGAAGGTCACTTGTTCTCCTGCAGGGAGCAGTGCGTAGAACAACTAAGACACAAATGGATTTTTTTTAACTTTATGGCTGGGGTCAGACGAACGCAGTGCAAACGTGCGTTTAGCCGCACTTTATTATGGCCGTGGTAGCAGCAAATGACGTCCAACGCAGGCCCACACACGAAGTACAGGCACACGAAAGTTCGGCCGCGCAACGCAAGCGGCAAATGAACGCATTTTCGCAAGAACGTCGAACTGCTAGTACTGACATACAGAGTGCGCTGCGTCTGCATAGCGGCATGTGTGCGTGATTAGGAGACGTCAGACGCTGCTCATGTCCGGCCTACATAACGTCCAGACACCCAAAGTTTCCTGGTTTGGATCCGTAAAAAATCACGGCCGTAATTGCGCATCGTATGATCGCGATCGCGTATTCTGTGAAAAAGTACGTCCATGCGTTCGGACGCACTTTTTTACAGACGATGAGGAAAAATCCATTCGTCTGACCCTAGCCTATATTTCATAATAAAACAAATATAAATCACTACTCCTTGCATCACACAGGGCATCATGGCAACAGGAGCATACAGTAACACAGAAGCCTGAGCAGTTCAGTTGGGCATGACAGAATGAGGAATAGGAGCAGATTGTTATACCTCCCTATCGTGGAGGGAGCCGTCACAGCTGTGTAAAGTTGCTCTGTCCCATTCTTATCTTGCCCACTTTCACTCTTGATAAAAGCCCATACGAGGGTTGAAATGTTTGCATTTCATGTCCAGTGTTTTTGTCATTGAGTCTGTGATAGTCAGTGTCTGTGCCCCTGTCAGTATCTCTGTGTGTGTAGAGATAGAGGAACTGGAACGGGCACTCAACCTACGTTTTAGACAAGTTTATTGAATAACCCAAATCAAAAAATAGCAAGTTGTTAAGTCAACAAGGAGTAGAACCATAGGTGTCTCATCAGGGGGGCAATTGTCCCCCTAGGTTATTCCTTGCCCCCCCATTTGCTCCCCACCAGAAATCAGCATCTAGCTTCTTTAAAATATTCAGACCGCGGTATCTCCGTCTCTGTGCATCGCATATGGACGATCTAGGTGTCATTTGCAAGGGCAGATTCTGGCCTTTTCAATGATACCCAAAATGACCATATTTAGTGTAAAATAAAGTTATAAAAAATTAAATAAAAAGGTGTACATTGTAAACGTTTGCACAGGGTTGAAATGGTTCAGCAGTGAAGGGTGAACGTTCAGACTATACTGTATATTACATTGTGTATTACTTTAATTTTTGGTTTAGTTGTGTATTAAGGGTTAATGGGCAGGCTTCATCCCTCACAGTTTACATTTTATTTTTTTCCTCGATTTATGGCATTTTAGGAGTTAATGGGTAGGCTACATGCCTCACTGTTATTTTTTTGTATTTCCCTGGGTTTATGGAAGTTAGAATCTAAAGGGTTTTTTTCATCTTTAGATCCTTTGCTTTTCGTCACATTTCGGGGAATTCATTTCACCGAAAATATTGCAAATTCTTTATTTAGCGAATGGTCACTGTAATTTGCTGAAATTGGAGTAACTGAAGCAGTTATCGGACATTGGCGAACACCACCGAACTGCGCCAAGTAAAATTTTGAATTTATGTATCAGGTTAATACAATAAAAAGGTATTGCATCACATTGCTCTGGGGTTTTAGAATCTTATTTATATATATTTATTTAGGGCACTATCACCTGGTAGGAGCTAAACCTTGCGTTGACATGTTTTTGTATTGGCGCCAGGTAAATTCAGTCTAGCACCGAACCAACAGATCTTTTGCTCTTGCTACAAACGGGTAAAATCACTTAGTGCAAGCTTACTGTGTTTTCCGCATCCTATACTTAACATGAGGAGCACTAGAGATCTCTAGCGTTTTTACAACTAACAGATCACTTTGGGCCTGCGCTAATTTCTGGAGCCACAGTAATCGCAAAATTTTACTTCCTGCTCAACCCTGGTGGTAACTCGAAAAAAACAGGTCCTCGCCCTAAATTAACAGGCAATGGAAAGGAATGCATATCTTAACCCCTACACCATAGTAATGGATCTGGTCAGCAATGTCACTGCTGTTGCAGTATGCTCTATTATGAATGTATCTTTTATTGATGTATTCTAATATTGCCTAATTCTAAACATTTTATGCTGGGGTTTATTCACAATATGGAAGCGGTTGATTATTAGGGTAACCATGTGAACCATGTTAAAGGGACACATGGATAAGCATGTATTGTTTATAGTTATTGTGGCTCACCTGGCCTTTCTTTTGGATCTATTAAATGCATTGTAATGATTCTACATGCTGTTGGGTGGCATTTATCATGCAATGCCCATCAGCCTTATTTAACATATATGTGTGCATATAAACATGTTATCACCTTGGAGGACTTTAATAATGCAGGGGTGAGGTCATTCACTGGATGTGTTCATACTTATAAAAACTTGTGAGGGCAGGGGATAGGTATGGCATTAGCGCTGAGTCTTAGCTCAGGTCTTAGCGTTTCCATAACGTGTGCTAAACGACCCTGTACCTGGTCTCCCATGGACAAGGTGATCTATTAGTAGGTTGTCAGGCACTAAGGCTAGGGTCAGACGAACGCATTTTTCACGTCGTCCGTGAAAAAGTTCGGTCGAACGAACGTACGTATTTTCCCCCGGAATACGCGATAGCGGTCATACGATGCGCCTTTTCGTCCGTGATTTTGTACGGATCATCAATAAAACACTTTTTTGAGTCTGGACGTTATTTGTTGGCCGGACATTAGCAGCGTCTGACGTCTCCTAATCACGCACACACGCCGCTATGCGGCCGCAGCGCACTCTGTACGTCAGTAGTAGCGGTTTGACGTTCTCGAAACTGGTTCGTTGGCCACTTGCGTTGCGCGGACGAACTTTCGTGCGGCCGTTCGTCGTATGTTCCCCGGCATTGGACGTCATTTGCTGCTAGTACGGCCGTGATTTGTGCGGCTAAACGCCGTTAAAACTGCGCTAGTTTGACCCTAGCCTTAGTTTTAGCGACTCGCGCTACATGTTTCCTTTAGCGATGGCATTATAGCTCACACCAGGAGATAGGGCCCTTAGTTCTATTCAGTGGTATGATTTAGTGGCGAAAAATATTAGTGCCTCCCCCAGTTCTGACTGCGGTATCTTATGTGCCCCCCCCTAAATATTGTTCCTAGAGTCGCCACTGAGATGAACTTAACTTTTACTAGAAAATGTAAAATACAAACATGGAGTGCCTAAAAAGCATGTTCAGGTGATATGAGCATGAACCAAACTCCTACTTCAAAATATTAACAAAAAACTTGAGGGAAAGAAACATCAAACATATACTCAGGGGAATCAAAAACCCCAAAACAAAAATAAAAAAAGGACATGTGCATCAAAGCTTTACTAAATGTGGGACGTGCAGGCAAAAAAGTTAAAAAGAAAGCAAGGAGAGACACAAAAAAAGACACAAAATACACTGTGTTGAATTAAGAAAAAAGCTTCCTGGGGACCTTGGTTTCATGCGGTTTTGCTGTTTTTTTTTTGCTCCTCTAAGTGGTATTTGGAGGCTTTAGGGATCGTGATACCAGTACATTTTATTTCTCTATACTGTCTATTTACAGACCCTTGAAGGTCTGCTCCTATTTTCAAATACTCCGTGCCTGGTACACTCCAAGATCCACATAACTACCATCTGTGAGGTCCACAGGGTCGCCAGGAAGCTTTTTCTGTTTAAAATCAGCACTGATTATTTTGTGTCTTTTGCTCCTTTTATAATGTTTTGCCTTAGGCTAGGGTCAAACGAAAGCATTTTTACACGCGAACGTAAAAAAGTGCGTCCGAACGAATGGACGTATTTTTTCACGGAATGCGCGGAAACGTTCATACGATGCACATTTTTCGTGCGTGATTTCTTTCGGATCGTCAATAAAACTCTTTTTGCGTTCTGGACGTTATGTAGGCTGGACATTAAGCAGTGTCTGACATCTCCTAATCACGCACACACGCCGCTATGCCGCAGACTGCGCACTCAGTACGTCAGTACTAGCGGTTCAGCGTTCTCAGAAAAATGCGTTCAAATTCCACTTGTGTGCATGGCCGGACTTTTGTACGGCCGTACTTCGTATATTGCGTCTGCCCGTCATCTGCTGCTAGTGCGGCCGTTAATTATGTGCGCCAGAACGCACGTTAAAAGTGCGCTTGGTCTGACCCAGCCTAAATGGCCCACAATTAGTAAAGCTACTGATGCACCTGTCCTTTTTTTTGGGGGGGGGTTATCCCCCTGAGTATATGTTTGAGGTTTCTTTCATCAAGTTTTGTGTTAATATTTTGAACTAGGGATTTGGTTCATGCCCATATCACCTGAACATGCTTTTTAGGCACTCAACTTTTACTAGACAATGTAAAACACAAAAATGAAGTTTTACTCCTTGTTGCCTCACCATCTTGCTATTTTCATCAGTTTTTTTATTTGTGCTACCAGTGTTACCCCTACAGTTTATTGGTGAAAATGGCCGCAGAAACTTTCTCTTGAGGTTTGCTTCTTTTTGTGTCATTTGACATCTTTTCCCATTTTTGTTACCCATCGTTGTTTTTTATTGAACAACACAACTGCAGCAACATTTCAGAAAAAGCCTTTGTCACACTGTAATCACCCATTCTTGCGCAAGACATTTATAGTTATTGGGACAATCTGCTCTGATGCTGCGACCGGACACCCCCGGTGCTTGAGATTCTTCGTCCTTGGAACATTGATATAGTGAGGGTTCACGCAATAACTAAACAAAACTAGTATTAGGTGAAAGCAGGAGTAAGTGTATTGAAAACTTGCCCAGTATTATACAGCACATGATCACATAAGAGCTTAATCCGATGAACTAGAACAATGCCCACCCCAGACAGCCCAGCATCTCCATAGGCAGCCATGCACAGAGACAAAAGGAAAAGGGGTTATGCTCTTTAGAGGAGAAATAAACACAATAAACACACACATATATAAAGGATAGTATCAATTTAACAGAAATAACAACAATACAGTATAACTGAGTCTCTCAGATCCCTGCAGCCGGTATCCGTGACAGTTATGCAATCAATTAAAACATTCATAAAAGTGTGTCGACAAAGTGCAAGTAATTAATACAACTCTAGTATCTACTTATATAATAAATTACTGCAGTAAATGGCCAAGCAAGACTACTAGAAAAATGTCGACTGATAACCTCTAGGATTGTGAATATTTAATTGTAAATGATATACAAGTGTTTCTGTTTCATTGGTGTTAATTGATTTAATAACTATAAATGTCTTGAGAAGAATGATCGATTAGATTGACAAAGATTTCTTGCTAAAATGTTGCTGTAGTCGTGTTGTCCAATTAACTTGCCTAAAAAGGAGGTTGAGTGTTCATTCCAGTTCTTATTTTATTCTATAGATTGCTTAAAGGTGAATGCTCTGTTACCCTGTTTCCTTAAGAATCCAATTCAAAATATTGGTGCTCATGTACAAAGCTCTCCATAGCTGCACCCCTGACTACATCTCCTCGCTTAATAGCAGGTATGTCCCACTTTGCTCTGCCAATGATCTGATGTTATCATCTCATCATACTTATCGAAGGCTTCTCTAAAATAATGATTTCAAAGACTATCGGCTCACCCCATAATCCCCCACTGTACATTTCTTTCTCCATCCTAACACACAGCCCACATGCGCTCAACTACTTCACATACTAAGCTATTTACTCTCATCTAGTGCATCGCCATCTCTTCTTAGATTGCCAGCTCTCGAGCCAAGTCCTCTTTCCTACTGTTCTATGTGTTTAGCTTGTATGAATATTTAAGAAAAAAAATTGTAGTAGTGCGCTTACACCATAGGGGAGGGGGGGGAAGGAATCGCTTTATAAAGCCCAAAAGGAAAGGTACTCTCCCCAATACCTCAAAATCACAATTAAGATACACAAAAAATAGGCAGCGCTCCTCCGTGTACAAAAACAATACAGTATACAGGCAAACCAGAGAAAAAGGGGGGAAGAAAGAAAGAAAAATTTCCTTACAGCAAAGAAATATATTTCTTTCTTTTTGGTCTCCTTAAGCTTCTCTCAATAAGGAAGTACGTATGTTGTCTTGTATATACCTCAAAAAGAGGGAAAAGGTTACATAGCGTAATATGCTGTAATGATCACTTTAAAATTATTTAAGCCGCCAAGTGTGCACTCACGGTTTGTGAGAACTTCCAGCTCTCATATGATCGCCTCTCAAGTGTTAAATGGGCCAACTTGATTGCCCGTATATCCAGGTGGATGGTTTTCCTGGTACTCATCGTCTCCCGAACTAATAAGTACTTGGAGCAACCAAAAAATAAACAAAATCTTTTTTTCTTTTTTTAGCCTTCAAAAGAAAGGCTTTTATTTCTCATACATAAAAAACGTTTAAAACAATAGAGGCAAACAGCTATACGCGTTTCGCACCTTACCAGGCGCTTCATCAGTAGCACAGAAATAGATAAAAAAGAGGAATTACCGTCCCAATGCAATACCGTCCTTTTATGTTGTATAAGAGGAACTGCCTAACTCAGTGCGTCCCGGCGCGATGATCTCGGCGCAATCCAATGACGTCCGTCGCAACAATCACCATGGATCCCCATTCAAACAGAGCGATGAGTCATCGACATAAAGCGATCTTTGTACGCTGTGATATCCTGTGTACATTCCATTGATCAATTGAGAGCTGTTTGCCAACTTGGACATCTCCCAGTCCCTGAGGAAATCACCAGTTATAATAGAGATCCCAAGCGCACCGTCTGCCCTTAGTTACCTCTGGCTGACTTCTAAATGATCTCTCGATGTGAGCAGGTTTGTCTCCCGTAGACACCAACCCTTCGCTATGCCATCACCCATCTTCCAAGGCCACAATGCCAGATCCCAACTGTCAACTTTACAGACGGTAGACACTGAGTCATACTGGGACATGGGATGCAATCACCGCCCTACCGGCATAGGTATCTCTACAGGGGGCAAGGGGGGCAATTGCCCCCCAGGCTATTCCTTGCCCCATGTGCCCGCCCACCAAAATTCAGCATCCAGCATACCACACTTCTTCGGACCACTGTATCTCCGTCCGTGTGCAGGCATATGAATGATCTGATAAAAAGCGGAAAACCATACGGCGCATATAGTGCAATTAATAGGTTAATAAATCAATGGATATGTAAAATCCATAAAAGCAATGTAAAATTCAATAAAAATGTATATCATAAAGATAAAACTGTTATTAGTTATTAATATAAAGGTCAATGAAAGTGCATAGAGTGAAGTCCAGGTCGAATGTGCAGAAAAAGTGCTCAAGTATACAGTAATGGAATACTCAAAAAATGATGATGAAGAATGGTGTGCTGATCTTCTTTTAAGTGCTGGTGTTGAATCCTTTTATCCGTCAGTGATCCTCAAAAAAAGCACATCACAGGAAAAGATGATAGTGCAGATGGTCAGAATAAAATTAGCTCAAATTATAATGGAGGTCTAAACCACTCACATTCATGGGAGCCTACAAGGTCCCAGCTCGAGGAGAAACAGCCTGCGGCCAATGAATGATCTGGAATGTCATTGGAAAGGTCAGATTCTGGCCAACATGACTATATTCAGTGTAAAACAAAAGTGATAAAACAAATACTAACGTGTTCGTAAACATAAACATTTTCATAGGGTTGAAATGGCTCCAGAGTGAAGTGGTTATTGTTCAGACTATACATTACATTGTGCATTACGTTCGCTTTTGCCTTGGTTTAGTTGCATATTAAGGATTAGTGGGTAGGCTTTATCCCTCATCGGATACATTTTATTTTTTCCTTGATTTATGGCATTTTGGGGTTAATGGATAGGCTACATGCCTCAGTGTATTCATTTCATGTTTCCCTTGATTAATGGCATTTTAGGGAATGTCTTGTCTTGCCCTATCAAACTCTCCCCTGACTTTCAGGCCTTCAAGAAATCCCTCAAAACCCATCTCTTCAGATTAGTGTACCACATCACTGATGCAACTCCTCCCTCTGCTCACCTACTCACACAGGATTGAAGCTGCTTCTATGGACCCACCATTCCCAAACCACTGGCACTAATGATCCTGCTATCTAGTAAAATTTATCTTGTCTTCCTCAACCCCAATCCCTCTAGACTGTAAGCTCCTATGAGCAGGGCCTCTACACTGCTTGTTTCCATCATATGTCCGTTTATCTGTATCTCGTTCCCTTTGGTTATTGTAAAGCGCTGCAGAAACTGTTGGCGCTATATAAATGATGACAATAATAATAATAATTTCGTGGCCAGTTGGCTATTCAAAGATTAGGCAGTTAGCCAAATTTTGGCGAACTGTCAGGAAGTATGGTGCCTGTTCGAAGTCAGTGAAATATCCCATAGAGAAGCAATGGTTAATCTATTCAGAGAACACCGAACAGCAGTGAAAAGTTGCCAAAGTGCCCTGCTGTTCGGTGGTTTCATTCAACAGGTTTATTCAAGGAAACCCGATAGGCTTCAATGCTAAAAAATTTCCCGTTTTAATAAAATATATAATAAACCGTTTATTATTTTAATCTGCTGTAAATTCTATTTTTATAGATTTTTTTTAGGATCTTTTAGGCATTTTTATGGATTTTTTTGGCAAAATTAACTTCTTTTTTTTTTTCTTTTTTTTTAATAGCGTATTTTCTTTTTTCTGCAACAAACTTTATTATTCATAGGGCCTTATACGTAAATTCCAGGCATTTTCATTGAATAACTTTTTTGCTAACAGCGTTTACATTTTGGCACTTTCAACCTTTTTTTTTTTTTTTTACTCGTCCGGTGGCTTGACAGCTTTCTCCTGCGGCTGGTCTGCGCTGTGGGAGTCAAATAGAACAATAGCACTTTGTTGTCTTTGAGTACCACGCTCCTCCCCAGTGATAAGGGTATCTGTCATGGAATTGACATAAAGCTCCCCGCTTCAACCACCATGACTGTTTATTTCCATGACAGAATCCCCAAAAGAAACAGACTTTATGTTCATTTATATTGTGTGGTGCTTAATTTACTGCAAAATGCTTGGTTTTAGTTTAAATGTACTTTTATTACTATAAGTAAATGTGTTTTGGAAGTTGCAGGCCTGAGGTTATTTTCAATGCTCTTGTTTGTGCAGAATGTTTGAATAAGCTGTGATTATGTAAGAATGCTATCTGTTTATCTGCTGTGTGAGTTGAGAGTCAGCCTTGTCAAGCAAACACTGCCCATCCGTAGTCGTGCGACCGACTTGGAAATTGGAATCTGTGTGTTAGCACTGCCAGGCTATCAGGGTGTATCACTGACTTATACTAGAGTTCTGGGAATTTGAATCTGTGTGTTGGCACTTCCAGGCTATCAGGGACAGGGTGTATCACTGATTTATAGCATTGTTCTGGAAAATCTGTATATCTTTAATCTAATTCTAGATACCATACAATAACACTGTTTAATCAGAGTTCATCTGTTTATCTATTCAGAGTTTAATCTGTGTCTTGCCAGGTATCAGGGTGTTGCAGCCTGCAGGAGAGGAAGTGAATCAGAGAGAGAGTAGAGGACATTGGCAGCCTTGCAGGGAAAATATCAGTAAAATCGCTGATTTATAGCAGAGTTCTGAATATCTTTAATCTATATACCAAAGTTGAATCAGAGTTCTGCATATCTCCAATCTTTATACCAGAGTTGAATCAGAGTTCTGTATATCTTTAATCTTTGTGTCACTCACCATGTCAGAAAGACCAAAAAGGGCAGGCAGATGCTCCCAGACACAGATAAGAGGGAAAGCACCCTCTGTGTTGGAAGGCTGTGCCCCTGTTCGTCGTGGACGTGGTGCATCCTCTGCAGGGGCACGCTTGTCCTTTCTAACTGGTGCTGGCCGTCTTAAGCAGCAGCAACATACAGAGGATTTGCAGGATTGGCTAACCAGGCCATCCGAGTCCTCCGAGTCCTCTGCCAGCCAGGCTTGTAGTGGTTTACAGTCCACCTCAGCTGCCAGGTACAGGGAAGCTTCAGCGTGTGCAAGGTACCATGAATTCTCTTCAGTACCAGGAGATATTGGATGACAATGTGATGCAGTCCGTCACAAACTGTCAGGACCCCTGTCTGGAGCCCCCCAGCACCCCACGTAAAGCCCGCCGTAAAAGGAAGAAAGGCAAACCTGGTGCTGCGTTGTCCTGAATGCAGGGCAGCACTTCCACAAGACGGCGTATCCTATGTCCCACCCTGCTCTCAGACTGCAGGCATAACAGGTGCCTCTAATCTACACAGAGACTAATCCCTATTTAAGGGTGGAGCACCCAGAAGACAATGCTTCTGCATTATGGTTCCTGAGCCAGCAAGCCAAGCACACTGATCCAGAATCTATCCTGTGCTTCCCATCTGCATCAAGTCTCCCGAGCCATCCAGAGACTTCATCCTAGATCCCTGCATCCTGGTTTCCCGCTGATCAACTGTCTCCTGATTCCTCAGCTATTCAAGAAACCATCCAGCCCTTTTCCTGTCCTGTCTCGTATCCCCAGTAAGTCTCCTCCGTGTGTCTGCCCTCTGTGTCCTCTTGTATTGTTTCCTGCATCCCCTCGTATCCACCAAGATTCCATATTCCAGTTGGTCTCTTTCATCTTTAAGTTCTGCCCTGCATCCTACATAACCTGGACTTATTATTTATCTGAATCCTACAATAAACCCCTGTTTTCCCTAACCTGGTCTCCGTGTGTCACTGCATCCTGGGTTCGGAATCTTACCTGTCACGCTGGTACCTTACAGAACCCTTACACAAACCTGAGGCTTGGGAGACGTTGGACCTTTCAACAGGACAATGATCCCAAGCGTACCTCCAAGTCCACTAGAGCATGGTTGCAGATTAAAGGCTGGAACATTTTGGAGTGGCCATCGCAGTCACCTGACTTAAATCTGATTGAGAACCTCTGGTGGGACTTAAAGAAAGCAGTTGCAGCGCGCAAGCCTAAGAATGTGACTGAACTGGAGGCTTTTGCCCATGACGAATGGGCGAAGATACCCGTAGATCGCTGCAAGACACTTGTGTCAAGCTATGCTTCACGTTTGAAAGCTGTTATAACTGTAAAAGGATGTTGTACTAAGTACTAAGATTGAATGTCACTTGGGGGTTGAATAAAACTGATAATGATGTGAGCACAGAAAAGACATTTGTGGTTATTTCATTATAAATGTTATGTTATATTTGTCTGACCTACACGTGCCTCTTTGATTTAATTGTAAGCAAGATGACTGAATGATCAAAATCAATGTCAAACTGGCCAAAACACTCAATTTCAGTGGGGGTTGAATAATTTTGAACACAACTGTATATCGTTCTTTCCGGCAGACTCGGCAGATTCATAATATATCATTTTTATATGTATACGTCATGTTCTGCCTGTATATTATAACAAAAAATGCAATAAAATTTGAATTTTTAATCATCTGCAGCGTGTAAAGTGTTGTTTTTTCACCTTTTATCACATGAACATTTCAGTTATATTTTCTATGGGGTGCGCTTGTACAAAAATTAGAAATGGGCACTTGTTACATTTTGTGGGGGGAATTACATGATTTATAGCAAACACACCCCATAGAAAAAAATCATTAGTGCAGCATCATTGTTCACAATATAATTGAAATGTGAACAATATTGCTGCATTAATAAAAAAACACACACAAAAAAATACATGTTTTTTGTTGTTTAATATATTTTTTCTACTTTATACCTGGTCAGCTAGGGGTTCCCCGGCTATCTGACATCTTCACGCTATGGGTGAGGACGTCAGGCAGTGAGGGGGGACCCGGGGGTGGGGCCACCATCCAAGATGGCGGCCCTCACCAGAGCTAGGCCGGACTTCGGCGCCGCAAGGCGCTGAAGTGCGACCCGGTGCCTAATGGGTTATAGCCAGGCACTGCTTAAAAGGGGAGACTTTCCCCTTTTAAGTGGTGCCTGGCTTTTTTTGTGGGACCTCCCGATCGGGAGGGAGAGGGATCCGAACGGATCCCCCCTCCCTTCAAGGCGATCTCCCGGCATTGCTGGGGGCAGGGCCGGCGCTAGCGTAAGGCGGCACAGGCGGCCGCCTTACTATCTGGCTTCCTGCCAGTTTGTGGGGGCGGAATTCCCCAGCCCTGAGCGCTGCCATCTTGGTCAGCCGGGGAGACCCGGCGCAGCGCTAGGGGCCGAACCACTTGACCAGCGCTGAGCGCGATCTCGCGAGAACGTGGCTGTGCTGGTCATGTGGTTCCCGCCCGGCGAGCGGCAAAGCTGCATCATGTCAGCGGCTGCTCGCCACCATGAGGAACGCCGGCGGAGCCTGGGGGCCCTGGCAGCAGGTGAGAGCTGGGGCAGATATATCCATCAGCTGGGGCAATATATACCCATGTAATCTGGGGGCAAATATATCCATGAGTTGGGAGCAAATATATCCACATGTGATCTGGGGGCAAATATATCCATGAGTTGGGGCAAATATATCCATGAGTTGGGGCAAATATAAATATATCCATGAGCTGGGGGCAAAGATATCCATGAGCTGGGGGCAAAGATATCCACATGTGATCTGGGGGAAAATATATCCATGCATTGGGGCAAATATATATATATCCATGAGCTGGGGCAAATATATCCATGAGTTGGGGGCAAATATATCCATGAGTTGGGGGCAAATATATATATCCATGAGCTGGGGCAAATATATCTATGAGCTGGGGCAAATATATCCATGAGTTGAGGGCAAATATATATATCCATGAGCTGGGGCAAATATATCTATGAGCTGGGGCAAATATATCCATGAGCTGGGGCAAATATATCCATGAGCTGGGGGCAAATATATCCATGAGTTGGGGGCAAATATATCCACATGTGATCTGGGGGCAAATATACCCATATGAGCTACAATACCCTCACTAACTCAGCTCCCCACTACCTGTCCTCACTAATCACCAAATACACCCCAGCCCGCTCCCTAAGGTCAAACAGCGACCTGCGCCTAGCATCTCCCTGCATTACCTCTTCCCATGATCGACTGCAGGATTTCTCACACGCAGCCCCCACTTTCTGGAACGCTATCCCTTGTACTGTCAGACTTTCCCCTAACTTCTCTTCCTTCAAACGCTCCCTTAAAACGTTCCTATTTAGGGAAGCCTACCACCCAACTCACTGACGCAACCATCAATCACTCTCACCTTGCAGTCCTCTCCTCCTGTTTCCAACCCCAACCCTCCTAGATTGTGAGTTCCTACGGGAATAGGGCCCTCATCTCCTCCTGTACGTTTGTCAAATGTTGTTCAATGTATTGTTTTGTAACCCTGTCTATACTGTGCCTATTGTACAGCGCTGCGGAATATGCTGGTGCTTTATAAATAAATAATAATAATAATGAGCTGGGGCAAATATTTTCATATGAGCTGGGGCAAATATCTCTATATGAGCTTGGGCAATATATACCCATGTAATCTGGGGGCAAATATATCTACATGTGATCTGGGGGCAAACATATCCACATGTGATCTGGGGCAAATATACCCATATGAGCTAGGAGCAAATATAATTATATGAGCTGGGGGCAAATATACTTATATGAGCAACCCTAGTGTGTGTATATATATATATATGTGTATATATAGAGATTATCATGGCACCTCTATCCTGATTGGCTTGGCATGACACGGATGGGGGGGGGCACCAAAATGCACCTTCGCCTGACTAGATAAAAATGCTTGCACAGACCCTGGCCGGGCGTTGCCTGGAAATTACGTCATTGCGCATAATAAGGAATAATAGACAACACCAGATATTTGATGATATTGCAAGCAAAGCCTTTATTAAAAGAATTTAATTCGCAAACTTACTATTTTTAAATGATTTTGTTAAAATTAAGAAAAATCAATATGTAATTTAAAGTTCAAATTAAAGATGAAAGAAGGCATTCATTGTGAGCCAACACTTTAAAGGATTTCTGCAAAGTCTGCGAAGTCCAATTCTGTAATATAAAAAAACAATAACATTAATTCAGTCTAATGTTAAGTATTATTTCTTATTGTGATTCATTAAGATATATTGAGTAAAATCAAGTTTAATAGCGATTGATATTTTCTATTTGCTTTCAAAAGCCATTTTTGTAGAATAATACATCCTATAGAACTTAAAAAAACCACACAAAGTACATATCATTTCAATTTTGTGCTTCTAGAACAACTGAATTGATTTCCTTGTGTCAATGTCACCCCGTGAGCGCTAAGGAATGAATGGTCTGTTCATTCCGTTTTCAAATTACTACTTTAGCAGCGGCTTAGCAGGGCTGTAATACAGCTCTCATTTACACCACTGTTTCTCCAACAGGAACAAGTAAACTCATATGCAAAAAAAAAGAAGCCCCCTTAAATTTTAGGTGAATTGTGATTTTAGGTATTATGGGAGATTGATGGGCACAGCTTCTGCATAATACAGGACATCATGTACTCTCATCAGGTTTAAAATAACTATCCAATTTGGCATTACAATCTGAGCATTATGAAGTCCAATGATCCATTCTTAGTAACCTGATGAGAATGACAGGCTGGTAGAACCACAGATCTTGTGAGAGGGTCACATGACTGCTAAACTACAGAGACCTGGGGAACCAGTTGCCTGTGCACCCCCCCCCCAGCTCCTCAGCCAGTAATCTCATCTCTGACACTCCTCCAATGAAAATATTTGAGTTTTTGTAATGTATGAAATGTCATGTTATTTCTGTGTTTGTACAAATAATGCTGTATGTTAGGCAATAGATAAATAATTAATATCAAATCTTCCAAATTTCTTCTTTTACCATTGGATGCAATGTCACTTTAAGTACAATAGTGAAGCTGTAATGGTAGACATGTTGGAAGTGGAAGTGACGCTTCAATACGATAGAGTTTACCACATTCAAACATTATTCCAATGTACCATCATTGAGGTAAAGGGATTGAATACAGCCTTTAGTCGTGCGCTAGTGATTAACGCGCTCTATGATGGATATTAGACTCTAAGGTTGGGAGAACAAACCCTTATTCAGTGTTTTGGTAACATTTAGGAAATGTGTCCAATATACAAGACTGTTATTTGTACGGGTTACAAGATGTTCTATATGGAATAATGTAATGTCTTTTGCTTAGGGTGTAAATAACATATTGTTTGTTATTTATGAGGATAATTAGGGGATTTAGGTTTAATCAGTTATCTATGTGATTGGGCACTTCATTTTTTTTTTTCTCATGTGGAATAAAATATTTCCTGCGTCTTCACAAAGCCCGGGCAGTTTTTTGTTGTCAATGGGTTTGTGATATTTTTCAGGACTCATAATGGGTTATACATAAAGCACTGGTAAACATCCACACATTATAAAATAATGTCCTATGGTGATTTCTATGCATAGATCCCTGTCTTAAAAACGTTTGAATGTTTTTTTTGGGTTTTTTTGCCTGTGGAAAACATTCACTCTAGGTCAATAAAACATGTGATAATTTTGCTTCATCAGTTTTATCACCGATAGTCTTTAATAGGAAAAAGCTCCTAATTAGGTATAGAATAATATCTGGTTTTCTATAAAGATGAAGTGATGCAATTGTAAAATAATACATTGTGGGCAGTATTATAGTACCGGCTAAAACGTGGACGCTAAGGTGGAAAATCTGCGCCTGCAGGTTTCCTATTAGCGTCCCTGTTTTAGCTCCATATTACAGGAGATGTTGTGTGTACTATGTGAAAGTGCGTCCGCCACGGATACCCATTTTGACGGGAGATTTTCAGGGTTATTCAAAGAGATCCAAATTGCTGGCGAAAGGTAACCGAACAGCGTACGGTTACCTTTCCTGGCCTTTCGGGTATTCAGAGTGCAGGCAGTTCGCCAAATGTTGGCGAATTGCCTGCACATATGGTGCCTGTTCGAGGGCACTGAAATCCCCATAGAGAAGCAATGCTTCATCTATTCAGAGAACAAAAACCAGCAGTGAAAAGTTGCCGAATTTCCCTGCTGTTCGGTGGTTTCATTCGGCAGGTTTATTCCCATAGGCTTCAATGTTAAAAATATTCCCGTTTTAACTCAATATCTAATAAACCGTTTATTATAATATTATGCAGTAAAGTCTCTTTATTCATAGATTTTTTAGGATCTTTTAGGCAAAAGCCTGATTACAAGCGTGTGTGGAGTTCAATGCCCCACAGCATACCACTGTACGTTCAAAGCCTATGGGCAAACCGCTCCATACCTTCATCAATTTAAAGGAGCAGTTGCTATGGCAGCACACATGTGTACAGCGGTATGCTGTGGGCCATTGAACCCCACACACACTTGTAATCAGGCTTTTCTGTGGCAGATTACAGCATTATGCAGTGTTGAATTGTATGCACAGTGAAATCTCCTTTTTACTATTCTTGAGGATATTCCTATCAATCATTTGTTGCACTCTATTTTGGGACGTTTATGTTTATCAGTGCCATATATATGTGCAGACCTATGAAGTTCTTTTTTCAAACTGTTCAGTGAGAATATGCCTCAGTAGGTTTTCAGTTATATCTAACAGCACCATAGCCATATGTATGCTGCCATTTCAACTGCTCCTTTAAATTGATGAAGGAATGGAGCGGTTTACCTACAAGCTTTGAACGCACAGCGGTATGCTGTGAGGCATTGAACCCCACACACGCTTGTAATCAGGCTTCTTTTTTGTGGCAGTTTATAGCCTTATGTAGTGTGAACTGTACGCACAGTGAAATCTCCTTTTTACTACTCTTGAGGATATTCCTATTAATCACCTGTTGCACTTTATTTTGGGACGTTTATTTTCATTGGTGCCCTATATACGTGCAGACCTATGAAGGTCGTTTTTCAAACAATTGTTCAGTGAGAATATACCTCAGTAGGTTCTCACTGTTATATTTAGCAGCACCATAGATCCTGCTGGTCTGCGACCACTTGCATTCACTTGACTTGATCTCACAAGACATGGTTCATTTTTTATGACATTGCGTCAAACTTGTAAATCACGTCTTATCCAGCAGGACAGTATGGTTTACCTCCAATATTCTTATTGGAAGTAGTTTTAATCAGTTTTTCATTTCTATCTTTCATTTGTCTACACTGTATATATCTTGTGGTTGTGTGTTATGGCTCGTTCATGACACCAAGTTTTTGTGTAACCGCACTTATACGGAAGCAATAAAAAGGTGTTTTATTGTTTTTGGTTTTTTTTTCGATCCATACATTTTCCGAGTTTACGGTACTATTAATTCAATCTAGTACCTTTTTCTTCTATCCTGTAAACTTTATTATTTTCAGGCAATATCACGGGTTTCCCCCAATTGTTTTGTTTACTGGATTATACTTTGTTCTCTCCGACTTGATTGGTGGGTTTCTTATATGCTAAGTTTTTCCATTTATACATTCTATTTCTTTCTCTGCTACATACACCTGTATATTTATAGGCTTCAATGTTAAAAATATTCCCGGTTTAATCCAATATCTAATAAACCGTTTATTATAATATTCTGCGGTAAAAAGTCTTTTATTTATAGATTTTTTTTTGGATCTTCTAGGCATTTTTTGGTTTCTTTATTTTTTTTCGTTTTTTTGAAAATCATTTAACCCTTTCGCTGCTGAGGCATTTCCCGCCTCTGTGCTGAGCTCATTTTTACCGATTTTGCTAATCATGTTTAAACGTGTTTTGAAGGCTTATTTTAGTATATGACCCAGACATATTATATATCGTTCTTTCCGTCAGACTCGGTAGATTCATAATATGTCATTATTATATGTATACGTTATGTCATGTCTGTATATTATAACAAAAAATGCAATAAAATATGTATTTTCAATAATTTACAACGTGTAAAGTGTTTTTTTTCACATTTTAACATGCGAGCAATTGCGGTTATATTTTGTATGGGGTGCGCTTGTTAAAAAAATTAGAGATGGGGTCTCGTTACATTTTTTTTTGGGGAAAATTACACTATTTTTAACAAACGCACCGCATACAAAAATCGTTAGTGCAGCATCATTGTTCACATTATAATTGAAATGGGAACAATATTGCTGCATTAACAAACCAAAAAAAATAAAAAAAAAAGTGTTTATTTTTTTTTTTATAATTTTTTTTTTAAGTTTTTTTTATTTTTATTTTTCATTTTTTTTTTTTTTACAAAATTTTTCCACGGATTTTTCGGGAGATAGGGAGTTCATTGGAACTCCCTATCTCCACCGTTGGTGGCAGTTAAGGGTTAAGTCCAGGACTGGCGTCATCGTGCTACACACGATGACGCCAGTCCTCAGGGGGAGTTCCCTGAGGCTTGGCCGACATCCAAGATGTCGGCCAGCTCCGGGAAAGGATCGCGAACCGGCGCTTTTCAGCGCCGATTCGCGATCCAGCTCCCCAGGGGTTAATGCCAGGCATCATTTGGAAGGGCAGGCTGTGCCCTTCCAAATGATGCCTGGGTTAACCCCCGCAGAGCCGCCGATCGGGAGGGAGAGAGGTCCGAAGGACCTCCCCCCTCCCTTTCAGGCGCCTCCTCCGCACATGCGGGGGGAGCGCCTGAATTAGGTGTCATCGCGCTGCCGCGATGACACCTAATTCCGGCGGCTGTGGTCCCGGATGCGCGGCTGACATCCAGGATGTCAGCCCGCACCGGGGGGCCAGCGATCGGCCGGAACCCGGCCGAACGCTGACCCCAATGGGAGGACGCGCTCAGCGCGTCCTCCGCATACCAGCGGGAATGCTGAGGACGCGCTGATCGCGTCCTCAGCATCCAAGTGGTTAAATGTGTTTCGAAGGCTTATTTTAGTATATGACCCAGACATATTATATATCGTTCTTTCCGTCAGACTCGGCAGATTCATAATGTCATTATTATATGTATACGTCAAGACCTGTCTGTATATTATAACAAAAAATGCAATAAAATATGAATTTTCAATAATTTTCAACGTGTAAAGTGTTTTTTTTCACATTTTAATCTTGCAAGCAATTGCGGTTATATTTTGTATGGGGTGCGCTTGTTAAAAAAATTAGAGATGGGGTCTCGTTATATTTTTTTTTGGGGAAAATTACACTATTTTTAACAAACACACCGCATACAAAAATCGTTAGTGCAGCATCATTGTTCACATTATAATTGAAATGGGAACAATATTGCTGCATTAACGAACCAAAAAAAAGAAAAAAAACCTTTATTTTTTTTTATAATTTTTTTTAAATATTTTTTTTTATTATTTTTATTTTTAATTTTTTTTAATTTTTTTAAATTTTAAATTTAAAATGTCGGCCAGCTCCGGGAAAGGATCACGAACCGGCGCTTTTCGGCGCCGATTCGTGATCCAGCCCCCATGGGGTTAATTCCAGGTACCGTTAGGAAGGGCAGGCTCTGTCCTTCCAAACGGTGCCTGGATTAACCCCCGCAACGCCGGCGATCGGGAGGGAGAGAGGTCTGAAGGACCTCCCCCCCTCCCTTTCAGGCGCCTCCTCCGCACATGCGGGGGGGGCACCTGAATTAGATGTCATCGCGCCACCGCGATGACATCTAATTAGGCCGGCGGCGGTTCTGGGTGCTGAGCTGACATCCTCGATGTCAGCCCGCACCGGGGGCACAGCGATTGGCCGGAACCCGGCCAATCGTTGGGCCCAAAGGGAGGACGACCTCAGCGCGTCTACCGCAAGGAACGTTACCTGCGGGTGGACGCGCTGAGCGCGTCCTCCGCAGTGAAGGGGTTAACAGCCCTTTTTATTATCATTCATTGAATCT
>CM019065.1:316857012-317021560 GCA_009667805.1 Leptobrachium leishanense
TCTTCTAATATATAAGTCCATGATGGTATTTGTGTATTTGTTTTGTTTTTTTTTGGATGTTGGGGGTGGAGAGAAAAATCATGCGGTGTGCGGGCTATCGGGGGAGGGGGAGAAAATGTTTGCCCAGGGTCCAATTAATATTAAAGACGGGCCTGACCATATATGATTCACAAGAAATCTTTTTTTCTGTCTTCTAGCTTTCGCGCACTTTTCCAGCATTTCTGTCCTTATAACAAAGGATCCTCACTATACCAGGATATGGTCTGGATTCAAATCAGCATTACTAATAAGATCACATGCCATAATAAAAGGAGGGTTGGAAAGGACGGGTGGAAACCACAGCCCTGCATTAGAGCAGGCTTTTCTAAATCATAATTGAATTACAGGAAAAAATTATATTCATACAGAAAATTAAAATCTAACAGTTTCTATGTTCTTTTGATATTGCTATGCTCTTATTTTGATATGAGTTTATGTACACTATTACTATTATTTGCCTTATGTTTTGATTCATTAAATTGGATTTTATTTTGATTAACAATGAATTAGGGCCTGATTCTCACCCATGCACAAACAGGAAGATAAGGCAGCAGCCATCTGCGTAAGTAGATTTCCCTTACCATCCCCCCTTACCAACCTTATTCTGACCCATCCTCAGGATTTGAAGCTATGCTCAGAGTAATTGTAAGCTGCAGGCAGATACCACCAGCAGGTATATGAAAATAACTATACCAGACAATACTGACACATTGCTAATGACTGAAAGTGGCTGTAGATAGAAATATAAGGCTATGTCTTATTTAGGAAATATGCTAATAGGAATATTATTATTATGAACATAATTTTGCTTCTTTATAAATCAATGGTAAAACTGTACCTGGATATGCCGTGCAGTTTTGCGCACATGTTTTAAAAAAGATATTATGGCGCTAGAAATAGTGCAGAAACGGGCAACTAAGTTTAATAAGGGGAATGAAATATTTTTATACTTTTAAAATCAATATATAATAACCAAATAAATCAAATAGCAAGTACACTAAAACTAAAATGCATTTCGCGGATAAAACACAACGCTTCCTCAGTCTTACTGAGGAAGGGGTTTTTATCCGCAAAATGCATTTTAGTGTACTTGCTATTTGTATTATTCATTTATTTGGTTATTATATATTGATTTTAAAGGAATAAAAACGTTTTAACCACAATTGTGGGCGTTTTGTTCTTTACATGAAGACTGCTGAGTCTGCACTCTAAAATAAGGTGCCTTTTAAACCCTGGAAAACCAGTTACCTAGTCCATGGGAAGGATAAGGACTCTGTGATCCTGGGACTACTGGAAATCTCGAGGCTGGCCACTCTTCTATGCAGATAAGGGAAATCTGGCATTCCCTATTCAAGTTGTCAGCTGCAATCCTGTCTAGTAGTGTCTGATCTTGAGACACCACCTCCTGTGAGTGCACTTTTTGTCCCTTCATTCTTACACATGTTTAAACAGTACTGTTATAGACCTTGTCCATGCTTTTTATTTTTGAGGCAATTAGAACCATTTAGGACGTACACCTATGCGGAGGATTAAACAGATGACTTTTTAATCCAACAAAGCAATTTTCAGAAAGAAGCGCTGGTTTGCCCACTTATCCATTTTACATAGATGTCTTTTTTTTGCCTATCAGGGTTATCCAAAGAGATCCGAATTGCTTGAGAAAGGTAACCGAACGCTGAAAATCAGCGTTCGGTTACCTTTCCTGGCCATTCGGCTATCCAGAGAGCAGGCAATTCGCCAAATCCTGGCGAATTGCCTGAACATACGGTGCCTGTTCGGTGCCTGTTCGAGGGCAGTGAAATCCCCATGAAAAAGCACTGCTTCGGCTATTCAGAGAACACAAACCAGCAGTGAAAGGTTCCCCTAATGCCCTGCCATTCGGTGGTTTAATTCGGCAAATTTATTCAGGAGAATCCCATAGACTTCAATGTTAAAAATATTCCCGTTTTAATTCAATACCTAATAAACCGTTCATTATAAAATTCTGCAGCAAAAAGTCTCTTTATTTATAGATATTTTAGGATACTTTAAGCATTTTTCAGATTTTTTTTTCTTTTTTTTAAAAGTCCGATTTTTTTTTTTTTTCAGTTTACTTATTTTTTTTGTAACAGCCCTCTTTATTATCATTCCCTGGACCTCCTGTGAAAATTTCAGACATTTTCGCTTAGTAGTTTCTTTGCAAACAGCGTTTCTTTTTCCCAGATTCATACAAATGGTTTTGCTAATTTATTCACTGCCTCCTCTACGTCACAGCTGCTTCGGCTCTGTGTGATTCGGCTCATGTTCGGCTCCTGTTCGGCTCCTGTTTGGCTTTTTCGAAGGTTAATCCAGATGTTTTTGCTTGTTTTCAGCGTGCATTCGGTTAGTTTTCGTCAGGTTTGCGGCAGCCTTTCCCTGCAATTCGGGGACCCTGTGGTGCTTGCTGAATACACCGCAGGGTCACCGAAATGCAATCGGCAAAAGGAACCGAATTGAAGAGAACGAAAAGTCACCGAACATGCGGTGACTTCTCGAATCTCTTTGGATAACGATGTATGTAACTAATATACTAATCAGGTTGTCTCATATCTTAATATGCAGATACATAAATTCCTCTCTGTAGTTATTGTCACTGCAGAACTCTGTCACGTCCCACACTGTGTTGCTCCCTCAGCGTCCGGCAGCATCTTCCTCGCTGCTCACTGGCCGGGCGCCGTACTAAATGCAGAGCACTCATGGTCACGTGGTATGGCCATGGGTGAGGCGCGGCATGATGACGTGGCGCCTGCCGGCTTTAAAACCACTCAGCTGAGCTAGACTTGTTGCTCTGACGTGGTTTTATTCTCCTCTCAGTGCTTTATCGATTCAATTTTCTGTTGACGACTTTGGCTTGTATAACCATTCTCTCCTGGCTCTATAGTACAGGAGGGGTGGGGTCGCGCCTATTCCCCGATGGGGCAGCTGCAACCACCAAATGCATCCAGCCCAACAACATGTATAAAACATAACAAAGAAAAAAATGTCATCTGCGCTGTCATCAAACACAATTAGAGGTTTGGCTTCTTATTAATGGCCATTATAAGACTAAGCTCGCCCGCCAAACGTCAAGGCACCTCTAATGAGGGTGAGTCCTATCCAAAATTGAAACCACAGGCTGCTGCATAGCAAACCATACCTGCTCATGCTGCTTGTCAGACATGAGGTAGACTGGTGGGCCTTTATTTATGCTCTCCTGGCTCTATACCCCTTGGCTCCTGATCTGACACTCCATCTGGTGATACCGAGTTACCGACCCTGGCATACAGCTGACACTCTCTCTGGTGATACCGACCCTTGGCATTCCTCTGTTAACTCGGTCAGGCTGCTGTTAATCCTGTATGGCAGGTTTCCACCCTGTTGTGTTTGTCGATTTACCTTCTACTGTTCTTGGCAATAGGTAGTTGTGCTGACCATCTCATGGATCGGAAGGGTAGGATAGTCGCACTGCGTACAGGGATCAGATTTATAGATACTAGAGTGAAATATGACAGACTCCCTCTGATTAAATCAAATTCCCCACTTCTGTTTGACCTTAATAGCGATCTCTGCTGATATAAAGAATACATATTGAGGAGAAAGCCCAATGAAGGGTGGTGAGAACCTGCAATACAAAAGAAAATTCTAATGTTCCCTTCCCTAATAATCCCTTCACTTAATGATTTCTACTCTAGTCTATTTACAACCAAAAAAAGAGAAGAAAAAGATCTAAAAGCATGCCTGATTTATATTCCACCACATAACAGCTACCATAGTGTCAGGGTTAGGGATGGTACCAGGGTGGCACCGGGGGTGAGGGGAGTATGAGCCCAGCATGCAGTGGTCTGCACCAATAAACAGAGGATAAGGGTAGTGGAGGGTGGAGGAATATGATGACTGACCAGGTTGATTGCAGAGGGATGATGGGAATGATGGTTGTAATAGCAGGAACCAGAAATGGGGAAAATCAGGATCAGGTAGCAGATCAGCAAGATCAACTAGCAGTGTTCACTCTTCGTGAGCATAAGCTGTAATGAACTAGAAATGTTAATTGTGGTGCAGAGCCCTTTATTTTGTGAGTCACGTGTGTTGTTTGTGATTTAACTGTTGCATTGCTGGATGCTGATCCTGCCCTGCAACCAGCATTCATTAACAGTACATGGATTGTACCACCAGAGGGGGTTTCAGGATAGTGGCTGCGAGGGGACATGACAGTACCTCCCCCTTCACGGTCACGCTCCGCGTGACCAAGGATGGGTAGCAGGACTGCCCATGACCAGGCACAGGTCACTCTAGTGGGTGCTGGCACCAGTATTTGTCACACCACTGGAGGGCAGAATGGTGGTCAGGAGTGGTGGCACCAGCTTGGGCACGGGCCCTTCTCTGATGTCTTAATGCCTTGGTTTTGGTATTCTTCTGGACAGCAGATACCTCAGGAAGGAGAGTGCCCATGAAACCAGATGGCACCAAGGTGGGTACAGCGTAGATTCCCTGCACCGTATAGGGAGCTGGATCCTCAGGTAAGGGGTCTGGACAGACAGGAGTGTCCTTGGAACATCTGGCTTTGGCGACAGAGGGAGAGAGATAGGAGGCAGAGTCACCATTGAACCTTGTGCCCACATAAGAAGATGGCATCGGTCACTGAAGGAAGAAAAGAGGTTAAGACGGGATTCACTGTCCTCTTCATCCTCCTCACCAGAATCCCGCTCTGGATCAAGCTCATCGCTGGATGAGGAGCAGACATTATGCCACCCCTTGATGGAAGTATCAGACCCCTGGTGTTGACCTGCTGGGTCCCTTTGAGCGTCAGGCTGTCTGTCTCAGTGGGTTCTCCTCAGAGACAGCAATGTCCTCTGGGTCACATTCAGACAGGGAAGAAGCACAGGAAGACATTGGTGGATCGTGCTGGCTGGGAGTGATGGGAGTTGTAATCGCCATTAGGGAGCTCTTGATCTTCAGGGCTTTCTCCAGGCTGGCCTTCATAAACTGCTTGAAAGGGATCTGTGTCATAGTTGAAACTGGCATGGACATGATCTCCATAGGGGTTGGTAGATCGGTCTCCACAGGTACAGTGGTCTACAGATCCATGGGAAGGACAGGTTCTGGTTCTATGGGCACAGTGCAATCAGTCTCCATAGGCATTACAGGGTTCTCGTACTCCTCTTCTGAACTAACCTCCAACGATGTCACATTCCTGGATACAGCGGACACAGTTCATCTGGGGACAGGTTTAGGTGCAGGAGTTTTTCTGGGTGCAGGTTTGGGTGTAGGGGGTTTTCTGGATGCAGGCTTAGGCGCACTCACTCGTACAACAGGTCTTTCTGGAGCAGGCGTAGATGCAGTGGCTGTAGCAGGCCTGGAAGCCTGGGACTGCCTGGGGCACCTGAGCATGCTTGAGAGTTGCAGCAGGCTTAGAAACATTGGTTTGCTGATTAAAAGCCGCGGTACATTTCTGGGGTCTTACTGGGAATTTTTCGAGCCAGTGGGTTCCTGCCCCGCAGTATTAGGCACAGATTGGCAGTCTGTCTCCGGGTACGTTCTTCTGGAGACAGGGGGTCTCTGTGCTTGCTTGCTGGAGGAACACACTCCTTAGGCGATGTGCCCCAATTGCCTTGCAGCAACTTAACCAGAAAATCAGCCAGGTTGTTGAAAAGTTCCTGGAATGTCTTTTTTAGCAGGTCCATCATAAGATGCAGTACTGCACGCTCATTTGTATTAGGCTGGTTCATTCTGTCAGGGTTAGGGATGGTACCAGGGTGGCACCGGGGGTGAGGGGAGTATGAGCCCAGCGTGCAGTGGTCTGCACAAATAAACAGAGGATAAGGGTAGAGGAGGGTGGATGAATATGATGACTGACCAAGTTGATTGCAGAGGGATGATGGGAATGATGGTTGTAGTAGCAGGAACCAGAGATGGGGAAATCAGGATCAGGTAGCAGATCAGCAAGATCAAGTAGCAGTGTTCACTCTTCGTGAGAATAAGCTGTAATGAACCAGCAATGTTAATTGTGGGGCCGAGCCCTTTATTTTGTGAGTCAAGTGTGTTGTTTGTGATTTAACTGTTGCATTGCTGGATGCTGATACTGAAATGCTGGTTGCAGGGCAGGAACAGTACATGGGTTGTACCACCAGAGGGGGTTTCAGGATGGTGGCTGCCAGGGGGCATGACACATAGCCTTCGACAAAGCTACATCTCCTATGTGGCAAAACACACATCGGGAATTCTTTTCTCTTTCTTCTCTTTTCTTCTGGCAAAACTTTATAAAATAAATGGTCTAAATATATACATCCTTTCTTTGTTCACAAGTCTTCAAAGTCAAGTTTTTTTTCCCAGATGGTGTACCCGCTCTTTTTTTTTTGTGTTCCATATTTCTTTTTAATGATGTTTGCAGTACTTGTTAGCATTTTCTGTACATGTGTGTGCACAGGTTTCTACAAAATCCATGGTTCATGTGTCAGTTGATGGTACCAAAAAGGTATTGGTACAGGGTCCCGACGGCCTAACCTATTCCAATTTAGTATGAATACTAAAGTAAAAATTACTCATAAAAGGACACTGGAAGGACTGCAAAGCGACTGGGTTCTGGGAAAACCTATGGTGCTTGGCCAATGTTTTTTAACTTGATTAGACAAATATCAGAGAGTAGGGATGTGCGTTTCGGGTTTCGGAATTTCGGAATTTTCACGAAATTTCCCGATTCGTGTTTTCGGATGCGGCCGAATTTCCGAAAAATTTCAGATCCGAAAATTTCAGATCCGAAATGTTTTCCGAGCCAAAACGAAAATTTTCGGATTTTTCGAATGGACTTGAAATGTGTCAAACGAGGAGAACAGATTTTCCGAAAAACGAAAATTTCCGAAAAACGAAAATTTCTGAAAAACGAAAATTTTGTAAAAACGAAATTCTGAAAAACGAAAATTATGTAAAAACGAAAATTTCTGAAAAACGAAAATTTTTCGAAAAAACGAAAAGTCGATACAGAAAACGGGCAAAATGACACGAAAATACGAAAAATGGTCGATATTCCGAAAAATGTGCAATTCCGAAAAACGAAAATTTCCGAAAATACGAAAAGTCGATACAAAAACCGAGCACAGTGACACGAAAATACGAAAAATGGTCGAAATTCCGAAAAAAAAATGTACCCGAAAAACGTGCCGAACCGAATCGAATCGAACCGAAATCGGTCGAAACGGGCCGAATCGAAAAGTTTAAAAATCCGAAAAATCGAACCGAATCGAACCGAAAAAAAAATCGGTGCACAAGCCTATCAGAGAGTTACACAGTGTACACACCATGTACACTTGCACCATGAATACTACAAAAAGCTGTGGTAGTTATGGTCCTTCCTTAGATTGTTAAGTTATGCACATTGCATGCGTTTCACAGATCAGTCTACCCCTGATCTCTCTCCCCCTGTCCTCTCAAAAGTCAGTGACTGTTTATCTGGCATCTCCTCCTGGATGGCCTCCCACCACCTAAAGATCAACATGTCAAAGACTGAGCTCCTACTTATTCCTCCCTCCAATGCCTCCCCACCTCCTGACTTCTCTATCACGGTGGAGGGTATCACCATCTCCCCATCAAACCAAGTTCGCTGTCTTGGAGTTACACTTGACTCTGCTCTTTCCTTCATCCCCCACATCCAGTCTCTTTCCTCCTCCTGCTGATACCAACTGCGTAATATTTCCAGAATTCGGCCATTTCTTACCGCTGTCACCACAAAACAACTCATACACGCCCTGGTAATCTCCCGACTCGACTATTGCAATAATCTCTTATCTGGCCTCCCTCTGTCCCGCCTCTCCCCCTACAATCCATCCTGAACGCCTCCGCCAGCCTAATTCACCTCACCCGCCACTCTGTCTCTGCCGCTCCCCTCTGCGAGTCCCTTCACTGGCTCTCCATCCACTGCGGAATTAAGGTCAAAATCCTTATCCTTACCTACAAAACCCTCACTAACTCAGCGCCCCACTACCTGTCCTCACTAATCACCAAATACACCCCAGCCCGCTCCCTAAGGTCAAACAGTGACCTGCGCCTAGCTCTCCCCGCATCACCTCTTCCCATGATAGACTGCAGGATTTCTCACGCGCAGCCCCCACTCTCTGGAATCCTCTCCCTCGTACTGTCAGACTTTCCCCTAACTTCTCTTCCTTCAAACGCTCCCTTAAAACATTCCTATTTAGGGAAGCCTACCACCCAACTCACTGACGCAACCATCAATCACTCTCACCTTACAGTCCTCTCCTCCTGTTTCCAACCCCAACCCTCCTAGATTGTGAGTTCCTACGGGAATAGGGCCCTCATCTCCTCCTGTACTGTTTGTCAAATGTTGTTCAATGTATTGTAACCCTGTCTATACTGTGCTTATTGTACAGTGCTGCGGAATATGCTGGCGCTTTATAAATAAATAATAATAATAATAATAATCAATCCATTGCTGTGACATGTGCATGACTTTCATAGCTTGAGGAAGGGAAATTTACAAGTGAGGTCCATTTAACACCAGGAAACATTAAAGACTCGTTTTCATTGTATGTGGTACGAGGGTTTTGTTTTATAGACTATTAAAAAAAATCAATAAAAGGAAGTATAGCTTTAGCTTTGCTCTAATTTTGATTTCAAATAAACTGCTGTATATATACTGTACATGATTTATTGATCTAATTGAAGATAAATTGTGGTTTCTATTTTACAATCTTAAAATTTAATCATTTTGTGAGTTTTAGGCTGGTCTCAATCTAATCCACTGTCTGAACTATACCCCGTGATCTTTTACAAATGGCCAAAGGAACTGTAATGGTTTGCAGGGTGAACCCAGTATGTGGGGATTCACAGATACACAGACAGGAGGGACCAGGATACATGGAATAGTCCTTGGGGTGGTAGAAAAGACAGTGGGAATTCCAGTCGAGGTACAGGTGGGCACTCCAAAAGAATAGTCAGGGACGGTCTGTAGATCAGAAGGTGGTGGTTGTTAGGCAAAGCAGGGAGTCTGGTACAGGGGTGGTCAAACAGTAAATATCAGGGAGCTCAGGAAACAGGTCTGGTAGGAGCACAGCTTTGCACCTTAATGCAGTAGCATTGCTAAATGGGGGTAGGAGAGCTTTATTCTGGCAGGAGGGTGTGGTGTATGTTTGTGCTTTAACTGTGTTCTTTGAGAGCAGTGCAGAACATGGAGCAGCACTTTACATGTGACTGCCTGAGCACAGATGGTACGCAAGATACAGTCAGCAGCGTGGGCATGATGGGAACCTCTAAAATGCCTAAAGTTACACATAAGGCATAATGAACAAGACCAGATATTTTATAATTTTGCAAGCAAAGCATTTATTAAAATAATTAATTTCACAAACTCATTTTTAAATGATTTTCTTAAGATGAATGGAAAATTAAAATATAATTAAAAGTTAAAATTAAAGATGTAAGTCGGCATTTGTGGCAAGTGAACACTTAAAGGATCTCTGCAAAGTCTGTGAAGTTCAATGTCTGTAATACAAAAAAAAAATTAGTTCCGTCTAATGTTAAGTTATCATGTGATTTATAAAGAAATATTGAGTACAATCAAGTTTAATAGATATTGGTAATTTCCGTTTGCTTTCAAAAGTCACTTTTTGTAGAATAATACATCCTACATTACTTAAAAAATAACACAAAGTACATATCATTTAAATTTTGTGCTTTTAGAACATAAACTGAATTGATGCACTTGTGTCAATGTCACATCCTGAATAGGGATGAGCTGTTCAGTTCGATCAGTTCAGAGTTCGATTCGAACTTTGACTGTTCACAAGTTTGCGAACTTCGAACTTTTTGGTGTGTTCGGTTCGAGTTCGAATTTTTTATTTTTTAAAAAGTATAAAAAATGCTTAAAAAATACTAAAAAATCTAGAAATAAAGAGACTCTTTACTGCAGAATATTATAAGCAATGGTTTATTAGATATTGAATTAAAAACTAATGTGTACGTGCAAAGATTCTCACCTCTAAATGACCTGTGTTCCAAACGGCGTAAACAACAGGTGTTTTTAGTCTGGTCTAATGAATTTGATACATTGTATGTAGACTGAGGGTGTGGTGTCTCCAGATGTATCAAACAACACCTGTGCTTCTGAGAAGTGTTAATTTCTCTACTAAATCTTCCTCTGATATGCTGTTTAACCCCTTAACCCGGCATTTCACTGCTGTGTGCTAAGCTCATTTTTACCGCTTTCGCTCATCTTGTTTAAACGCGATTTGAAGCCACATTTTATTAAATGACCCAGATATATTAGATATCGTTCTTTCCGGCAGACTCCGCAGATTCATAATATATAATTTTTATATGTATACGTCATGTCCTGCCTGGATATTATGACAAAAAGTGCAATAAAGATTGAATTTTTAATCATCTGCAGTGTGTAAAGTGTTTTTTTTTCACATTTTAGCACATGAGCATTTGCGGTTATGTTTTCTATGGGGTGCGCTTGTACAAAAATTAGAAATGGGGACTTGTTACATTTTGTGGGGGGAATTACGTGATTTATAGCAAATGCACCCCATAGAAAAAAATCATTAGTGCAGCATCATTGTTCACATAATTGAAATGTGAACAATATTGCTGCATTAATAAAAATAACACAAAAAAGTACATGTTTTTATTTTTTTTTATTTTTTTTACTTTATACCTGGTCATGTTGGGTATCATTCGAAAGGCCATGCTCAGGCCTTTCGATTGACACCCTCCATGACCCCCTAGCTGCCTGGAGATATCGGGGTTCAAATGAACCCACTATCTCCACCAGGGGATTCCGGGCAGCTAGGGGTTCCCCGGCTATCTGACGTCATCACGCTATGGGTGAGGACGTCAGGCAGTGAGGGGGGACCCGGGGGTGGAGCCGCGATCCAAGATGGTGGCCCCCACCGGAGCTAGGCCGCACTTCGGTGCCGCAAGGCGCCGAAGTGCGACCCGGTGCCTAAGGGGTTAAAGCCAGGCACCGCTTGAAAGAGGAGACTCTCTCCTTTTAAGCGGTGCCTGGCTTTTTTTGTGGGACCTCCCGATCGGGAGTGAGAGGGATCCGAACGGATCTCCCCTCCTCCCTTCCAGGCGATCTCCCGGCACTGCCGGGGGTCGCCTGGAAATGACGTAATCGCGCATGGCGCAATGATGTCATTTACATCAGGAGGAACTTGACTTCAGCGTCTGAGGATACTGAAGTCAGAACGCCACGGGACCCCGGATAGAGAGGCGAGTATCTCTGCCGGGGGTCCCGCAAAGCTGATGACGTGTGGGACACGTCCTCCTCAGCATACAGCGGGAGTAACTGAGGATGTGTCCCACACGTCGTCAGCAGTGAAGGGGTTAAAAACATCTTTTTAAACTTTTTGTCCTTGTTTCCTGTCCCCCAGGGCACTACCCGGACATTGTTTTTAAATGTTTCTATACATCCTACAAATCCGCCACTTCATGGGCAGGTTATGGGGACCTCCTAGGCACGATATTTGAAGGAATTTCATTTTTATTTTTAACCCTTATTTCATGGAAAACTCACTGTCCCTTTAAAAACGTTTTTTTTTAAACTTTTTGTCCTTGTTTCCTGTCCCCCATGGCACTACCCGGACCCCCATACATGTCCCCCATCTAGCATATATGCCCTCTTGGAGGGCACTCTAAAAATCGAATTTTGAGTCCCATTGACTTGTATTGAGTCTGTGTTCGAGTTCGAATTCGAACTCGAACTTCTGAAAAGTTTGAGTTCGAATGCGAACCGAACTCGGAGGTGTTCGGCTCATCCCTAACCCTGAATGCTAAGGATGGATGTTCTGTGCATTCCCTTTATTGTTCAACCTCTCTACCGGCTCTGCAGGGGAGGAGGATTCCACAAAAACAAAATCAGTTTTCAAACCACCTTTATAGCATAGGCTGAGCTGTACTGTCATGCAGCCCTCATATGCAGCTCTGTCTTGCCAACAAATACAAGTAAACTTATTCAAAATGGAAAGAAGCTCCCCTTAAAAAGGGGGTCAATTGTGGTATTGCGTAGAAGGTGTGATTGATGGGCACAGATTCTACATACTGATTATGAATCAAGTGATCCATGAGCTCCACTGGACATCGTGTGCCCTCATCAGGTTTGCAGTAATCATCAACTTGCAGGAAATGGAAATTCTTGAATTTATAGAACTCCGTTCTATAGTATAATCACACAATTGATTTACCTGCCTGGTAAATGGGGTTACCCAAAAACAATCCACAAAGAGAAAATCCCTCCGCAAGTCACCTTACTGGGAACAAACCTTTTCAATGTAGGATGCAAGTCATATTATTACAATCAAACTTCAGAGTGCAAGGAAATTGTCATACAATTTATCAAAAAATATATATAATTATATAAAATAGTATCCAATAATATTGCCACAAGCGACAACTGTATTGATACATAATTACAAAACATGCATCCCATAAAAAACACACGTAAATGCAAAATTGAAAAAAGGGAATAAATAAATCCGCCTTTCCTTTGGCTCTTGAAGTTCCCATAAATCAGAGATGGGAACAGCAGGGGTAATGATGCTAAACCAGGCCAGAGCAACATCCGGTTTCAGCCTTCCCCATTTATCTTCCCTGGATAAGCAACAATTAAGCAATTAACTATCCAGGGAAGAGACACAACACCCGGATTATTCAGACCCAAAGTCAGCACGAAAACCTGGTCTGGGTCCCACTAGTCCTGTACATAGGACAGAAAACGAGGGGAAATCTATCGCCCCTCGATGACCTTCCCTTTCCTTTCCTTATGTCACACAGGATACACTCAAAATAACATCTACATTCAGCAATAATAATTATTCAGTATACTCCACTCCTTCAATTGGGCGGATCCGTATTAAAGCTCAAAAACAAAAGCATCAGGTAACAAAGTCCCAGTAATAGCCACAAAAAGATACTCCATATATGGATCATAGTGAAGAGCCAGTCTACATTGTAAATTACAGTCTCTTAATACCAGGTGTCATGCTCAAAGGAAGAAAATATGGCCTGTAACTGTGTTATAACTGATCCTTCAAATGTCCATCTGCTCCCAAAATAACTAAGGGTGGCTAAATAGTAGTAAATGAATTCCCTCCATATAATAGCTGTTAAAAAATATCATGCATCATGCCATTTAAAAGGACACGTTTCGCTGCATAATATGCCGCCTCTTCAGCATAACGGCTAAAAAAGATTTGACCCTCTAACTTGGCATTACAAAAGGAGCATAATGAAATCCAACAATCCCTTCTTAGTAACCTGGTGAGAATGAAGGGCTGGAAAAACCTATCATCTTGTGAGAGACTGATATGACTGCTAAGCCTCAACAAAGACCTGGGGAACCAGTTGTCTGTGCAGTCCCCCAGCTCATCAGCCAATGTCATCTCTGCCACGCCTTCAATGAAAATAACATTTTGGTAAAAAGTTGTCATCTGTGCTTTTTATAATGTATGAAATCTCATGTATAATTCCTCTGTCTGTATTAGGTGTATTAGAGAATTAGGTGTTTGTACACACAAACAATGCTGTTTGTTAGGCAATAGGTGAATGATTAATATCACTGCTTTAGACGTGTGCTAGTGATGTCATGTAAGCGCTCAATATCGGATATTAGACGTCAAGGAAGGGAGAGCAAACCCTTATTCTGTGGTTTGGTAACATTTAGCGTGTTAGTTGTATGACTGTTATTTGTACGGGCTACAAGGTGTTCTGCGTGGAATAATGTAAAGTCTTTTGGTTAGGGTGTAAATAACCATATTGTTTGTCAGGTATTTATGGAGATAATTAGAGGATTTAGACTTTATTCCGTTATTTGAGCATTTGCTTGAGCACGTCATGTTTTTTCATTTAGAATAAAATATTTCCCTGGGTCTTCAATAAGCCTGGGCAGCTTTAGTTGAATTTTTTGTCATTAATAGGCTGGTGATATTTTTCAAGACTCAAAGGGGTTCTATATAACGTGCTGGTAAATACGAAATATTTATAAGAAACCCTATAGTGAATTCTATGCATTGAACCCTTGCAAAAAGTTATTTATTTTTTCCTGTTGAAAAATGTTTTCTAGGTCAATAAAACTTCTGATAATATTACTCACCCTATGTCATTAATAAAAAAAAAGGTCATAGTAATACAATATGGGCCAAATTACATTGTTCACACAAAAATGCACACGGAACGCGTTAATTTGTACGTTAAACGTTAACGCGTGTAAATCACCACTGGAATTACAATCATCCGTCGAGCATTAACGCGCGTAAAACGGACGCGCACAAATGCTCACGCAGTAATGTTGTGTGCAGAAATCAGTGTGCAGACTGTTTTTTTCACGCGATTCAGCCAATCAGAATTAAGAACCACAATTATCTCACGTTAAGGTTTTGCGCCTGTCAAAGTCAATCTGAGCATATATGCTGCAGCAATAATAAATGCACACACAACTTCTCCATTTTATTGTTTGGGTATGAGTAGAATGTGTAACTATACTTTGTTGCATTTTTTTTTTTGGGCTGGTGTATTTTGGTTCGGCCAGGTCGTTCAGATTTGCCATTAACACCAGCTTTTAGGAGTTGCTAAAATTATGAGCGCAAAGGCTATGCATTAAATCCTGCGCATAGATTGTAATACCATCCGCGTACCAGCGTTCATTCGGGTTTGCCCTCACTATGTTAAGTATAGGACACACGCAGTACAGTACGCTCACGCAGGTTCACCCGCGGTAGACGATTACGCGCGTTTGTTGCGCTGACAATGTAATACGATGTTCAACGCAAAGGTTTTTACCCCTCGCGTTAACTTTTTTGCGCCGGCGCAAACGTTTGCGCCAAGATTGTAATTTGGCCCTATATCTTTTATTTCTCTATGAAGATGAAGTGATGCATATATGAAACAATAAAATGTACTTTTTAAATATTTGGAGAGTAACAGCTGCTACGCTACCGTTCAGGATGCAAGTTATCACAAGTGAAACACAAATTTTACTTTATACATTGCAATGTATTTCCATATTTGAATAATTCTACAAATTAAATTTTTAAGAGAAAAATAAAAATAAAATACACTTTTAGCGAAAATGTATCTTCTATGAACTTACAAAAGTGTTTTGTGTTCTGTGGTTGACCTTTCAATCCCGTTGTAGTCATGAGGATTGTCTGGATTGCTTAGAAGGTCTGCAAAGCCTTGAAACTGAATAAGAAACATTTAAATAAAAAGAATTGTTGACTTGCATGAAGCTAGAAAGGGTTACAAAAGTATCTCCAAAAGCCTTGATGTCCATGTGTCCACGGCAAGACAGACTGTCTACAAATGGAGAAAGTTCAGCACTGTTGCTACTCTCCCTAGGCTTGGTCATCCTGTAATGATGACTGCAAGAGCACAGTGCAGAATGCTTAATGAGGTAAAGAAGAATCCTAGAGTGTCAGCTAAAGACTTACAGAAATCTCTGGCACATGCTAACATTTTTGTTGACACATCTACAATATGGAAAACATTAAACAAGAATGGAGTACATGGGAGGACACCACAGAGGAAGCCATTGCTGTTAAAAAGGAATATTGCAGCACGTTTGAAGTTTGCAAAAGAGCACCTGGATGTTCCACAGCACTACTGGCAAAATATTCTGTGGACAGACGAAACCAAAATTGAGTTGTTTGGAAAAAACACACAACACTATGTGTGGAGAAAAAAAGGCACAAAACACCAACTTCAAAACCTCATCCCCACTGTAAAACATGGCGGAGGGAGCATCATGCTTTGGGGTTGCTTTGCTGCCTCAGGGCCTGGACGGATTGTTGTCATTGATGGAAAAATGAATCCCAGAGTTTATCAAGAGATTTTGCAGGAAAACGTAAGACCATCTGTCCTCCAACTGAAGCTCCGCAGAGGATGGGTGATGCAACAGGACAATGACCCAAAGCATACAAGTAATTAAACAAAACAATGGCTTCAATGAAACAAAATACGCCTTCTGGAGTGGCCCAGTCAGAGCCCTGACCTCAACCCGATTGAAATGCTGTGGCATGACCTTACGAGAGCGATTCACACCAGACACCCCAAGAATATTGCTACACTGAAATAGTTTTGTGAAGAGGAGTGGTCCAAAATTACTCCAGATTGTTGTGCAGGTCTGATCTGCAACTACAGGAAACCTTTGGTTGAGGTTATTGCTGCCAAAGGAGGGTCAACCAGTTATTAAATCCACAGGTTCACATACTTTTCCACCCTGCACTGTGAATGTTTACATGTCATGTTCAATAAACACATGAAAACATATAATGTTTGTGTGTATTACTTTAAGCAGACTGTGTTTTTCAAATTGTTGTGACTCAGATGAAGATCAGAGCACATTTTATGACCAATTCATGCAAAACTCCACGTAATCCCAAAGGGTTCACATACTTTTTCTTGCTACTGTGTATATATATATATACACATATACATGTAGAGATAGATATGTATATCTACCTGTGACACTGATCATATAGCACCCCTGTAATTATATATATATATATTATAGGGACACAGGGAGCGCTATTTATAGAGTATGGATGCATCGATACCACACACAGACCTCTGATGTATATGTGGTCTGTATGTGGATATATATCAACATGCAGACCTCATACATATATGTACCCACAGACCAGACCATATATATATAGTATATATATATATCCACACAGACCATATATATTTATTTATATACCCCAACAGATCTCAGACCAGACATACTGTATACACAGTCAGGTCCAGAAATATTGGGACATAGACACAATTCTAACATCTTTGGGTCTATACACCACCAGAATGGAGTTGGAATGAAACAAACACAATGTGCTTTAACTACAGACTGTCAGCTTTAATTTGAGGGTATGTACATCCAACTCAGGTGAACGGTGTAGGACTTACAGCGGTTTGCAGATGTGCCTCCTCATCTCGCAACGCTCAGTGTATCTCAAGCTTAAGTGGAAATTTCTCCCTTTGCAGATCACTACGCCGACCTGCCGGATCTCGCCTCCGGCAGTGTCTGTCTCAATGGAGTCCTATGGACTCCTTGGAGGGTATGCTCTCAGTGGCACTTAGTGCTGCGCATGCATCCTGGGGCTTAGCGCCAGATTACGAAGCAGGCATCTTTTTTTAGCACCTGTATCGTATCGATTCATAATATCATGCTAAAACGGGGATGCAAAGGAGAAACCTGCAGGCGCAGGTTTGCAGTAACCATCCAACTTGGCATTACAAACTGAGCATTATGAAGTCCAATGATCCATTCTTAGTAACCTGATGAGAATGACCGGCTGGGTGCAGTACAGGTAACATCACTGCTCTATAACCATGAAGACTGTGGAGACACAGATTAAAATACTGGCAAGAGCACCTCTCCAGTAAGTGTCCTTGGGCAAGACCAAACGGTACATACTCGCTGAAAGGTATTTTAATATGATAGTTTTTAAATTTTTTGTATGATTATAAATGTCCTGTGATTGAAATATGTACCATATTTCAATATGCATTAGTGTGAAAAGCCTGTTCTGATAAAATGGGCTGTGAAATCCTCCCTCCATTTTGTTAGTGTCAATTCTGTATAGACAGTTGTTCCTTCTATAGGATATGGGCTGTGGTCGATTTCCTGTTATGTTCAGTGCAGGAAAATGTGTGCAGAAGTGGGAAGATAGGAAAAAGATTTCTTATGAACCATATATGGTAATAAGTGCTTATGCCTCACTGTTGGTTAAACTCTGATGTAGAAATATATCTGTATGTTGATTGGCTATCAGTACTATGAACTCTAATAAATTGGTTTGTCTACAAAGAAAGGAAGACATATTGGAGCTATCTTGTGTGTGGCTGGTTTTACTGTCTCCGCCATGGCGTGCATGCGTCCTTTCTATTTGTTATATAAGAAGAAACTTGAAAAAGGATTATGGCATTCCATATATGGTAATTATAATAGGAAATTTGTTTTTGTTTGCTTAAGGTTATAATTTAACACTCACCACCCAGGACATACTTGAAACTTAGAGGAATCTCAATGTATCCTTCCTGGTAAAATCGTTTCTCAAAAAAAAAATGACAGCCTGGTAAAACCACAGCTGACGTGACTGCTAACCCAGAGACCTGGGGAACCAGGTGCCTATGCACCCCCCCCCCCAGCTCATCAGCCAAAAATCTAACCTCTGCCACTCCTCCAATGAAAATATTTCTGTTTTTATAATGTAAATGTGTGAAATGTCATGTTTTACAGTCAGGTCCAGAAATATTGGGACATCGACACAATTCTAACATCTTTGGCTCTATACACCACCACAATGGAGCTGGAATGAAACAAACAGAATGTGCTTTAACTGCAGACTGTCAGCTTTAATTTGAGGGTATGTACATCCAACTCAGGTGAACGGTGTAGGATTTACAGCAGTTTGCAGATGTGCCTCCTCGTCTCGCCACGCTCAGTGTATCTCAAGCTTAAGTGGACATTTGGGAGCGCAAATTTTTCCCCTTAGTGTCCCCATTTTTAGCTCAACGGACGTGATAGTTCCCCTATTTTATAGGTCCAATATATTGATTTATTTGGGTGTGTAATAGAGCTGCAAAGCAATACATTTCCCAGCAATGACTTGAGTTTCTAAACAAAAATAAATGTTGCTAGAAATCCTTGGTGTACATAATATACATTGCTCTTGTCCAAAATTTAGGTTTTTATTGACAAAAATAAACATTACTTCATGAATATTTGTCTGAATTTCATGTGTATTTTCATTGTTAATGTTAATTTGCTATCAGGTGGGAGGGCGGCAGCAGCATTTGGAGCACATAGAGCTGCCCCAAACCTAAATACCCCATGTTATAAGTCATATAGATGTGTTTTGAAACCGGGAAAGGAATTTTAGACACCGGATTGCTTTTCAGAATTATTGAATCATTTACAATCATATTTTGCTAACAGTCAGCAACTGCCTCAACACATTGTTGTGCTGTATATATGTATTGTATCCAACTGCATGGAAAACAGCACATGTTAGAGATACTTACCGTACTGCTGACATATTTGAAGATCAAACGAAGTAAGCTCTAGAAGGAAGAAAATAGATGAAATCTGCACATACATATCAATACATCAAAGGACATGGTTAAAAAAAACAAAAAACTATGAACCCTTCCAATTGTTTCGCATCACTAATTACCAATTTATTATAAAATATGTAATCACCATAGGGTTTATATTTTTAAAAGGTGGACATTAGCGAAAAGTGACAAAGAATTCTACAACTCCTAGAATACATTATTTATGATTATTTTTTGTCATTGCATATTCATTTGGGGGCAGGGTGATCTCGAACAGAACCCAAAAACTGCAATTTGAATGGTCATGGTGACCTGAGTGTCTCCCTCCCCACCTGTTGGCTTGCAGGCATGCAGAGAGAGTTGAATGAAGAGGTAAGTAGAATTGGCACTCAGGGGTTAAAATTTGAGGATGGGCACAGGAAGGGCAGAATGGGATAATATTTTCCACTTCCATTGTTTTAACGAAACCTTCCTCTTTAATCTATAAGTTGATTGGAAAATACTTTATTAAAAAAGTAGTGGCACGTTCCTGCCAGTGTGCCAGAGCTTAGAAGGATTTATACAGCACTGTAGCCTGTGGTGTGCGGACTGTTTTTTTTATCTAGTCAAGCAGTGATTAGCATTCACATCTATTATCAAATCATACAAATGTAAATACAAAAATTACTACAGTACAATATATATTTTCTCTGCATGATCCAAAATATTTGGTGTCCCCCAAAAAACATTACAAATTCAGCAGTTTATTAAAAACTAACACCATATTTAAAGAGAAAGTCAATAAGCAAGGGGCAAACGTCTATGAAGAGTCACTCCGAGTAGAAGACCATAAACATATATTCATTCTGTCGCTTTGCGCTACAATGTAACTACATGACCCACCATTGTGACATGTTAAAAGAGCTAAACTGGCCATCTCTGGAATCCAGACGCACCCTTCACCTTTCCAGCCTGGTGTTTAAGAGCATCTCTGGGAAGCTGCCACCCTACCTGAATAGACTGCTTCCCCCAGCAGCTCCCTCATCCTATAACCTCCGATCCAGGACCAGCACCTTACTTGCTATACCACAATACAAAAAGACAGTGGCTCGGTCCTCATTTTCCTACAGAGCACCACAATTATGGAATAACCTCCCAGACACCATCAAATCTTCCCCCAGTCTTAAGTCACTCAAGAGCTCCTTACTAACATACCTCAATACAGAATGCACCTGTAAACATGTAACCTAGTGACTATATTTCCTACATATTTTTCTGTTAATCTGTATATTTGTGTTGTTTTTTTTTAATATCTTGCATTGTATTACTTTGTATTTCTGTAACTGTAACACTTCAATGTTCTTGAACCCAGGACATACTTGAAAACGAGAGAAATCTCAATGTATCCTTCCTGGTAAAATCCTTTATAAATAAATAAATAAATATACAAAAGTCACTAATGCAGCCTTAATATCACTACGTGTCACTACTTGGCCTTTGAGCTGTTGGACAGACCGTTATTCTCTGCCAGCCAAGTGCAGCGAAAGAGTAGAGGGGGAGAAAAAAAAGGCAGTAAAAACACAGCTGGAAGGCCATAGCTAAACACTCCCAGGTTTATAAGGTTAGGATTTGACTGGGATAAAGTAAAGAAATAATCCTGTATATCATAAAGTTTATCTGGTGAAATGCATACAACCCAAGTTGCTAGCAGAAAGATCCAGTATTATAACGTTTTTGATGTGCATAGAATGATAAAAGGATTAAACATTTTTATGAGAATTGCAACTGATGTTTTTTAGAGAAAGGACGGAAACAAAAACCTGCCTGTATGTGCAAAGTTGTTGCTGTTGCTTTATATGTATGGCAGGCATCACTGGACACTCCCGATTCATTACTAGGAACCGTTTAGCACTCAGACATGCCTGAATGCGACTGCTGGCTGAGGGTCATCAGCATTTCCACACAGGGAGTGCAAAAGGGTCACATTGCTCGTATATTGATATTGCTTTGTAGAGCAAAGTCTTCACGCTGATTGTATTTTCACATGGCTAATTATTTAAACTTCTTTAGAAATCACAGTGCTAGACTCTGGTTATTAAAAAGACATGGCTATCAGTTCCTTAAATTTAGTGCCAGAAATAAATAAATAATAAAGCCCCTAGGTAACAGTCCTTTAAAAACACACAAGGACCCCACCCCCCCAAAAAAAATATAAAAATAAAATAAGTCGCTCTAAATTAAACTCAAATCACATTCGTCTGTTTGAAATGACATGGAGCAACGTAGAAAGGTGCAGAAAGAAACTCTGGAGTAGTCAATCCCAAATGTGTAAGAAATTAATACGTTTACAGCGGTCATATGGATCTGGTCCAATTTTCTATTTTATACGTTTTTCTTTTAAAAGATGCCAGCCAAAACTATTCAATAAGTAATTTTAGGATCAGTGATTTGCCCAAGATAAATGCTAAACTTATACTTAAAAAAATGTGAAACCTTAACTGAAGCAATATTTATTTAAATGCTTTCTCCCACTCAGTGTTTTTCTGCACAAGCAGCACACTCTAGGCTTGTGCACCGATTTTTTTTTTTGGTTCGGTTCGTTCGGATTTTGTAAATTTTCGTTTTGACTCGTTTCGGCCGATTTCTGTTTCGTTTCAGTTCGTTTTGGTTCATTTTTCATATCGACTTTTTTTTCGTGATTTTGGAAATTTTCGTGTTTTTTGGAACGTCTGTTCTCCTCGTTTCAAAGTGTCTATTCGTTTTGAAGTAAACTAATGTTTTTTCGATACGATAATTATACGATACGATTATTCTGCCGATACGATAATTCTGCCATTGAGATTTCTCCTGTTTTACAAGAAGGATACAGTGATATTTCTCATGTTTTGCAAGAAGGATACATTGAGATTTCTCTGGTTTCCTGGGAAGGATACATTGAGATTTCTCATGTTTTACAAGAAGGATATATTGAGATTTCTCATGTTTTACAAGAAGGATACATTGAGATTTCTCTGGTTTTACAAGAAGGATACATTGAGATTTCTCTGCTTTTCCAGGAAGGATACATTGAGATGGGAATGATACAAAATTTAATTACAGAATCAGCGATATAAATACGATGTCCAAAATTACTGAAATGGAACCGAAATCGCGAATGGAACGAAAATGAATTTTGATTTTACACATTTCTAGTCCATTCGAAAATTCCAAAAAGTTTTCGTTTCGGCTCGAAAATTTGTTCGGATCTGCCGTTTTTGGATCCGAAAATTTTCGGAAAATCGGCCAAATCCGAATGCACGAATTGTGAAATTTCATGAAAATTACGAAATTCCGAAACGCACATCCCTAGCACACTCCATATCAGAGCGATACAACAATAGGAACACAAACCGGGCTGCCTATTACCTATGTGCAGTACAAACATTCAGTCCCTTGTCCACACACCCCACTGATCACTCACAGCTGTTAGAAACAGCATGTGCATCAGAAAAGGTTTCACAATATAAAGGACATATTCCCTGACCACTGAATGATGTGTAAATCAAGGGTAGCTATGCATCCTGCTGATGGGCATGCGTAGGAGCGGGAAATCCTCCATTTAGAAGGTGGTGTTCCATAAGATGTCTCCAAATAAAAACTTGTTCTTGGAAAGTACCAACAAGATTTACAAGGATGACATATCAAACAGTTCCTTTGTGAATTTTCAAATCTGGCATTTTCCTGGACAAGTTGACTTCTTTGACCCAACATTTAACTATGAAATGATTTTCAGAGGAACCGGTGCATAGGTGATTGATGCCCAGGATGATTATATGGAAGCTCTAACAAGACTTCATGCCACAGTCTCTAAACACAACTGTACTTTACTTAAAAGAAGTGACAAAGTTCCTGTCACTAGTTTGCATTCTTAGGGAAGACAAACGAAAACCTTTAATAGATTACAATTTCCACTGCTTTCGGAAAGCCATACATGAGGTGTTTGAAGTTGGAGCAGCGACTCACAGGACCTTCAGTCAGAAAGCAAGTAGTCCAAACCTCAAAGCAGTGACTCACAATGGCACACCCGCAAATGCAGTGTAGCGCTGTGTTTAGTTTGGCTTTCTGGACTGAAATTATATTGCCACTAGAGGGAGACAGAGCATAATTGTGTAATGGAGTATGCTGGACTAAAGGACTCTATCGCCCAGAAACCCAGGGGGAGAGAACAGGAAGTGAGCGTGCTGGTACCAGGAAAGAGATCAAAACCTCGTGCATGGTCAGAACGAGCAGAGCAGTGTGTGGAGAGAGACGTAGGAGAGACACTGTCTGGGATCAAAACCATGTTGGAGCATCTACAGGTGGCGTTATCCAGTGCTGGAGATCGGGGAAAGAGTGTGCATCATTGTGTACCACATTCCGCTGAGCAGTTCGGACAACAAACATGTTCCAGGAGGACCTCAAGTAAGGAGGCTGCGGACGGAATGGTAGTGCAGGTGGCGGATCGATTCCTGACTGCGGAGATTCGGCATCGGGAGAGTGGATTTCGTTGGCACCGGTTCCAGTCAGCTGAGAGAGAGCGAGATCTTCTGGTCGAGTCCTCGGATCTGGACAAGTTGTTCGCCGGATGGGTGAGAGGCCTCAAGGCCTGCAGTTCCATAACCGTGCGCACTTACTTGATTGCTTCAAATTACAGTGCCCCAACGTTGACTAGTCGAAGATATTTTTGTTCATTCACTGACCAGTTGAATCTAGTAACCGGGTACCCTAGGACACCAATTTATGAGTTTTTTTGAGCGAGACTTAAACCCATGAACTGAGGGGTTTTAACCGTTTCTTTTCCACCGCATGTTTTCTAGGCTCGTGCACCGATTTTTTTTTCGGTTCGATTCGATTTGAATTTTCGTATTTTTAAACTTTTCCATTCGGCTCGTTTCGACCGATTTCTGTTTCGATCCGGTTCGGCTCGACTCATTTTTCGGAATTGTAAATGGTTTCGGAATTTCGACCATTTTTCGTATTTTCGTGTCACTTAGCTCGTTTTTTGTATCGACTTTTCGTATTTTCGAAAATTTTTGTTTTACCGGAACGTCTGATCTCCTCGTTTCAAAGCAATAAATTTAGATTTGACACATTTCAAGTACATTCGAAAATTCCGAAAATATTTTGTTTCGGCTCGAAAAACTTTTCGGATCTGCCATTTTCGGATCTAAAAATTTTCGGAAAATCGGCCGCAACCGAAACACGAATCGGGAAATTTCGTGAAAATTCCGAAACCCGAAACGCACATCCCTAATGTTTTCTGCGTTGCACATCACGTTATCTATCCAAGCTAATTGCTTTATGCCTCAAAGTATATTGCTTCAGTAAATCCACAACAGTGTGCTGATGCATAGTAATTCTTAGTGCAGTGAGACTATCCTGGGTTTATTCAGCGGCTCCTCCGGGGGTGAGTGCTACAAGTGGGGGCTTGTCCGGGATTTCTGTCTCCGAGTATACTGCAATTGACGGGTTAATATGGATCCAGACGAAGCAGCAGAGTGATGTAAAGCACAGAATGGCCAGTTAGGGTTGAGTGTAGTAATGGAAATTCCTGCAGGCACCTGAGCAGAAGAACAAATCTGCCGGGCGATGGCAGCGTTGGCACCTGACCAGCAGGGGTTCATAGTGGATGTTAAAGTGAACCCAGAGACTTCTCACACATATGTTCTTTTTGAGTGGAGAAAGGGTGTTCCAGTGTGTTTTCAGGGCGCGAGTATGCAACTGGCAGACGATGTGGAAGTTCATCTGATCCAGCCAAGTAAACCACGTGGCAGTCCCGAGAATGTTCCTGTGTCAAGCCCGCTGGCTATGATTGGGCAGGAATTCATTGCTGCCATTGGAGACCACGTAGCTAAGTGCCAGAAGGCCCACCCCTCCTACATCAGCTTTGGATATCGAAGGTTGGGAAAATTTTCAGGAAACTTGCCAACACCATTGGATGAAGAAACCTTTGAGAAATGGATTGAACAGGCAACACAGGCTCTAGATGAGTGGGACGTCCCCGAAGCACAGAAGAAGCAGAGAATTACTGAGAGCTTGAAGGGACCCATATCAGAGGCTGTTAGAAACCTGAAACTGAGTAAGCAAGACTGTGCAGCCCTAGATTACCTAAACATATTACAGGAAGTCTTTGGGAAGACAGCAAAGGCTGCTGAGCTTATACAGTATATCAGTAAGAAACACACCTACCAGCAAAAAGGGGAGAAGATGACAGACTACATGAGGCATCTGGATAAGATACTACACCAAATACTGTTGCAGAAAGGGGCAGACCCCACTACAGTAGATCAAGTCAGAATGCAGCAGATATTGAGGGGTGCTCTACCCTTAGACCCTGTGGTGTTGCAACTAAAAACTCGAGAAGGCAATAGAGAGATGAAGTATCTAGAATTGATACGAGCTGTTCGAGGAGTAGAAGAAGCCCTTCTAGAAGAGAAATTTGCAAGAAAGGGAGAAAAAGTCTATGCCCAACCTGTAAGGAATAACGAGTGTTCGTCAGATGAAGATGGTCCGGAGGAGACATATGAGACGGAAATTGACAGACCAGAGATGTTCACTGTCTACATGCCCCCGAGGATATCACCCAAAAGTCATCAACCCAGGTTTATGGTGAGATACAAAAGACTCAAGAAAGTTCAAGAAGCCCAAGTTGACTTAGAACAGGCACACACAGATCTGTGCCGAGCACTCTTGAAGGTAGCAGAAACACAGACTGAAATACAGAGGTCTCTCTCAGATATGCGAACAGCAGTGGTTTCCGTGGCCTCCGACAGGTGGTCTTCAAATGAGCTGCAGGGAGAAAGTGTGCCCTCATCCTCGAGGAGAAGGTGTTTCGGCTGTGGAGAAGTCGGCCAGTACCCAAAAAGTAGATCCATTAACAAGTCCGTAGGAGAAACCCTGAGGGCCGTGAAAGAACTTTTATCTGCTCAGCCGGGGAGAAACTGCAGAGAACCCCGGTTGAGAGAGCAAACTGGGTGCCCCGCTGCTAGAGACTGCTATGATTTCCAAGATCCAAATAGGAGGCAGGGAGGATCCGAATATGTGCCTGCTAGAACTAGAAGATCCTCTCCCTGGGTGTACGGTCCTATGTCGCGAGAAAACAATGCACGCCCTCAATCACCCCGAATGAGGACAATGGTTTGAATACAACAGACTAGGTTTATGCCACCTACTACTACGGAGAAGTTCCCTAACAAGTTGATAGGTCCTTCTCCCATCATTCCGGTTCAAGTGGAAGGTGACTACACCAAGGCTCTTCTAGATTCGGGTGCTCAAGTAACGTTGATTTATCAAGACTTCTATGATAAATATTTGAAACCTCTAACATTGAAGAAGTTGAAGGACCTTGAAATCTGGGGTATTGGGACTGAGAGGTTTCCCTATAATGGGTATATACAGATGAAGCTGGAATTCAGTTCAGTAACCATTGGACAACCGGGAGTCTGTGACGCACTGGTCATTGTGTGTCCTCGTCCCTCGGGAGCTAACCGAAGTTCTATGATGGTGGGGACGAACACCGACTTGGTGAGACGCCTTCTAATCCCAATGGTAAAGGAAGAGAGTTCTGCTCCGGAGGAGGTGCACCCGATATTACGGCCGGCCTATAAGCAGATGATCAAAGAACAGAGAGCCCCTGCAGAAATGGGACGGCTGTGGAGATTGGGAGGAACAGAGAAGTTCCTACAGTCAGAAGAGGCTGTGCGGGTACTGGTTGGAGACAAATTCTCTTTGCCTGATCCACCTATTTCTCGTATGGCTCCTGTTACTCGGTCTCAACAGTTGCGTTTCGTTGGAGAAAGTGAAGAAGAAGGCTGGTGTCTGAGCTGGGTGTGGCCACATGAGTCTGAGGACGTCAATCCGGTCTTTGACCAGGGTGTGAGTGATTTGGAGCTTGATGCTTCTGAATTTGTGCCTCAAGCACTTGAAGCACCCTGAAGACATGTCGGTGGATTACAGTTCTATGCCTTCCCTGGAAGGTTCATACACCAAGGATACACCTACACATCTAATTCCTCCCCTCTCCTCCTCCCTCACCCCTGCTCTCACACACATCTTCAACCTATCTCTCTCCACTGGCTCCTTTCCATCCACCTTCAAACACGCGCTAGTTACCCCTTTACTAAAGAAACCATCCCTAGACCCCAACTCTCCATCCAACTACCGCCCTGTATCCCTGCTTCCCTTCACATCAAAGTCTTAGAAAAACTAGTCTTCAACCACCTCTCCCTCTTCCTGTCCTCCAATTCCCTACTTGACCCCCTGCAATCTGGCTTCCGTCCCCTACACTCAACTGAAACTGCCCTCACCAAAGTCACCAACGACCTCCTAACTGCTAAAAAACACGGCCACTATTCTATTCTTATCCTGCATGACCTCTCGGCTGCTTTTGACACTGTTGACCACCCCATCCTTCTACAGACCCTCAACTCTCTGGGTCTCGGTGACACTGCACTTGCTTGGGTTGACTCCTATTTATCCAACAGGTCCTTCTGTGTGTCCTTTGCTGGTAACTCCTCCTCTTCATTGCCTTTATCTGTTGGTGTACCTCAAGGCTCTGTCCTTGGTCCTCTGCTATTTTCCATATACACCTCTTCCCTGGGCAAAATCATCAACAGCTTTGGCTTTAATTACCACCTCTACGCTGATGACACTCAGATCTACCTCTCTACCCTGATCTCTCTCCCCCTGTCCTTTCAAAAGTCAGTGACTGTTTATCTGGCATCTCCTCCTGGATGGCCTCCCACCACCTAAAGATCAACATGTCAAAGACTGAGCTCCTACTTATTCCTCCCTCCAATGCCTCCCCACCTCCTGACTTCTCTATCACGGTGGAGGGTATCACCATCTCCCCATCAAACCAAGTTCGCTGTCTTGGAGTTACACTTGACTCTGCTCTTTCCTTCATCCCCCACATCCAGTCTCTTTCCTCCTCCTGCCGATACCAACTGCGTAATATTTCCAGAATTCGGCCATTTCTTACCGCTGTCACCACAAAACAACTCATACACGCCCTAGTAATCTCCCGACTCGACTATTGCAATAATCTCTTATCTGGCCTCCCTCTGTTCCGCCTCTCCCCCTACAATCCATCCTGAACGCCTCCGCCAGGCTAATTCACCTCACCCGCCGCTCTGTCTCTGCCGCTCCCCTCTGCGAGCCCCTTCACTGGCTCCCCATCCACTGCAGAATTAAGTTCAAAATCCTTATCCTTACCTACAAAACACTCACTAAGGCTAGGGTCAGAGTGGGGCAGTCGGAACGCGCGTGCAGGCGCACTAAATCACGGCGGCAGTAGCAGCACATAACGGCCAATGACGGCCAATATACGCAGTACGTGCGTACGAAAGTGCGCCGACACCACGCAACCAGCAAATGAACGCATTTTTATCAGAACGTGAAACCGCTGCTACTGACGTACAAAGTGCGCTGCGGCCGCATAGCAGCGTGTGTGCGTGATTAGGAGACGTCAGACGCTGCTAGTGTGCGGCCTACATAACGTTCAAACAGCCGGATTTCCCTAGACTTCTTTTCACCCCATCGTTATGAAATACGTCCAGAATTGCGCATCGTCTGACCACTTAAGCGTATTCCGTGAAAAAATGCGTGCGCACGCATCGACGTACATTTTGACGGTGGCTGCAGAAAATGCGCTCATCTGTCCCTAGCCTTACTCAGCGCCCCACTACCTGTCCTCGCTAATCACCAAATACACCCCGGCCCGCTCCCTAAGGTCAAACAGTGACCTGCGCCTAGCTTCTCCCCGCATCACCTCTTCCCATGATAGACTGCAGGATTTCTCACGCGCAGCCCCCACTCTCTGGAACGCTTTCCCTCGTACTGTCAGACTTTCCCCTAACTTCTCTTCCTTCAAACGCTCCCTTAAAACATTCCTATTTAGGGAAGCCTACCACCCAACTCACTTACACAACCATCAATCACGCTCACCTTACAGTCCTCTCCTCCTGTTTCGAACCCCAACCCTCCTAGATTGTGAGTTCCTACGGGAATAGGGCCCTCATCTCCTCCTGTACTGTTTGTCAAATGTTGTTCAATGTATTGTAACCCTGTCTATACTGTGCTTATTGTACAGTGCTGCGGAATATGCTGGCGCTTTATAAATAAATAATAATAATAGGAGGGAATTGTAATCTGTGTATTGTCACTGGCTGCCAGCTATCAGGGTGTCTCACTGAGTTATAACAGAGTTCTGTAAATCTTTAATCTTTATACCAGAGTTGAATCAGAGTTCTGTATATATTTAATCTATATATCACTCACTATGTCTGAAAGAACAAAAAGGACAGGCAAACGCTCCCAGACACAGATAAGAGGGCAAGCAGCCCCTGTGTTGGGAAGCTGTGCCTCTGGTCGTGGTGGACGTGGTGCATCCTCTGCAGGGGCACGCTTGTCCTTTCTAACTGGTGCTGGCCGTTTTAAGCAGCAGCAACATACTGAGGATTTGGTGGATTGGCTAACCAGGCATCCTCATCCTCCGAGTCCTCTGCCAGCCAGGCTTGTAGTGCTTTACAGTCCACCTCAGCTGACAAAACATCTAATGCAGCCTCCATGTCCACAGCTACTCCTGCCGTAGCCTCGCTATCACACACGGAGGAGTCAGCTGAATTGTTTGTCTACAATGAGAGTGACCTGCTGCTTGAGGATGAGCAGCAAGTACAGTGCTCTGATTCAATCTCTGAGGTTGAGGAAGGGAGTATAATCAACCTAGAGGAAGGGGGTGCCAGTGATGACACACAAATAACTGGCACTCATGTTGCCCCAGCAGCTGCAGCATACTGTCAAGTTGGCTCCAGTGACGAGGAGATAGGGGGTGAAGATGACATTGATGATGAGGTCACTGACTTCACCTGGGTGCCAGAATGAACAGAGGAATCAAGTGAGGAGGAGGAGGAGGGGGAGGAGGAGGAGACACAGCAAACACGAAGCACAACATCCTCTATGACCAACCGTAGCACTAGCCAGTCCAAGGCATCATATGTCAGAGCTGCTCTGGTGCAGAGCGCTGTTGTCTCAAAGCACACATGCAGGAACACTGGTGTCTGGGAGTTCTTTAAGAAATGTGCAGCAGAGCGCACCGTTGCTATTAGTAATCTATGTCAGATGAGGCTGAAGCGGGGGAAAGACACTGGACGCTTGGGTACCACGTGCTTGAGGCGACATATGAACACCTGCCACACATCCCATTGGCGCAAAACCTTGCATAGGTCCTCCTCCTCCTCATCTTCTCTACCCCCACTGTATGTCCTGCCATGTCATTGCCTACAACCTCCACTGACAGGGATGATGCTACAGTAATGGATGTACCAGCTCCTTCCTCACAATGTGACATCATCCCATCAGCTGAAGATTTACGCAGTCAGATTACATTGCCGCAGCTGCTGCAGCGTAAGAAAAAATATAGTCCCAACCATCCCCAAGCACAGCGTCTAAATGCCAGCTTAGCAAAATTACTCGCATTGCAGCTGATGCCTTTCCAGCTGGTGGACTCTGCTCCCTTCCGTGAATTTGCTGAATGTGCTGTACCACAGTGGCAGGTTCCAAAACGCCATTACTTTTCACGCAAGGCCATTCCAGCACTATACCAGCACGTGGAAGACAATGTTATCCAGTCATTGGGAAAAAAAGCAACAAGTCAGCAACAAGGTGCATGTGACTTTAGACACGTGGTCCAGCAAGCATGGACAGGGCCGTTACATTTCCTTCACGGCACACTGGATAACTCTGATTGCAGCTTGGAGGGATCCAAGACGGGGCTCTGTGGCAGAGCTTGTTCATCCACCACACCTCCAGAAAGCTGCTTGTATGAGGTCTGTCTGCTCCACCACCTCTTCCTCCTCCTCCTTCTCTGTCTCTGGCGTAGTGGCAGTTAAACCGACGCATGGCAGGAGCTACGCAATGGCTCAAGCAAAAAGATGTCATGCTGTGCTTGAGCTGGTTTGTTTAGGGGACAGGAGCCACACTGGGCCAGAAATTCTGTCAGCTCTGCAGGGGCAGGTGCAGAGATGGTTAACACCACGCCAGCTTCAGCTGGGAATGATCGTCTGCGATAATGGCAGCAACTTTCTCTCCGCCCTACGCAAGGGTAAATTGACGCATGTACCATGCCTAGCACACGGCCTAAATCTAGTGGTACAGCGTTTCCTAACCAAGTACCCAGGGCTGCCAGAGCTTCTCAGCCAGGCCAGAAAAGTCTGCAGCCACTTCAGACGGTCCTTCCCAGCAAGCGTTCACCTGGCAGAAATTCAAAGAGAATTCCACCTTCCCACAAACCGTCTGATCTGTGACATACCCACCAGGTGGAACTCGACATTAGCAATGCTGCCGTGTCTGCACAAGCAGCAGAGGGCCATCAACGAGTACCTGTGTGAGTATGGCACAAAGACAGGTTCAGGTCAACTTGTTTTTTTCCCCCCGCAGTGCCTGATGATCAAGGATGCATGCACTGTACTGTCACCATTTGAGGAGGCAACAAGGATGGTGAGCAGGGACAGTGCATGCATCAGTGACACAATTCCTTTAGTGTTCCTGCTGGAGCACACTCTGCGAGGAATTATTGATGTGGCTCTAGAGACAGAGCAGCGGGAGGAAGAGGAGGCCTTCCCTAGCTCTCAAGGCCCCAGTCTTTCCGTAGACAGCATTCCAGCGGGTCCTACTCAGATCAGACAGGAGGAGGAGGAGGAGGAATATTTAAGTAGTGGGGGCATTGAAGGTGTGGATTCCTCAAGGGAGGGTTTCGTGTGCCCAGAAACACAAGGGCTAGTGCGTGGCTGGGAGGAGGAAGTGCACGATACGGTCATCCTCATTGACCAGGAATACTCGGAAGCTAATGCCACCTCCAACCTACGCTGCATGCACTCCCTTATGATGCAAAGCCTGCTAAAGGACCCCAGGATTCATGCTATCAAGGAGAGGGATCATTACTGGTTGGCAACCCTTCTTGATCCACGATACAAGGGTAAAGTTGCAGAGCTCATCCTGCCCGCACAGAGGGAGCACAGGATGAAAAAAACTTGAGGACGCTCTAAAGCGACACTTGTGTAACATCTTTCCAGGCACTGGTAGGTTACCAAGTGATGACACACGTGCTTCTGAGGCTGCGGATGATCAGAGGAATAGTGGTGAAGGCCAGGGCTGCTTGACTGATGCTTTTTAAATTGTTTAAGTCCACGACGCCCAAGGACGTCAAATGTAGGCACCCATTGCCAGCGTCTTCACCATATGGTGCAGAACTACCTAGGGGCAAGGGCAGACCTGGATACCTTTCCAGCAGATGATCCACTGGTTTACTGGGTGTTGAGATTGGATCACTGGCCAGAACGTAGCCAATATGCTATGCAGCTACTAGGTTGCCCTTCAACCAGCGTGCTTTCTGAAAGGACATTCAGTGCCGCTGGAGGTTTTGTCACAGACAAAAGAGTGTGTCTGTCCACCGACTCTGTAGACCGGCTGACATCTATAAAAAGGAATCTGTCCTGGATCAGCAGTTATCAATACCCTGATGCTGAAGTAATGGAATAGATCAGAGAGGTCTTCTGCATGCACAAAACCTCCAGCACTGAACTCTTCCACAACACCACAAAAGGGTTACGGTGTGAATGCACTTGCTGCCATGAAAGGCACAATATTTGGCTGCACTGATGCCTGTGCCAGGTTTATATCATTTTAATTTTTTGAACAGCAGGGTCCAACCCTGCCCTCTTCCACAATACCACAAAAGGGATACGGTGTGAATGCACTTGCTGACATGAAAGGCACAATATTTGGCTGCACTGATGCCTGTGCCAGATTTATATCATTTTAATTTTTTGAACAGCAGGGTCCAACCCTGCACTCTTCCACAATACTACAGAGGGGTTACTGTATGATAGTACTTGCTAGCAGTCTGGCACCAAAAGCACAATATCTGGGTGCACTGACGCTTTTACCAGATTCATATCTTTTTAATATAGGACCGCAAGGTCCACCCCTGCATTCTTCCACAATACTGCAGAGGGGATACTGTATGATAGTACTTTCAGGCCTTGCACCAAAAGCACAATATTTGGGTGCACTGCCACTGACGCCTGTAATGCTTTGAAGGCAACAAAATGTGGCAGATTTATACCTCAGCTGGTACTAACTATTTTTGACAATTCACGTCTAGTGTTCAATAATAATAAAATTTTGTTTGTCAGTGTCTTAGCCCTGTTGGGCTTTTTGTTTTTCCTCAATACAGAGTTATTCCCTAGGGTTATGTCCTTCTTTCTGACAATATATTTCATTCTGCAATCTGTCTAGGGTGCTCGTTCTCAGCACCTTACTTTTGTTCTTATGAAAGAAAAAATCCTGTTTACTATTGCTATGTAGCACATTAACCCCTTAACGACAGGCAGGTGTCATCTGTTGGGGGGGTTGCTTAACAGGTACACCTCACTGACAGGTGCTGCTGATTTTGGCCCACCCCCACAGCCAACACGCTGCGTGCATCATTGGCTGCAGGAGGACGCCTGAGTTCAGGCTGTCCCCGTGCAGACAATGAAGCTCGGGGCATGCAGGCTGTGGGGGGTGGGCCAAAGCAGCCCATTGAACACAGCAGGTCATACCTGTATACCCTGTGTCTTCAAAGCCCTCCTGCCACCAGGACAGCATAGCACATCCTGGGGCGGTAAGAGGTTAAGCGAATGTTGGATGATTTTTTTCTCATTAAGGGGTTAAGGCAGAGTCCTGGTGTGTGTAGTAAATAAAATCTACATTAGATGGAGCTTGCTTTGTTTGACGCCCATCGGAGCTCAATTAGCCAGCAGCAGGGGATTTGATAACAGCTGCTGTTCCTAATTGCCAAGACTTCCCATACAGCCCTTATCAGATTTCTGGACACCAGTCAAAGACAAATAATCATGTTATTGTTTTTTTATTCCGCCTAGCAACAGTTGAGGAGACCGTGACACTGCTTAAAAAGGGACATAACACATTTTATCAACCGAACACATGTTAAATGACACAAAGACAACAGGAGGAAATTATCTAGTTTACATTTTTTATTGCAAAAAGTTTTTTTAGGGCGCGCCCCCCTTCCCTGTGGACGAGCCAGCACTGTTGACGTCATACTCTTCAGGTATCTGAAATTGATAACAAATCTTATGATAGACTCTGCATCCGAATTTCTGCAGACATACTTTAACACATATGGGGCCACATTACATTCTTGGTGGTAACGTTAGCACTCACCTGAGTGAGCGTTAACGTTAGCCCTGGTAGCCACCGCATATTACAATCCAAATGCTTGTAAGGGAATTAGCCCTGGTAGCCACCGCATATTACAATCCAAATGCTTGTAAGGGAAATAAAAGGCAGAAAGAACAGTATCTGGTATAGTATGTCAAAAATCAATCGATGGCGATGGGGTGAATGGAGGGGTTTTAGATTTCCACTCACCCTTTGGGGGGTCTTAGAGTGACCCTTACAGAATCGTCTGTAGGTTGTTTTTATTTCTCCTCACGGCACAACCATTTCAAAGCCTTCCAGCAGCCTTCCAGCACATCTCTCTCTATTGCCTTTTTTTAAAAGGAAGGTTCGAATTCCCGATAATATAAAAGGTCATATTTATTCTTAAAAAGGGGAAATAAAATACACAAAACCTATAAAAGGGTTTACATGGAGGAAAAAACAGACGCATTTCGCCCTTAGCAACAAAATGGTAACCAGATCTGTCCTTTACAAAGGGTTTTTATACCATTCAACTCCCGAGAAAATCCCAATTGCCGGTTGTCACCGCGGGGAGGGGGGAGGATCCTCACTTCCATCTCTTTTGGATGACGTCATCGCGCCACTACCCCTAACTTGCAAGTCCTGTATTCTGCTTCTTTTGTGCATTTCTCGACGTCACGTGCATTTTAACAAGGTCATGTGCGGCGCCGGCATTTAGTTTCACTTTCTTGTTGTTGTTGTTGCCAGAGATCGGGCTAATAATACCTGTGCATGATTACCTACCATATGATTGCACATCTCAAAAAAATCCTCATTCATAAAAAGTTTAAGGCTAGGGTCAGACGAGTGCATTATGGACATACTTTCTGACTGACGACAAGGTAGTGGCCACACAGTCCGTTTTTTTCACTGACATATTTTTTGACGGATGTAGGAGGGAAAATAAATTGAAATGAAAAACCATTTTGTCCGTGAAAAATGCTGGACGTATAAATGCAGTCCGTCTGACCACATTCCATCCCTCACACACAAAGCTATGCGGACATTGCGGACGTGGCGCCCTCCGCACGTCCGTTCTAGCAGTATTACATTCTCGCCTAACCTGCGTCCGTTTCCCGCGTCCGTCATGCATCCACACGTCTGTGCGGACGTAATTCATGTGTGGGGCTCCATTGTTCAGAATGCTATGCTGCCACAGACATACAAATGTGCGGCAACACGGACGTGATAACTGTGCTCGTCTGACCCCAGCCTAAAATCACAAGGGGATTCGTTAGATGCACCCATAAACAGTAAAATTCACTATAAGGGATTACACAGAAACCAAATGGTTTTTAGCAGGATATTATACATAAAATATGCTTTTCATTCATTTGGTCTTCCTTTTTATTTTGGCAACATGGAAGTTTCTATTAACCACTTGGCTGCTATGGACGCGCTCAGCACGTCCAGCCAAGTGGTTCTCCTGTGCTACGGATGCGCTCAGCGTGTCCGAGCACAGGAGGCAGCAATCCGCCGGATTCCGGTGGATTGCTGCGCCCCCCCCCCCCGGTGCGGGCTGACATCTTGGATGTCAGCCCAGCACTCGGGAGCCTGGCAGGGACATTAGATGTCATCGCGGCGACGCGATGACATCTAATTCAGGCGCCCCCCCCCCGCATGTGCCGGGGAGCAGGGGGTTAATACAGGCACCGCTTGGAAGGGCACAGCCTGCCCTTCCAAACAGTGGCTGTCATTAACCCCTGGGGAGCCGGATCACGAATCGGCGCTGAAAAGCGCCGGTTCGTGATCCTTTCCCGGAGCTGGCCGACATCTTGGATGTCGGCCAAGCCTCCGGGAACTCCCCCTGAGGACTGGCGTCATCGTGCATAGCACGATGACGCCAGTCCTGGAGTTAACCCCTAGCTGCCACCAACGGTGGAGATCGGGGGTTCCAATGAACCCCCTATCTCCCGATCCGTGGCAGCTAGGGGTTAAAGTTTGGTACTGTTGGATCGGCCAGAGCATAGCCGTTCCAACGATACCAAACAGACTGTGAAAAAGTTTTTTATAAAAAAAAAATTAAAAATAAAAATAAATAAATATTTAAAAAAAAATATAAAAAAAAAAATAAACAAGTTTTTTTTTTTGGGTTTGTTAATGCAGCAATATTGTTCCCATTTCAATTATAATGTGAACAATGATGCTGCACTAACAATTTTTGTATGCGGTGCGTTTGTTAAAAATCGCGTAATTTCCCCCAAAAAAAAATGTAACGAGACCCCATTTCTAATTTTTTTAACAAGCGCACCCCATACAAAATATAACCGCAATTGCTCGCATGTTAAAATGTGAAAAAAATACACTTTACACGTTGTAAATTATTGAAAATTCATATTTTATTGCATTTTTTGTTATAATATACAGACAGGTCATGACGTATACATATAATAATGACATATTATTAATCTGCCGAGTCTAACGGAAAGAACGATATATAATATGTCTGGGTCATATACTAAAATAAGCCTTCAAAATACACTTAAACATGATGAGCAAAACCGGTAAATATGACCTCAGCACAGAGGCGTGAAACGCCTCAGCAGCGAAAGGGTTAAAGAATGCACAGGAAACTTTTTCGTAAAGAAAATTGTGTGTACTGCTACCCATATGTAAAAGTTCTTATAAACTGCAAGGGAGAGGGGGAACCTTTAATGTTCATTTTCATACTGGAGAATGCAGACATAATATTCTTCCCACATTTCACTGACTTTTCACAAAAAGTGGACCAACTGGAAGTCAGCATTCAGGTCCTTCGGGACTAAGGTGTTAAAGCGATGGATTAATCTGATTTCCTCTTTATTTATCTGGTTTATAAAGTTACCTCCTCTCCAATTTTTCTCTACTTTCTTTAAAACCATAAAGTCCATTCCAACTGGACACTTGTTATGCTTTTCATTAAAATGTGCTGAAACCGTATGGTTGGGATATTCCCTTACGATATTTCTTATATGCTAATTTATTCTTACGTATAGAGGTCTAGTTGTATGACCAATATACATCAATCTGCATAAACAGAAGATGGCATATATCATGTTTTTCGTGTGACATGTGGTTACCTGTCTTACTTTAAAGGTACCAATTTTTCTATTCTATGTGCCTTCTTCCTTTCTCTGTTTTTCTGCAGGCTATACAGGTTCCGCAACCATAGAAGCCTTCTTTCAATGTCAATGGGTGTAGTTGGGGGTTTCTCTTTGGTGCTAAGACTGACCTCATCTCCTCTCCAGATTATTAACATATCATCAATATATCTCCTATAAAGCACCAGGTGTTGCGCCCAGTCATTGGCCCCCATAACAAAGTATCATCCCCATGAAAGGGGATGTGAAGCGGTAAGGATCTTTTTAGAGTCCAGCCATTTATACACAGAGGAGCAATCCGACTTCATTTTAGATGGCATTAAATTTATTCATCAATAACTTTTTCTGTTATGATGGCCAGTTCTACCTGCAGCGGACTGGGAATGCTATGGGCACCAGGTTTGCGTCCAGTTATGCCAATTTATTTATGGCCCATTGGGAATCTCTATTTGTTATTGGGGGGCCAATGACTGGGCGCAACACCTGGTGCTCTATAGGAGATATATTGACACTATCAGGGTTTTCCAAAGAGATTCGAAAAGTCACCGAACGTTCGGTGCCTTTTCATTCTCCTCAATTCGGCGTGATATGGCGAACTCAATTCAGCGACTCTGCAGTGTATTCTGCAAGCACCAAAGGCTCGCCGAATTGCGTTGAACAGGAGGCGATGAAAGCTGCCAAACAACCTGCCGAACAGGACAGTGAACGAAGCTCAGCCAAACGACATACTTGTCGACAAGTAGCCGAACATTGTGAAAACCTGCCGACAAGTTGCCGAAGGAAACGCCACTGTATGATGTTCAAAATAGGGAAAAAATAGGGACAAATACATCGATATATATTGAACATTATAGATATAATCACTTTGTTCTACGCGCCTAAAAGGTTTATTTTCTTGCCACTGAATGATGTACTCGTCGACAACCCGCCGTACGAGGTGAAAACATTGTGTATTGTGTATTATACACATAGTATTGTGTATTTGCACCTTTCGTATCTCGTACTTCCAGATTCAACAACTGAATATCCCAACTAGTCTTATTCAAAATATCATCCATCAAACTGGCATAACTGTTCATTCTTGCCATCAACTCTCTTCCCCATCCAGTCCATGCTGTAAGCCATGCCCAAATTCGATACGCTTTCTTGAATAGCTCTCTCTTCTGTCTTTCAAACACCAGTGGGTACCTAGGGTGAAGTGCTGTGTCTGAATTAGTATCTTCTCCCCTTACCCTCTGGATTGGGATCAATTTAGCCAGATAACACATTCCTGTTATTGTAGGTGGTACCCATGTGTAACACACCCTTTCACAGCACACCTGATACCCTCCTTTCACTATAAATGGTTATGAATATAGTGTTCCCTTTGATATCTCTATCGCAAGTTGTCTCAGCCATCTCATCATATCCACTGCATCCTTCCTCCCATTGGTCGCATTCGCAATCACCTCCTCTTGGTCTCTAGTGAGTTGCCTGCATCGTATGTAGAGATAATTAGCCTTTTGTCCTGTTTTGAATATGTAAATGTATGATGTCCAGTTGAACTGACTTGAGTTACATAACCCACCCTCGTTATTTGTTTCTTTATCTGGTCCTAGTTGAAAACACCATTCTGGTGTATACACTGGTCCTATTATGGGGTACCCGGGACTGAATGATTCTGGTTTTTCCCTCGGTGCATTGACTGCTTGTTTTGTGACATTCCCTGATGCAAACATACTCAAATTCATTGGAACAGAGGCAAATGGTATATGAATTGTTTCTGGGTGCAGTCTACTACAAACCCATCATGCGGTTTGCCCAGACTTTTTAGCATAGTCATATTTAAATTGCACAAGTAAGTGTCCTCTTGGGTTGGTTCCAGATAGCGCCTCTCGTTTTTGTCTCCACATAGTACGGTTCTCCATCACCGGGTGCGTACCATTCCAGATCTGGGAGATTTCCACTATCTTGTTGATGCTTGGGAACCTGGGGCATGCTCCACGTGATAGTCCATGAATCAAATGTGCAAGAAACAAAATCAGTACCAGAATTGCCCCAACTGTCAAAAACCCTTGGGCAATTCTTTTCACAGTCACATAAACCCAATCCCTCCCCTCCGGAATTTCAAAAACAAAAGACATTTCCGGTTGATCACGGGTCGAGGCCGGGCCCCTAAAATTAACCCTTTCAGCATCTCTCATCAGTGGATAATCAGAACTCGTTGTATCCATCAAAACACCCAAGGGTTGGGTATCTTGGATGCCCTCAGTTAACCCCTTAGTGACCGCGGACGTACCATGTACATCACGGCCGTGGGTCTCTTTTAGACCCGCTGACGTACATGGTACGTCCTGCGGTCTTTTGAGCGCTGTAAGCGATCGGATCGCTTCCAGCAGCTCAAACGCCATTGCAGGCTGCCTGGGAGTCCAGGCATCCGTGCAATGGCGGTTAGAAGTGCCGGGGCCCCTTGTGATCGCTCCCCGGGAGCGATCAACATCCGGTTTCACCGGAAAGGTGCCCCGCACTTCTAGAGAGCGCTGGAAGCGATCGGATCGCTTCCAGCAGCTCCAGGGCCATTGCACGCTGCCTGGGAGTCCAGGCATCCGTGCAATGGTGGACAGAAGTGCCGGGGCCCCTTGTGATCGCTCCCCTGGAGCGATCAACATCCGGTTTGACCGGAAAGGTGCCCCGCACTTCTACAGAGCGCTGGAAGCGATCGGTATCGCTTCCAGCTGCTCTGAGTATATTGCAGGGATGCCTCGACATCGAGACATCCTTGCAATATGGTTACCTGCCGCCAGTCTGTCTGTGATCGCTCCCCCGAGCGATCACTTCCGGTAGCGGCAGGAAGTACTGAGTGCCACGAGGTATCGTGGCACTCAGTCCAAAATTATCACATGAGTGATCAGGTGCTCTGCTGGGTGCTTCGAGGGATCAAGGCACCCAGCAGACTAAAAAAATGTGTAAAAAAAGTATAAAAAAGTAAAATAAATAAATAAAAAGATATAAAATAAAAGAAAACTGACAGCCAAGATGGCGCTGCCCTTCTAAGGGCAGGGTCATCTTGGGGCTGTGTGGGATGTTCCTAGCCTGCCTCATCAGAGAGGCAGGCTAGCAACATACAATCAAAAGTTATAAAAAATCAAAATAAAATTTCTAATTTGTCAGGTCAGGTCAATATTTTGTAAATATTGGCCGTGACCTCTGTGATTCTCCCTCCCTCTCCTCACTTGTGTTTTGGTGAGCGAGAGATCAGATTTGACAGGTTAGAGATTTTAGGTAGATTTAGTGAGATTAGAAAAATTGAGGCAGATTTAGAGAGATTTTAGGGAGATTTAGAAGAATTGAGGCAGGTTTAGAGGGATTTAGAGAGATTTAGGTGTTTATTTGTATTTTCTTGTGAAACCCAATGGTTCTTCTAAGAACCCACAATCCGTTTATACTGTATATATAATAATTATAACATTTTATAATCTATTATATGTAATGTCTGAGCGGGTGTACAGCGCCGAGGAGGCATATGCCATCCTGGCGTCAGAATCTGAGGCATCTGCGTCGGACTCAGACCCAGATTTTGACCCCGCTAACTGCTCAGAGACATCGCTAGATACATCATCTACGCTGGCTGATGTATCTCCTAGTTATGTTTCTGATGCAGATCCTGGGCCACCACCTGCCAGCAGGAGACGCACAGCTCCAGCTGAGGAGTGGGTAGTGCCTCATCGCCAGAGGCCAGATATCCCTCCTTTCACGGCAAATCCTGGCATCAATATTGATGTTGCAGGATTTACTGCCACACAGTTTTTGCAGGTGTTTATGGGGGATGATTTGTTGGGCCACATCGTTGCCCAATCAAATCTGTATGCCCATCAGCATTGTGCTGCGAAGCCAGACTCCTACTTGGCAAGGCAGCAATGGACCCCGCTAGATGTGCCAGAATTTCTGAAATTCTGGGCACTTACTATGCTGATGGGCATCATAAAGAAGCCCTCAATTCGCTCCTACTGGAGCAGTAGCCCCATCTGCTCTATCCCCATTTACCCCCAATCAATGTCACGTAGAAGGTATGAAAACATTTTGCGTTTCATGCACTTCAGTGACAACAGCCTGTGCCCTCCTAGAGCGCATCCCCAGTTTGACAGGCTGTATAAAATCCGCCCCCTGATTACCCACTTCGCCGCCAGGTTTGCAGAGGCTTATACACCTGGAAGGAATATCTGCGTGGATGAATCCCTAATGAAATACAAGGGAAGGCTGGGATTCAAGCAGTATATTCCTTCCAAACGCTCCAGGTATGGAGTGAAGGTGTATAAGCTCTGTGACAGCGAGAGTGGGTATACTCAGGCCTTCCAGGTGTACGAGAGAAAGGATAGTAGCCTTGACCTTCCAGGTTGCCCAGAACACATGGGAACCAGTGGCAAGATTGTGTGGGACCTACTTTTTCCCCTGATGAACAAAGGGTACCACTTGTATGTTGATAATTTTTATACGAGTGTCCCTTTGTTCAAGCTGCTGTATTGTTTTGATACAGTAGCATGCGGTACTGTTCGCAAGAACCGCGTAGGTTTCCCAGCACAGCTTGCCCGCACCCGGTTAAAAAGGGGGGAGACCTCAGCTCTGCACCAAGAGGAGCTGTTGGCGGTCAAGTACAGAGACCAGAAGGATGTATACCTTCTATCCACCATCCACACTGAGAGGTCTGTGGAGGTCTCTGTACGTGGCAGAGCTGAGCGCATCAGGAAGCCAGTGTGCATCAAAGCCTATAACCGGCATATGGGTGGGGTTGATCTAGCAGATCAGCTGCTTCAGCCCTACCAGATTATGCGGAAGTCAAGGACCTGGTACAAAAAGGTTACAATTTACCTGATGCAAATTGCAACCCACAATGCCTTTTTGCTCTGCAAAAAGGCAAACCCCGGAGTGACGCTGTCCTTTTTACAGTTTCAGCTCCAGGTCATTTCAGGGTTTTTTGTACCAGGATGCACCTGCTCCCCAGGCGGTGATGGGGGACAGAGTTGGGGATACACATTTTATATATAAAATTCCCCCTACTGAGGGCAAACAGAAACCCCAAAAAAGATGCAGGGTGTGACTTCAAGAGGGGGCAGAGGAGAGACACAATCTTTTACTGCCCAGAATGCCCTGGACAACCCGGTCTGTGTCTTGGGGACTGTTTCAAGATATATCACACTGTGCGTGATCTGTGATTTTTTTTTCTTACAGTCTAGTAAGTTAGTTCAGTTTATTTGTTTATTTTCTTTTACTGTACCAGACTTTTACATTTTATTCCTACATTTTTATGTTCTACAATTGGTGCTGTATTTTGCCAAAATCTTTGCACACCTATGCATGGGGGGCATGGGTGTACTCAGGAGACCTTGCAGAAAACAACATGGAGAGTTTTCATGCAGTAACCAACAACAGTGTCTAGGTATGTGGTTGGACCCTAATCTATCCTTTGGCCCCCACATCGAAAAACTCTCATCTAAACTATACCCAAAACTAGGTGCCCTGTACAGAAACAAATCCTGCCTGAGTCCCACGGTAAGAAAGCAGATTGTACAGCAAATGCTTATGCCGGCTATTGATTACGGAGATGTAGTGTATGCAGCTGCCCCGCAAACACACCTTCATAAACTTACTACATTGTATAACTCATTCTGCCGCTTTGCGCTACAATGTAAGTACATGACCCACCATTGTGACATGTTAAAAGAGCTAAACTGGCCATCGCTGGAATCCAGACGCACCCTTCACCTTTCCAGCCTGGTGTTTAAGAGCATTTCTGGGAAGCTGCCACCCTACTTCCCCCAGCAGCTCCCTCATCCTATAACCTCCGATCCAGGAACAGCACCTTACTTGCAATACCACAATACAAAAAGACAGTGGCTCGGTCCTCATTTTCCTACAGAGCACCACAATTATGGAATAACCTCCCAGACACCATCAAATCTTCCCCCAGTCTTAAGTCACTCAAAAGCTCCTTACTAACATACCTCAATACAGAATGCACCTGTAAACATGTAACATAATGACTATTTCCTACATATTTATTTTCTGTTAATCTGTATATTTGTGGTTTTTTTTTTTATATCTTGCATTGTATTTGTATTTCTGTAACTGTAACACTTCAATGTTCTTGAACCCAGGACATACTTGAAAACGAGAGAAATCTCAATGTATCCTTCCTGGTATAATCCTTTATAAATAAATAAATAAATAAATCACAGTCCAAATCTAATGTGGGCGTAAAAATCTGAAAATTGAAAAATTACCGCCACACACCTCAAATGTTTTGGGCTAAAACCGTTGCATCCATGGCATCAAAGCACTCCATATGCAATACCTTGGGGTGTCAACATAACAAATATAAACAATTTTCTGGCAATAATTCAAACTGGGGTATGCGGTAGACCCAAAACCAAAGATAGGCCTAGCTGAAGAAATAATCTCAATTTCAACTCCAATGACAAAGTCATAAAAATTGTATTTGAACCTTCCCAAAATCCTGGCAAACCTATGCATGGGGGGCATGAGTGTACTCAGGAGACCTTGCAAAAAACAACCTGGAGAGTTTTCATGCAGTAACCAACAACAGTGTCTCCTAAATCACAGTCCGTCAGGGTTATCCAAAGAGATTCGAAAAGTCACCGCACGTTCGGTGACTTTTCGTTCTCTTCAATTCGGTTCCTTTTGCCGATTGCATTTCGGTGACCCTGCGGTGTATTCAGCAAACAGCACAGGGTCCCCGAATTGCAGGGAAAAGCTGCCGCAAACCTGACGAAAACTAACCAAATGCACGCTGAAAACAAGCAAAAACATCTGGATTAACCTTCGAAAAAGCCGAACAGGAGCCGAACATGAGCCGAACATGAGCCGAATCACACAGAGCTGAAGCAGCTGTGATGTAGAGGAGGCAGTGAATAAATTAGCAAAACCATTTGTATGAATCTGGGAAAATGAAACGCTGTTTGCAAAGAAACTACTGAGCGAAAATGTCTGAAATTTTCACAGGAGGTCCAGGGAATGATAATAAAGAGGGCTGTCACAAAAAAAATAAGTATACTGAAAAAAATAAATAAAAAAAATCGGACTTTTAAAAAAAAAAAAAAAAAAAAATGCTTAAAGTATCCTAAAAAATCTATAAATAAAGAGACTCTTTACTGCAGAATTTTATAATGAATGGTTTATTAGATATTGAATTAAAACGGGAATATTTTTAACATTGAAGCCTATGGGATTCTCCTGAATAAACTTGCCGAATTAAACCACTGAATGACAGGGCATTAGGGGAACCTTTCACTGCTGGTTTGTGTTCTCTGAATAGCCGAAGCAGTGCTTCTCTTCTATTTGAACCTTCCCAAAATCCTGGCAAACCTATGCATGGGGGGCATGGGTGTACTCAGGAGACCTTGCAGAAAACAACCTGGAGAGTTATCATGCAGTAACAAACAACAGTGTCTCCTAAATCACAGTCCAAATCTAATGTGGGCGTAAAAATCTGAAAATTGAAAAATTACCACCACACACCTTCTCAAATGTTTTGGGCTAAAACCGTTGCATCCATGGCATCAAAGCACTCCATATGCAATACCTTGGGGTGTCAACATAACAAATATAAACAATTTTCGGGCAATAATTGAAAATAAGGTATGCGGTAGACCCAAAACCAAAGATAGGCCTAGCTGAAGAAATAATCTCAATTTCAACTCCAATGACAAAGTCATAAAAATTGTACTTGAACCTTCCCAAAATCCTGGCAAACCTATGCATGGGGGCATGGGTGTACTCAGGAGACCTTGCAGAAAACAACCTGGAGAGTTTTCATGCAGTAACCAACAACAGTGTCTCCTAAATCACAGTCCAAAACTGATGTGGGTGTGAAAATGAAAAATGACCACCAAACAGTATCCAATTTGTTTGGAGCAAACGGTTGCATCCATGGCATTAAAACACTCCATTTACAATACTTTGGGGTGTTAGCTTACCAAATATATGCACGTTCATAAAATTGGGGTATGTAAAAAGGCCCCTAAAAAGAAGATAAGCAAAGAAGATATGTCAAATTAGAAAAATGACAAGCACATGTCAAAAGATTGGCGTAGCGCCCCAAAAACAACAGAACAAATCTATATCTGGGTGGTATCACTTTACTCAGAAGATGTTGCTGAACATATTTTGGTGTTTTTTTTGGCAGTAACCCATAACTGGATTTGACAATTCATGCCTAAAGTACAATGTGTGTGAAAAAATAACACAAAAAGTGACTACCTGAACGTTTGACAAAGAGCTAGTGCATGGAAAGTGTTAAATTACAACTCTTTGAAGTACCCTAGGGTGTGCCCTTTCTAAAAAATATATAGTTTGATGGGGTAAATTACTTTGGCCGGCTTCAAAAATGTCCCAAATAGGACATGGGTGCATGATGACGAAATGTGAAAATTCCAAGTTGGAAAACTGAAATGCGCTCCCCCCAAATAAGGCCTATTAGCCCCCAAATGACCCGACATACCTATACATGGGTGGTATCAATAAGATGTTGCTGAACGTATTTTGGGGTGCTTTTTGGCAGTAAACCTTAAAGTTCACAGTACATGTATTCTTAAATTGCATTAAAAAAAAATCACCAAAACCTTTTTTTCTCAAACTTTGGCATAGATTTGTGGTAAAATGGTTTGCATGGAAAGAGTCAAAATACCCCAAGTTTAATACCTTGATTTGTGTACTTTAAAAAAATATGTATATGTGGAGGGTTATTCAGGAATTAGTGACAGATATCAGTGTTACAATGTCACTATGACTACTTTTAAAAGTAAACCCTTTGTAAATGGCAAAGTGCTACTTTCACTTATTGTTGCATAAGATAAGGAGCAAAGTGAGGAATATGTAAACATTGGGTATTGCTAAACTCAGAACTAAATTTAGAAACTACTAAGGAATTAATTTTTTTTGACGGTTGTTGATACATTATTATTATTATTATTATTATTCTTTATTTATAAAGCGCCAGCATATTCCGCAGCGCTGTACAATAAACACAGTATAGACAGGGTTACAATACATTGAACAACATTTGACAAACAGTACAGGAGGAGATGAGGGCCCTATTCCCGTAGGAACTCACAATCTGGGAGGGTTGGGGTTGGAAACAGGGGAGAGGGACTGTAAGGTGAGAGTGATTGATGGTTGCGTCAGTGAGTTGGGTGGTAGGCTTCCCTAAATAGGAACGTTTTAAGGGAGCGTTTTAAGGAAGAGAAGTTAGGGGAAAGTCTGACAGTACGAGGGAGAGCGTTCCAGAGAGTGGGGGCTGCGCGTGAGAAATCCTGCAGTCTATCATGGGAAGAGGTGATGCGGGGAGAAGCTAGTCGCAGGTCACTGTTTGACCTTAGGGAGCGGGCCGGGGTGTATTTGGTGATTAGTGAGGACAGGTAGTGGGGAGCTGAGTTAGTGAGGGTTTTGTAGGTAAGGATAAGGATTTTGAACTTAATTCTGCAGTGGATGGGGAGCCAGTGAAGGGACTCACAGAGGGGAGCGGCAGAGACAGAGCGGCGGGTGAGGTGAATTAGCCTGGCGGAGGCGTTCAGGATGGATTGTAGGGGGGAGAGGCGGGACAGAGGGAGGCCAGATAAGAGATTATTGCAATAGTCGAGTCGGGAGATTACCAGGGCGTGTATGAGTTGTTTTGTGGTGACAGCGGTAAGAAATGGCCGAATTCTGGAAATATTACGCAGTTGGTATCGGCAGGAGGAGGAAAGAGACTTGATGTGGGGGATGAAGGAAAGAGCAGAGTCAAGTGTAACTCCAAGACAGCGAACTTGGTTTGATGGGGAAATGGTGATACCCTCCACCGTGATAGAGAAGGTGGGGAGGCATTGGAGGGAGGAATAAGTAGGAGTTCAGTCTTTGACATGTTGATGTTTAGGTGGTGGGAGGTAGACATGTGCATTGGTTTTAGTACTAAAACGATTTAGTCCGAATTTTGGGATAATTTAGTTTTCGTATGACTCAAGAGAAACGAAAATGCTCAGTCCAAAAAACGAAAGAAACTAAAGTAAAATGCATTACATTTTAGTGTCAGTCCTTTTTGTGATATTACATTGATGAGTGAAGGAGACCAGCAATGAAGAGCGCAACATTGCAACATCCGAAGTTCTGCACCCTTCACATGCCAATGCAGTAGGATTTTCTATACAGAAAGGGGCATTAATTAATGCAGGAGGATGTTGTAAACATTATACACAGAGGGGTATTAATTAATGCAGAGAGGAGCCTTTTTTTTAGCCCTTTAAATCCAGTGGCTGTGAGCACTGAGATCGGCTGCTTGTTATATTATCTCTCAGTAGAATGTATCAGGCTCAGCTGTTACAGTAACTGTAACAGCGCTCAGAGTTTCAGTAAAACAAGGAAATAATATTGTTCTAACCTCTTATATATAAAAATATGATTTACTAGTTTTACTGAAACTCTGAGCGCTGTGATGAGCAGCAGTCAGTTACTGTAACAGCTTTGCCTGACACACTGTCCTGAGAGTGAGAGATACTGTAACAAGCAGCGATCTCAGCCCTCCGAGAAGTCACTACAATAGTAATTGTATCCACTGGTTTTCGGATGAATGAAATTAGTTTTCATAAAGAACTGAAAACGAATTTCTTTAGCAAATAAATAAATTGCATTTTAGGACTAATCCATGAGTTCAAAACAAAATTTTGCACTGTGCACATGTCTAATAAATAGGTATTTCCCTGCCAAAATTTGCATTCAGAAACTAGATCAATATTGATCAATAGGGAATCTATGCCTCTGGCACACACTCACCTATACACTCAAACCACCGAAAATTCATATTCAGACTCTTTTCATAATATTGAAAAAGACAGGAATTTTCAGCAGCATTGCAAAGACATACAGTGGCAAGAAAAAGTATGAGAACCCTTTGGGATTACGTGGAGTTTTGCATGAATTGGTCATAAAATGTGCTCTGATCTTCATCGAAGTCACAACAATTTGAAAAACACCGTCTGCTTAAAATAATACAACACAAACATTATATGTTTTCTTGTGTTTATTGAATATAACATGTAAACATTCACAGTGCAGGGTGGAAAAAGTATGTGAACCCCTAGCCTAATGACTTCTCCAAGAGCTAATTGGAGCCAGGAGTGAGCCAACCTTGAGCCCAATCAGTGTGATATTATTGGATGTGTTGCTGAAAGCTGTCCTGCCCTTTAAAAACACAAACCAGTTTTGGGTTTACTGGCTTCAAGAAGCACTGCCTGATGTGAACCATGCCTCGCAGAAAAGAGCTCTCAGAAGACCTACGATCAAGAATTGTTGACTTGCATGAAGCTGGAAAGGGTTACAAAAGTATCTCCAAAAGCCTTGATGTTCCTGTGTCCACGGTAAGACAGACTGTCTACAAATGGAGAAAGTTCAGCACTGTTGCTACTCTCCCTAGGTGTGGTCGTCCTGTAAAGATGACTGCAAGAGCACAGAACAGAATGCTTAATGAGGTAAAGAAGAATCCTAGAGTGTCCGCTAAAGACTTACAGAAATCTCTGGCACATGCTAACATTTTTGTTGACACATCTACAATAAGGAAAACATTAAACAAGAATGGAGTACATGGGAGGACACCACAGAGGAAGCCATTGCTGTCCAAAAAGAATATTGCAGCACATTTGAAGTTTGCAAAAGAGCACCTGGATGTTGCACAGCACTACTGGCAAAATATTCTGTGGACAGATGAAACCAAAATTGAGTTGTTTGGAAAAAACACACAACACTATGTGTGGAGAAAAAAAGGCACAGCACACCAACATCAAAACCTCATCCCCACTGTAAAACATGACGGAGGGAGCATCATGGATTGGGGCTGCTTTGCTGCCTCAGGGCCTGGACGGATTATTGTCATTGATGGAAAAATGAATTCCAGAGTATATCAAGACATTTTGCAGAAAAGCGTAAGACCATCTGTCCGCCAACTGAAGCTCCGCAGAGGATGATTGATGCAACAGGACAATGACCCAAAGCATACAAGTAATTCAACAAAAAAATGGCTTCAACAAAACAAAATACGCCTTCTGGAGTGGCCCAGTCAGAGTCCTGACCTCAACCCGATTGAAATGCTGTGGCATGACCTTAAGAGAGCGATTCACACCAGACATCCCAAGAATATTGCTACACTGAAACAGTTTTGTGAAGAGGAGTGGTCCAAAATGACTCCAGATCGTTGTGCAGGTCTGATCTGCAACTACAGGAAATGTTTGGTTGAGGTTATTGCTGCCAAAGGAGGGTCAACCAGTTATTAAGTCCAAAGGCTCACATACTTTTTCCACCCTGCACTGTGAATGTTTACATGTTCTGTTCAATAAAAACATGAAAACATATAATGTTTGTGTTGTATTATTTAAAGCAGACGGTGTTTTTCAAATTGTTGTGACTTAGATTAAGATCAGAGCACATTTTATGACCATTTCATGCAAAACTCCACGTAATCCCAAAGGGTTCACATACTTTTTCTTGCCACTGTACAATTAATGTATCAATATGTATTAGCATTCATTACAATACCTACAATATCTATACTATCTATCTATAGTACAATTTACTAGTTTTTCTGAAACTCTGAGCACTGTGATGAGCAGCAGTCAGTTACTGTAACAACTTTGCCTGACACGGGGCAGTATTACAATGTTGGTGCTAATTTAACCAGAGCTGTTGTAAACTGAAAACCTCCATAGGCTATAATGGCTCTGGGAAGTTTACAACAGCTCTGGTTAAGTTAGCACCAACTATGTAATATGGCCCACATTGTGCTGAGAGTGAGAGATACTGTAACAAGCAGTGATCTCAGCCCTCTGAGGAGCCACTACAATAGTATTTGTATCCACTGGTTTTCGGATGAATGAAATTAGTTTTCATACTAAAGAACTGAAAACGAATTTCTTTAGCAACTAAAGAAATTGAATTTTAGGACTAATCCATTAGTTCAAAACAAAATTTTGTGCTGTGCACATGTCTAGTGGGAGGCCATCCAGGAGGAGATGCTAGATAAACAGTCACTGACTTTTGAAAGAACAGGGGGAGAGAGATCAGGGGTAGAGAGGTAGATCTGAGTGTCATCAGCGTAGAGGTGGTAATTGAAGCCAAAGCTGTTGATGATTTTGCCCAGGGAGGAGGTGTAGATGGAAAAGAGCAGAGGACCAAGGACAGAGCCTTGAGGTACACCAACAGATAGAGGCAATGAGGAGGAGGAGTTTCCAGCAAAGGACACACAGAAGGACCTGTTGGATAAATAGGATTCGACCCAAACGAGTGCAGTGTCACCGAGACCCGGAGAGTTGAGGGTCTGTAGAAGGAGGGGGTGGTCAACAGTGTCAAAAGCAGCCGAGAGGTCGAGCAGGATGAGAATAGAATAGTGGCCGTGTTTTTTAGCAGTTAGGAGGTCGTTGGTGACTTTGGTGAGGGCAGTTTCAGTTGAGTGTAGGGGACGGAAGCCAGATTGCAGGGGGTCAAGTAGGGAATTGGAGGACAGGAAGAGGGAGAGGCGGTTGAAGACTAGTTTTTCTAAGAGCTTTGATGTGAAGGGAAGCAGGGATACAGGGTGGTAGTTGGATGGAGAGTTGGGATCGAGGGATGGTTTCTTTAGTAAAGGGGTAACTAGCGCGTGTTTGAAGGCGGATGGAAAGGAGCCAGTGGAGAGAGATAGGTTGAAGATGTGTGTGAGAGCAGGGGTGAGGGAGGAGGAGAGGGGAGGAATTAGATGTGAGGGAATGGGGTCGAGCGGGCATGTGGTGAGATGTGAGGAGGACAATAAGGAATTGACTTCCTCCTCAGTGGCTGGGAGGAAGCGACAGAGGGTGGCAGAGGGAACCTCTGGGAGTGGAGGTGGCAGATAACTATCTTGTGTTGGGATGTTGCTTCTGATATTTAGAGTTTTACTGAGGAAGTAGTCTGCCAGGTCTTGGGCGCTGAAGGCAGCTGTGGGGGGAGGTGCAGGTGGGTAGAGGAGGGTGTTGAAGGTGGACCAGAGTTGTTTAGGGTTGGAGGACAGCGTAGATATAAGAGATGAGAAGAAGGATTGTTTGGCCAAGTGGAGGGCAGAGGTGTATGACCGGAGAATAAACTTGAAGTGAACAAAATCAGCTTCAGAGCGGGATTTCCTCCAGGCACGCTCTGCAGTGCGGGAGCATCTTTGCAGGTAGCGTGTCTGGAGGATACATAAGAAATTTTGGGGGTCAAAGTTCAAAAAAGTTGTGTTTTTTCATATTTTTTGTCATATTTCACAATGTTTTTTATAGTAAATTATATGAAACTAGGTGGCAAGCCTGCCCAGAGGGCAGTCTATTGTTAAGTGAAGCAGCTCACATGGGTAGATTTGCCCCAGCTCACATGGGTATAAATCGGCCCCAGCTCACATGGGTATAATTGCTCCAGCTCACATGGGTATATATGTCCCCGCTCACCTGGGTATATTTGCCCCCGCTCACATGGGTATATTTGCCCCCCAGCTCACATGGGTATATTTGCCCCCGCTCACATGGGTATATTTTCCCCCCCAGCTCATATGGGTATATTTGCCCCAGCTCACATGGGTATAAACATGTGGTTTAAAGTGCCCCTCAACTAAGATGCTGGATGCGCGCGCAGCCTCTACCTGTCAGCCGCGCGCTCATCCAGGAGAACAGGAAGCGCGTGCAGCTGCCGGATAGAGGCTGCGCGCGCATCCTATACTGCCCCAGCAGCTCATGAATATACTGCCCCAGCACATGGAAATACTGCCCCAGCTCATGGATATTGCCCCAGCTCATGGATATACTGCCCCAGCTCATGGATAATGCCCCAGCTCATGGATATACTGCCCCAGTTCATGGATATACTGCCCCAGCTCATGGATATACTGCCCCAGCTTATAGATATTGCCCCAGCTCATGGATATATTGCCCCAGCTCGTGGATATACTGCCCCAGCTCATGGATATACTGCCCCAGCTCGTGGATATACTGCCCCAGCTCATAGATATTGCCCCAGCTCGTGGATATACTGCCCCAGCTCATGGATATGCTGCCCCAGCTCATGGATATACTGCCCCAGCTCATAGATATTCCCCCAGCTCGTGGATATTGCCCCAGCTCATAGATATTGCCCCAGCTCGTGGATATTGCCCCAGCTCGTGGATATACTGCCCCAGCTCATGGATATACTGCCCCAGCTCATAGAAATTCCCCCAGCTTGTGGATATTGCCCCAGCTCGTGGATATTACCCCAGCTCATGGATATTGCCCCAGCTCATGGATATTGCCCCCGCACGTGGATATACTGCCCCCAAGCTCTCATGGATATGCCCCAGCTCAGACTCCAGACCAGACATGGGGCGGCTGTTCGAATGCTCTATCGGCATTCGGACAGCCGCCCCTGGAGCTCCGTCTCCGGCATACTTACCTGCCTGAGCGGCGAAGGGAAAGTTTCCTCGCTTCCGCTCGTTGAAGGACCCAAGCCGCGGTCACGTGGGATTCCACGTGACCGTGGCTTGGGTCCTTCAAAGAGCGGAAGCGAGGAAACTTTCCCTTCGCCGCTCAGGGGTTGGATGCACACGCGGCAGCCGGGTAGAGACTGCGAGCGCATCCGGCTCTACAGGATGCGTGCGCAGCCTCTACCCGGCTGCTGCGTGCGCATCTTGTAACCGCCGCGGCAAGCGCACAGCCGGCTCGTGCCGTGGCGGTTGCATGCGCGCGCAGCCAACCACCGCTGGTTGCGCGCGCATGCGCAGAGGAGGCTTGGCGACGGACACGCCAAGCCTTACTCTATTATAGTCTAGATGATGAAAAAAATGGTATCTTTATAAAGTCCATTTAATGATGAGAAAAACAGTGTAAAATATGTGTGGGTTGCATAAACGAGTAAGAGGAAAATTTGACGTAAACACAAACAGCACAGAAACGTAAAAACAGCAGCGGTCACTAAAGGACGGATTCGTGTAAAACCGCCTGGTCACTAAGGGGTTAAATCTCTCAGGGGCTCACGACTGTGGTCCTTGTTAGCTTTAGCCTCAGTGGATTGGTCTCGTTGGTGACGACCTTCCATACTGTTTCAGGATTGGCTGCAGCTACCTTCAGTCTGGAGTGATGTATCCACGGGACCACCTCGGCAACCTTTACTGCTGTAGGGGTTGATAACAGGACAAAGGGCCTCTCCATTTTGGGCCTAGTGGATCCTTTTTCCACTCCTTCACCCATACTGAGTCCCCTGGACAATACTTATGCAGTGGGGGATATAAAAAGTGAGGTATATTATCTCCCACCCAAGTATTTAATTTCTGCATTGCTTTACCCAACAGTACAACCTGATCATTTAATTTAGTTTCTTCCAATGTCTGAAGGTTTCCCCTTAGTCCATTAATCAGAGGGGTAGGCCATCCAAACATGAGTTCGTACGGACTTAGCTTCAATTGGGGGGTTGGCCTGCACCTAATGTGCAATAGGACTATCGGCAGCACATCCAACCAGCCTAGTGACGTCTCTTGGCACAGTTTGGACATCAAAATATTTAGGGTGCGGTTCATTCTCTCGACTTTTCCTGAGCTTTGGGGCCTGTAAGCCGTATGTAACTTCCAGGTGATGCCCAATAGTCGGGCAAGTTGCTGTAAACAGTTCTGTATAAATGCGGGGCCATTGTCCGACCCTATTTCAAGAGGAAGTCCATAGCGTGGTATTATTTCCTTCATCAGACTTTTCACCACTTCCACTGTTTTCTCCGTTCTCGTTGGGAAAGCTTCTACCCATCCTGTCAGGGTACACACCATTACCAGTAGATATTTATATCCTTTGCAGGGTGGCAACACTGTGAAATCTATCTGTAACGATGCCATTGGGGATAGCCCGATCGGCTGCTTCCCTGGAGGTTGAGATGGGCCTGTTCTTGGATTATTTTTGGCACATGTCACGCACTGCTGGGCTATTGCTTTGCAGATTACTGACAGTCCTGGCACATAGAAATGTGGCTCCAATTGTTGTTCCATCATTTCTCTTCCTCCATGGGTGCTTGCGTGGAGCATTCTTACAATCTCAGGCGTCAATGTTGCTGGTAGAACTATTTGTCCATTCTTCAACTGGAACCGTCTTCTCCATATCCGCCTTGTTCTTCTGATAGGTGTCCATTCACTCAGTGGCTCCGGTAGGAGTGCAGCCACCACTGGTTTTGCTTTTTATCGTGCCAATTCTCCTTGGTTTCCCCAGATGAATTCTTCTTTTGGGAAATAGTATCGCCAGACAAAAAACAACAGGTCTTGTCTTTCCTGTGAATCTCTCACTGCTGGTATAAAAAAGTTCACCACACTTTTATTCATTCTTGGCAGTTTGTTTTTGATGAGGATCTCCTTGAGGAAGAACCTCACCAATGGGGCCTGGTATTCTTCTGCTCCCAATTCTCCCAAATTTAGCTGTATTCGTGTAATTCTCAGATTATTATGAGGGTTGTTTGTTAGGTTTTCGAAACGTGAGGCAAAATTTTCTGCTCGTTCAACTTCGATTACTTCTGTATCTTCTCCATACTCCCCCATTAATTTTACGCTGAAGAATTTCAGCATCATTTTGTATGCTCTGTGGAGTCTTTGCTGAGCTTCTGAGGTGTTAATCATAAGATGTGTCTCTTGAGGGTTCAGAGGAGTGGAGTAGAAATTTCAGCCTTGGGACTGGGTCGGAAAAAGCCATTGAATATAATCATGATTGAGTTCTAATAGTTCCTAGAAAATTGTGCCATTTGTGCAAAATTATTTCAATATATTCGCCATTGGGTTAAATTTTTCTCCAATTCATGTAGAATTCGTAGTTTGGCATGGCAGGTTGGGCTTCTTGCTTGCAGAGCAGGACTTTGGCTGGATCAGTTGTTAGCAATGGTTTTGCAGCCGCTTTTGCGGCCTGGTCAGCGAGCCTGTTGCCTTTTGGGATTTCATTATGACTTTTCTGGTGGCCACGACAGTGCATAATACTGACAGCACTTGGTTTCCATACAGCTTCTAGGAGGGCTGTGATTTCAGCTGCATACTTGATTTGTTGTCCTGAGGAAGTAAGTAGGCCTCTTTCTTTGTAGAGTGCACCATGTGCATGGACAGTCATAAAGGTATATTTAGAGTCAGTGTAGATATTTACTCGTTTGCCTTCAGACAGTTGTAGAGCCCTGGTTAGGGCTGTTATTTCAGCCAGTTGTGCAGATGTATGGCCTGGTAGAGGATTTGCTTTAATAATCCCTTCTGCTGAGACAACTGCATAGCCGGAGACTTTCTTCCCATCATCCATGTAACTGCTACCATCAGTGAATAGCTGTAGATCATATTTGTCTAGGGGTACGTCTTTCAAATCTGGCCTGCTACTGAACACTTCTTCCATGACTTGGAGGCATTTATGATCTGGATCCTCTTCACAATCAGGCAGTAAAGTAGCAGGGTTCAAGGTAGCGATGAGGTCCAAATGAACCCGTGGATTCTCACACATCATAGCTTGGTACTTCGTCATCCGGCTGTTGATGAACCAGTAGCTTCCTTTTACATCAAGCAGGGCTTTGACAGCATGGGGCACCTTGACATGAAGAACTTGTCCAAGGGTCAGCTTGACTGCTTTTGCGATCAGCATTGCGGTGGCTGCCACAGCTTTCAGGCATGGGGGTAGGCCGCAAGCCACAGGATCAAGCTGCTTGGAGAGATAGGCCACAGGCCTTGGCCAGGAGCCAAAACTCTGAATCAGCACTCCTGTAGCTGTTTGATTGTGTTCATGCACGTACAGCTGGAAGGGCTTGCTGTGATCTGGCAGTCCCAGTGCAGGAGCTTCCATTAATAGAGTCTTTAATTTTAGAAAAGCTGCTGTTTGCTCTTCTTCCCAGAGGAAGGGGTCATGCTCTTCCCCTTTGGTGGCTTGATGGAGGGGCTTAGCAATATCTGCGAAGTTGGGGATCCACAGGCGGCAGAAGCCTGCAGCTCCCAGGAATTCACAGACATGTCTCCTTGTCTTTGGTTGGGGTATTCAGCATACTGCTTCTTTTCTCTCTGCCCCCAGTGCACGCTTGGTACCTGTTAATTTAAAACCTAAATATTTCACAGTCTGTTTACATATTTTGCTTTCTTTTTGGACACTTAGTAACCTGCAAGGCATAGCAGATGTAGCAGGGTTTTTGTGGCAGAGAGACAGTCTTTTTCTGTGGGAGAAGCTAGTAATAAATCATCTACATATTGTAATAAAATGACTTTGTCTGGCTGAGCATTGAAGGACAGGAGGTCCTGGCTGAGCGCGCACCCAAAAATGGTGGGTGAGTTCTTGAAACATTGAGGGAGGCGTGTCCAGGTCATTTGATGGCGCGCCCCCGTGGTAGATTCCTTCCAATGAAATGCAAAAAGGGGCTGGCTTGCCGGAGCCAGGCGGATACAAAAAAAAGCGTCTTTTAAATCAAGCACCGTGTAATATTTTGTGTCTCCGGGAATTAATGCCAATAAATTGTATGGGTTGGGAACCACAGGGTGTAGAGTTACTGTGGCTTCGTTGTCGGCCCGTAAATCTTGGACTGGGCGGTGTTCTTGCGTGCCCTCTTTCAGTACTGGCAACAGGGGTGTGTTCCACGGGGACACGCAGAATTTCAATATGCCGTGGTCTTTAAGTCTCTGAAAATGTGTCTGGATATTCTGCTTGGCTTTTTGTGGGATATGGTATTGTCTTAGGGCCACAGGCGTTGCACCAGGTTTTAAATCGACGTACACTGGGGGGATATTTACGGCTAGTCTAGACGGGTTTTCCTCTGCCCACACTCCGGGGATTCCCAGAAGTAGTGTATACGGGTCTGGGTCGGCCAGCGGGGTTGGTACCGTGTGCCATTCTTCTTCTCTTGGCATAACTATTGCAATTTTTACAGGTTGGGTGTGCTGGCTGGCTGAGGTGTACTGTGTACTGACGTGTAGAGCTGCCACTTTCAGGCAGGTCTAATCTAGCATGACCCACGGGGAGAAATGGAATTTGGGCTTGCAATTTGCAAAGGAGATCCCGTCCCAGGAGCTGGATGGGACATTCGGGCATTTACAAAAATTTATGTTTAACATTATGCTCACCCACACTACATTTTCGCAAAGCAAGGAAGGGGTACTTAGCGGACACCCTCATTGCTTTCACAATATCAACTTCATTTCCTATTGGGGGTGCAATTTGTTGTGTGACGACAGAATATTCGGCACCGGTGTCAACCATAAAAATGTCATCTTTGTTTCCCACTCTTATAGTGACCGTGGGCTCGTGATTACCAAGCAGGATGGGCCCAGGTCCGTGTCAATATGTACCAATAAACCCTGCACCAGCACCATCATTTGTTATATATCTGCCGTTTGTTACCTGACCATTGGAGGCCTGACCTCCCGATTCCCCAGCCTCCCCCTGTACCTTAAATTTAGCCAAAAATGCCAGACAATTATTTTTCCAGTGACCTTCGCCCCGGCACCAAGCGCACTGATTGGGTCCTAGGGGTTCCCTAGGGGTTCCCTTACCTCTGCCTCCCTGACCCCTCGCTCTCCCTCTTTCCGGGGCACCTCTTTCTCCATTTCCCATATATCCGACCATCCCTGTATACTTTTTCGTCTCTTTATCTTCTTCCGCTTTTCTTCCAGATCCCGGTTATGAAACACTTTATTAGCAATCTTCACTAATTCACTAATACTTTTACCTAGAAACTTATTTAGTCTCTGTATTTTATTCCGTATGTCTCTTTGTGACTGACCCACAAAGGAAGAATTAATTAACCTCTGATTCTCCACCGCCTCCGAGTCAATAGGACTGTACATTAGGGATGTGCGTTTCGGGTTTCGGAATTTCGGAATTTTCACGAAATTTCCCGATTCGTGTTTTCGGATGCGGCCGAATTTCCGAAAAATTTTAGATCCGAAAATTTCAGATCCGAAATGTTTTCCGAGCCGAAACGAAATATTTTCGGATTTTTCGAATGGACTTGAAATGTGTCAAACGAGGAGAACAGATTTTCCGAAAAACGAAAATTTCCGAAAAACGAAAATTTCTGAAAAACGAAAATTTTGTAAAAACGAAAATTTCTGAAAAACGAAACTTTTTCGAAAAAAACGGAAAGTCGATACAAAAAACGGGCAAAATGACACGAAAATACGAAAAATGGTCGATATTCCGAAAAATGTGCAATTCCGAAAAACGAAAATTTCCGAAATTACGAAAAGTCGATACAAAAACCGAGCACAGTGACACGAAAATACGAAAAATGGTTGAAATTCCGAAAAAAAAATGTACCCGAAAAACGTGCCGAACCGAATCGAATCGAAACCGAAATCGGTCGAAACGGGTCGAATCGAAAAGTTTAAAAATCCGAAAAATCGAACCGAATCGAACCGAAAAAAAAATCGGTGCACAAGCCTACTGTACATCCTATATGCATCTAGTAACTTTTCTAGAAATGCACTTGGGGTTTCTTTAGAATCTTGCACAATATCCACTATTTTCCCCATGTTTGTGGGTTTCTTTCCTTCCGCTTTAACACCCATTATTACTGCTGTACGGTATGTCTGCAGGTGTGCAATACCTGCAGCAGTATTGTACAGTCATTTGGGATCTGTTTTGGGGTAGTGTTCCTCTGCCCACGCTTCTGGCTGGGCTCTGGCATCTTCTACGGCTTGGGCAAGTAGAATTTTTTGTGCGCTACTATTTATTCGGGCTCTTTCCTCAGTGGTGAACATTGTCAGCATTAGTTGTTGACAATCTGCCCATGTGGGGTTATGTGTGAGCATAACTGACTCTATCATACTGGCCACTGCCGCGGGGTTAGTAGAATACAGTGGTGTGTGTGTTTTTTAGTTTAATAGATCTGTTGTTGTAAATGGGACATATGTGTATTGCACTGGCCCAGGTTCTCCGTTTTCCAGTAAAGGGCCTGGTACCTCCCGTAGGGGCATTTGCATCTTACTTTTACTGGGATTGTGCTGATATGGGTCTCGGGGTTTATATATTTTGTTCGCTGCGCGAGTGGTTGCACCTTGCTTTACATTTTCACTCTCATTATCGCTGTCCTCTTGGGTTACTAGTTTATATACGTTCCCATTGGGCATTTTAATCTTTCCTGGTGGGACCTCTCTGTCTCCTCCACCCGCTGCCCCCTCATTTTCCTCCGCAATACCGCTTGCCGGAGAGGAGGAAGCCGGCGGAGCAGTAGCAGCCGCCCGCTCCCCCCCTCCGCCCGCGCAACCGCGGCACGCAAGACTTCTCTAGCTGCCCCATAATATGATGGATAGGGCGGGGACAGAGAATCAATCTCCTCCGGTTGTTCTACCAACACCGGTTTCCTCTTTTTATTATTTTCTTTATTTGGGGGTACCTGCTTCTTGTTACGTCCCGTCATCATTATAAAATGACTGTTATCCTTTACACAATACTTTTATATATCCATATATGGGTACTGTTCAGGATATCCGCATTTCCCGGTTACTTGGGAATGCACTTTCTGTATTAGCTCCGGGTCCATTAACCCCTGCTCTGGCCAGTCTGGAACTAGCAGTGGCCATACAATTGTACACATTCCTGTTAATTTCTCTTTAGTTAACTCTATACTATAATTGTGTGTTGTATATAGTGCCTCAAAATTCCGCCCCATATACCCTAAGGCAGGGCTCAAAATTTCAAGTCCCGAGCTACTAGCCAGTGCTTACGAGTTACTCGCCACCAGTTGCCCTCTAAATGACACAGTTAAATGTTTTATTTGAAACAAAGTTACAAAAATAAATAATATTAACATAAAGCAATGTAAACAAAGGAAAATAAATGCTTTCCATCAATGGGGATGCAAACAAAATATTAAATATAACTACTCAATGTTTTCACTCCAGACACATCAGACCCCAGATGCATGTATCCCCAGACACATCAGACCCCAGATGCATGTATCCCCAGACACATCAGACCCCAAATGCATGTATCCCCAGACACATCAGACCCCAGATGCATGTATCCCCAGACACCTCAGACCCCAGATGCATGTATCCCCAAACACATCAGACCCCAGATGCATGTATCCCCAGACACATCAGACCCCAGATGCATGTATCCCCAGACACATCAGACCCCAGATGCATGTATCCCCAGACACATCAGACCCCAGATGCATGTATCCCCAGACACATCAGAGCCCAGATGCATGTATCCCCAGACACATCAGACCCCAGATGCATGTATCCCCAGACACATCAGACCCCAGATGCATGTATTTCCAGATGCATGTATCCCCAGACACATCAGACCCCAGATGCATGTATACCCAGACACATGAGAGCCCAGATACATGTATCCCCAGTGCATTTCCACTCGCCCTCACTTGATTTCCACTCGCCAAATGCTAGCAGGCGAGTAGAAATTTTGAGCGCTGCCCTAAGGGTGTCTTACCCTTCTTCGCCTTTTTGGGCTTGGATGTCGCGTTACCCATTGTTACTTTTAAGGGCAGTAACCTTTTCACAGTACAGATATTATTTTTTAGCAAAACCACTTGAAATTTACTGTCTGGTACTCAGTCAACAGTTCATATGTGTCGTATTCGCTTCCTCCGTCAGTAGCCGGACTGCAGTCGCCTGAGCCAGAAACGTACCTTAGGAGTCCACTCTCAAGTTTGCTTTCTCGCTAGGCGAGTAGGCGCACAATCACTCACAGCACTCTCAGCAATCATTCACAACCCATACTGTACCAGATACTTTCAGCACAAAACAATACATAAACAATTCAACTCTTTCTACTAGCCGAGGACACGCCGTCCCTCCTTTTGGCTCTTTATACCCCGTTAAGTGAACTCTAACTCTTGACTACTTGTGACTATGTGCGCCCAGTTCTATAACTACTAGACATGTGCATTCGTTTTAGTACTAAAACGATTTAGTCCGAATTTTGGGATAATTTAGTTTTAGTATGACTCAAGAGAAACGAAACTGATCAGTACAAAAAACGAAAGAAACTAAAATAAAATGCACTACATTTTAGTTTCAGTCCTTTTTGTGATATTACATTGATGAGTGAAGGAGACCAGCAATGAAGATCGCAACATCGCAACATCCGAAGTTCTGCACCCTCCACATACCAATGCAGTAGGATGTTCTATACAGAGAGTGGCATTAATTAATGCAGGAGTATGTTCTATACATTATACAGAGAGGGGTATTAATGCAGGAGGATGTTATATACATTATACAGAGAAAGGTATAATTGAGAGAGAATGTTCTATACAGAGAGGGACATTAATGCAGGAGGATGTTATCTACATTATACAAAGAGGGGTATTAATTAATGCAGGAGGATGTTCTAAACATTATACAGAGAGGAGCCTTTTTTTTTTAGCCCTTTAAATCCAGTGGCTGTGATCGCTGAGATCGGCTGCTTGTTATATTATCTCTCAATACAATGTATCAGGCTAAGCTGTTACAGTAACTGACTGTAACAGCACTCAGAGTTTCAGTAAAACAAGGAAATAATATTGTTCTAACCTCTTATATATAAAAATATTATTTACTAGTTTTACAGAAACTCTGAGCGCTGTGATGAGCAGCAGTCAGTTACTGTAACAGCTTTGCCTGACACGGGGCAGTATTACAATGTTGGTGCTAACTTAACCAGAGCTGTTGTAAACTGAAAACCTCCATAGGCTATAATGGCTCTGGGAAGGTTACAACAGCTCTGGTTAAGTTAGCACCAACTATGTAATATGGCCCACATTGTGCTGAGAGTGAGAGATACTGTAACAAGCAGCGATCTCAGCCCTCTGAGGAGCCACCACTACAATAGTAATTGTATCCACTGGTTTTCGGATGAACGAAATTAGTTTTCATACTAAAGAACTGAAAACGAATTTCTTTAGCAACTAAATAAATTGCATTTTAGGACTAATCCATTAGTTCAAAACGAAATTTTGTGCTGTGCACATGTCTAATAACTACACTTCCGTCTGCAATTCCAATTTGCCTATGGGTTATCTACCCACCCGGCACCACTTCCTCTGCAGCTACCGCTGGCCCCAATGGGCCCTCTTCACTACACAACGTACACACTAGCACTGACTCAGGGCTCTCAGCCCAGTCACAAAAATCTCTCCTCCTTTCCTTTGTCCACGTGCAGAAGCTCGATTTACAAACTGACTACGACTATGCAACTCCAAGTGGCTCCCTTCTCCCTCACATACAGACTCTACCCTTTAGTTAACATTCGATCCCCCGGGTCCAGACATGCGTTAGCCACTCTGGCTCCTTTGCTTGTCCGTGCTTTCGGCGGCGGGTTCAGTATGCCAACGAGACCGTGGCCGTGGGTCTCCTTATCCAACTATGGCCAGACGTTTCCCTTTATACCGGTATCTACATTAGACGTACAAACATAGAAGACACTTTACCTATCGCCGTGCTGTTCGCTGTGTCCTCGGACTCAGTGGTGTCCCAGCTTCCCGGGCCGGGGATCCGTTTGGGACGAGATGAGGTCCACTGAACAGGAAATCCTGCTTGGTGCCTGCAGATGTCAGCTCAACTTCAACGGACGCCCAAACAGCGGGATTACTCTCACCTGCAGTCAACCACTAGTGTCCAGCATTCGTTGCCGTGCTGGCAAAGGGCCTCGTATCCCGGCTATCGAGCCCCCAGAAATGTTACCGGAATCCACTTGGTTCACTCGGGACGAGGCCGGACCGGATACGAGCAAGGATTGTCTGGACACGAGTCTCTTCAGGAAAGGCAAACTTTATTGTGACGTCATAGAAGATGCTCAGACAGGATTGAATCGCAAAGACTGAGCCCCGAACTCACCCCGACAAGGGGTCTTATACCCTGAATACATTATTAGGTACATCCCAATTAGCCCACCTCCCTGTGACACTATCCCACCCCACGTGGGTTAATACCTCCCTTATATATATATCTCAATAAACCACTTGGCAGCTCAAAAAAGAACCGGCAAATGGCACTGGAGGAGTGGCTACAGAAAAATTAATCTTTATTAGAACGAATATAGACACTCTCAGATGCAAGGAAAAATCAATTAAAAAACATAAATATGACAGCAGACAAAGCAGGGTGTACTGGAATTGACGCCAGTGTATAATGGCTGTGCATAAAAGAGGTGTGGAAAGAGGATTGCAATCAATGTATTAGGCACCATAATAGAATTCCATAATTGCACAAAGGGATTAGCATCAAAAAGCAAACCATAAATCACCTTCACAATCAGCACGCCAACACTGACCCTTAGCTAGTCGAGCTCATGCTCAAGATTTCTGTCCTCACCCTGCAAATGCTACACACACAACAAATCACGGCTTAAAATCAAGGTTGATACATCAGCTCAACATATGTTTCGCCAACTGAACATTGGCTTCATCTGGAGCAAAAAAAAAGTTAGGTACGCCTCGCCAGCAGATGATGTACAGGCCGCTTATTCCAAAAAACACAGACATGTGGCGGCCCTCATAGACTGTAGAGATGTGCACTGATAAAACCTTTCTTTTGGATAAATCTATATCCATGCTTTTATTTTGGTGCGTACCGTTTTTCCATCCAGTAATTTCAGTCGGTGGTTTGATTATAATTTTCTTGTAGATTTAAAAAGTCAGGTTACATTTAGACTTGATATCAAAGAAAGCAATTTTATATTTCTTAACCCCTTAGTGACCGGGCGGTTTTACACAAATCCGTCCTATAGTGACCGCTGCTGTTTTTACGTTTCTGCGCTGTTTGTGTTTAGGACAAATTTTCCTCTTACTCGTTTATGCAACCCACACATATTTTACACGTTTTTTCTCGTCATTAAATGGACTTTATAAAGATACCATTTTTTTCATCATTTCATATAATTTACTATAAAAAACATTGTGAAATATGACAAAAAAATTAAAAAACACCACTTTTTCGAACTTTGACCCCCAAAATTTCTTATGTATCAACAACCGTCAAAAAATGTAATTCCTTAGTAGTTTCTAAATTTAGTTCTGAGTTTAGCAATACCCAATGTTTACATATTCCTCGCTTTTTTCCTTATTTTATGCCACAATAAGTGCAAGTAGCACTTTGCCATTTCCAAAGAGTTTATTTTCAAAACTAGTGATAGTGACATTGTAACACTGATAACTGTCACTAATTCCTAAATAACTCTCCACATATACATATTTTTTTTAAAGCACACAAATCAAGGTATTAAACTTGGGGTATTTTGACTCTTTCCATGCAAACCATTTAACCACAAATCTATGCCAAAGTTTGAGAAAAAAAAATGTTTTGGTGATTTTTTTTTTTAACGCAATTTAAGAATACATGTACTGTGAACTTTAAGGTTTACTGCCAAAAAGCACCCCAAAATATGTTCAGCAACATCTTCTGAGTAAATTGATACCACCCATGTATAGGTATGTCGGGTCATTTGGGGGCTAATAGGCCTTATTTGGGGGGTGCGCATTTCAGTTTTCCAACTTGGAATTTTCACATTTCGTCATCATGCACCCATGTCCTATTTGGGACATTTTTGAAGCCGGCCAAAGTAATTTACCCCCATCAAACTATATATTTTTAGAAAGGACACACCCTAGGGTACTTCAAAGAGTTGTATTTTAACACTTTCCATGCACTAGCTCTATGTCAAACTTTCAGGTAGTCACTTTTTGTGTTATTTTTTCACACACATTGTACTTTAGGCATGAATTGTCAAATCCAGTTATGGGTTACTGCTTAAAAACACCCCAAAATATGTTCAGCAGCATCTTCTGAGTAAATTGATACCACCCATGTATAGGTATGTCGGGTCATTTGGGGGCTAATAGGCCTTATTTGGGGCGTGCGCATTTCAGTTTTCCAACATGGAATTTTCACATTTCGTCATCATGCACCCATGTCCTATTTGGGACATTTTTGAAGCCGGCCAAAGTAATTTACCCCCATCAAACCATATATTTTTAGAAAGGGCACACTCTAGGGTACTTCAAAGAGTTGTATTTTAACACTTTCCATGCACTAGCTCTATGTCAAACTTTCAGGTAGTCACTTTTTGTGTTATTTTTTCACACACATTGTACTTTAGGCATGAATTGTCAAATCCAGTTATTGGTTACTGCCAAAAAACACCCCAAAATATGTTCAGCAACATCTTCTGAGTAAATTGATACCACCCATATATAGATTTGTTTTGTTGTTTTTGGGGTGCTACGCCAATATTTTGACATGTGCTTGTCAATTTTCTAATCTTCTATCTTCTTTCCTTATCTTCTTTTTAGGGGCCTTTTTACATACCCCAATTTTATGAACGTGCATATATTTGGTAAGCTAACACCCCAAAGTATTGTAAATGGAGTGTTTTTATGCCATGGATGCAACCGTTTGCTCCAAACAAATTGGATACTGTTTGGTGGTCATTTTTCATTTTCACACCCACATCAGTTTTGGACTGTGATTTTGGAGACACTGTTGTTGGTTACTGCATGAAAACTCTCCAGGTTGTTTTCTGCAAGGTCTCCTGAGTACACCCATGCCCCCCATGCATAGGTTTGCCAGGATTTTGGGAAGGTTCAAATACAATTTTTATGACTTTGTCAACGGAGTTGAAATTGAGATTTTTTCTTCAGCCAGGCCTATCTTTGGTTTTGGGTCTACCGCATACCCCAGTTTGAATTATTGCCAGAAAATTGTTTATATTTGTTATGTTGACACCCCAAGGTATTGCATATGGAGTGCTTTGATGCCATGGATGCAACGGTTTTAGCCCAAAACATTTGAGAAGGTGTGTGGCGGTAATTTTTCAATTTTCAGATTTTTACGCCCACATTAGATTTGGACTGTTATTTAGGAGACACTGTTGTTTGTTACTGCATGAAAACTCTCCAGGTTGTTTTCTGCAAGGTCTCCTGAGTACACCCATGCCCCCCATGCATAGGTTTGCCAGGATTTTGGGAAGGTTCAAATAAAATTTTTATGACTTTGTCATCGGAGTTGAAATTGAGATTATTTCTTCAGCTAGGCCTATCTTTGGTTTTGGGTCTACCACATACCCCAGTTTGAATTATTGCCAGAAAATTGTTTATATTTGTTATGTTGACACCCCAAGGTATTGCATATGGAGTGCTTTGATGCCATGGATGCAACGGTTTTAGCCCAAAACATTTGAGAAGGTGTGTGGCGGTAATATTTAAATTTTCAGATTTTTACGCCGACATTAGATTTGGACTGTAATTTAGGAGACACTGTTGTTTGTTACTGTATGAAAACTCTCCAGGTTGTTTTCTGCAAGGTCTCCTGAGTACACCCATGCCCCCATGCATAGGTTTGCCAGGATTTTGGGAAGGTTCAAATACAATTTTTATGACTTTGTCATTGGAGTTGAAATTGAGATTATTTCTTCAGCTAGGCCTATTTTTGGTTTTGGGTCTACCGCATACCCCAGTTTGAATTATTGCCCGAAAATTGTTTATATTTGTTATGTTGACACCCCAAGGTATTGCATATGGAGTGCTTTGATGCCATGGATGCAACGGTTTTAGCCCAAAACATTTGAGAATGTGTGTGGTGGTAATTTTTCAATTTTCCGATTTTTACGCCCACATTAGATTTGGACTGTTATTTAGGAGACACTGTTGTTTGTTACTGCATGAAAACTCTCCAGGTTGTTTTCTGCAAGGTCTCCTGAGTACACCATGCCCCCCATGCATAGGTTTGCCAGGATTTTGGAAGGTTCAAATAAAATTTTTATGACTTTGTCATCGGAGTTGAAATTGAGATTATTTCTTCAGCTAGGCCTATCTTTGGTTTTGGGTCTACCGCATACCCCAGTTTGAATTATTGCCAGAAAATTGTTTATATTTGTTATGTTGACACCCCAAGGTATTGCATATGGAGTGCTTTGATGCCATGGATGCAACGGTTTTAGCCCAAAACATTTGAGAAGGTGTGTGGTGGTAATTTTTCAATTTTCAGATTTTTACGCCCACATTAGATTTGGACTGTGATTTGGGAGACACTGTTGTTTGTTACTGCATGAAAACTCTCCAGGTTGTTTTCTGCAAGGTCTCCTGAGTACACCCATGCCCCCCATGCATAGGTTTGCCAGGATTTTGGGAAGGTTCAAATACAATTTTTATGACTTTGTCACTGGAGTTGAAATTGAGATTATTTCTTCAGCTAGGCCTATCTTTGGTTTTGGGTCTACCGCATACCCCAGTTTGAATTATTGCCCGAAAATTGTTTATATTTTTTATGATGACACCCCAAGGTATTGCATATGGAGTGCTTTGATGCCATGGATGCAACGGTTTTAGCCCAAAACATTTGAGAAGGTGTGTGGCGGTAATTTTTCAATTTTCAGATTTTTACACCCACATTAGATTTGAACTGTGATTTAGGAGACACTGTTGTTTGTTACTGCATGAAAACTCTCCAGGTTGTTTTCTGCAAAGTCTCCTGAGTACACCCATGCCCCCCATGCATAGGTGTGCAAAGATTTTGGCAAAATACAGCACCAATTGTAGAACATAAAAATGTAGGAATAAAATGTAAAAGTCTGGTGCAGTAAAAGAAAAATAAACTAAACTGAACTAACTAACTAGAGTGTAAGAAAAAAATAGAAAGGAAAAAAAAATCACAGATCACGCACAGTGTGATATATCTTGAAACAGTCCCCAAGACACAGACCGGGTTGTCCAGGGCATTCTGGGCAGTAAAAGATTGTGTCTCTCCTCTGCCCCCTCTTGAAGTCACACCCTGCATCTTTTTTGGGGTTTCTGTTTGCCCTCAGTAGGGGGGATTTTAAAAATAAAATGTTTAGCCCCAACTCTGTCCCCCATCACCGCCGGGGTTTGCCTTTTTGCAGAGCAAAAATCATTGTGGGTTGCAATTTGCATCAGGTAAATTGCAACCTTTTTGTACCAGGCCCTTGACTTCCACATAATCTGGTAGGGCTGGAGCATCTGATCTGCCAGATCAACCCCACCCATATGCCGGTTATAGGCTTTGATGCACACTGGCTTCCTGATGCGCTCAGCTCTTCCACGTACAGAGACCTCCACAGACCTCTCAGTGTGGATGGTGGATAAAAGGTATACATCCTTCTTGTCTCTGTACTTGACCGCCAACAGCTCCTCTTGGCGCAGAGCTGAGGGCTCCCCCCTTTTTAGCCGGGTGCGGACAAGCTGTGCTGGGAAACCTACGTGGTTCTTGCGAACAGTACCGCATGCTGCTGTATCAAAACAATACAGCAGCTTGAACAAAGGGACACTCGTATAAAAATTATCAACATACAAGTGGTAAACTTTGTTCATCAGGGGAAAAAGTAGGTCCCACACAATCTTGCCACTGGTTCCCATGTGTTCTGGGCAACCTGGAGGGTCAAGGCTACTATCCTTTCCCTCTTACACCCGGAAGGCCTGAGTATACCCACTCTCGCTGTCACAGAGCTTATACACCTTCACTCCATACCTGGAGCGTTTGGAAGGAATATGCTGCTTGAATCCCAGCCTTCCTTGTATTTCATTAGGTATTCATCCACGCAGTTATTCCTTCCAGGTGTATAAGGCTCTGCAAACCTGGCGGCGAAGTGGGTAATCAGGGGGTGGATTTTATACAGCCTGTCAAACTGGGGATGCTCTCTAGGAGGGCACAGGCTGTTGTCACTGAAGTGCACGAAACGCAAAATGTTTTCATACCTTCTACGTGACATTGATTGGGGGTAAATGGGGGTAGAGCAGATGGGGCTACTGCTCCAGTAGGAGCGAATTGAGGGCTTCTTTATGATGCCCATCAGCATAGTAAGTGCCCAGAATTTCAGAAATTCTGGCACATCTAGTGGGTTCCATTGCTGCCTTGCCAAGTAGGAGTCTGGCTTCACAGCACAATGCTGATGGGCATACAAGTATGATTGGGCAACAATGTGGCCCAACAAATCATCCCCCATAAACACCTGCAAAAACTGTGTAGAGGTAAGGCTGGGGTCAGACCAGCGCACTTTTAACGTGCGTTCTGGCACACATAATTACGGCCACACTAGCAGCAAATGATGGGCAATGACGGCCAATATACGATGTACGGCCGCACAAAAGTCCGGCCGTGCAACGCAAGTGGAATTTGAACGCATTTTTTTGAGAACGCTGAACCGCTAGTACTGATGTACTGAGTGCGCAGCTGCGGCATAGCGGCGAGTGTGCGTGATTAGGAGATGTCAGACGCTGCTAATGTCCAGCCTACATAACGTCCAGATGCAAAAATAGTTTTATTGACGATCCGTACAAAATCACGCCCAAAAATGCGCGTCGTCTGACCGTTTTTGCACATTCCATGAAAAAATACGTCAATGCGTTCGGACGCACTTTTTCACGTTCGCGGGGAAAAATGCTTTCGTCTGACCCTAGCCTTAATCCTGCAACATCAATATTGATGCCAGGATTTGCCATGAAAGGAGGGATATCTGGCCTCTGGCGATGAGGCACTACCCACTCCTCAGCTGGAGCTGTGCGTCTCCTGCTGGCAGGTGGTGGCCCAGGATCTGCATCAGAAACATCACTAGATACATCAGCCAGCGTAGATAATGTATCTAGCAAGGTCTCTGAGCAGTTAGCGGGGTCAAAATCTGGGTCTGAGTCCGACGCAGATGCCTCAGATTCTGACGCCAGGATGGCATATGCCTCCTCGGCGCTGTACACCCTCTCAGACATTATATATAATAGATTATAAAATTTTATAATTATTATATATATAAGCGGATTGTTGGTTCTTAGAAGAACCGTTGGGTTTCACAAGAAAATACAAATAAACACATATTACAAAATATTGACCTGACCTGACAAATTAGAAATTTTATTTTGATTTTTTATAACTTTTGATTGGATGTTGCTAGCCTGCCTCTCTGATGAGGCAGGCTAGGAACATCTCACACAGCCCCAAGATGACCCTGCCCTTAGAAGGGCAGCGCCATCTTGGCTGTCACTTTTATTTTATTTTATTCTTTTTGATTTATTTATTTAACTTTTTTTACACTTTTTTTAGTCTGCTGTGTGCCTTGATCCCTCGAGGCACCCAGCAGAGCACCTGATCACTTATGTGATCTTTTTTGTACTGAGTGCCACGATACCTCGTGGCACTCAGTACTTCCTGCCGCTACCGGAAGTGATCGCTCGGGGGGAGCGATCACAGACGGACCAGCGGCAGGTAACCATATTGCAAGGATGCCTCGATGTCGAGGCATCCCTGCAATATACTCAGAGCAGCTGGAAGCAATACCGATCGCTTCCAGCGCTCTCTAGAAGTGCCGGTCACCTCTCCGGTGAAACCGGATGTTGATCGCTCCCGGGGAGCGATCACAAGGTGCCCCGGCACTTCTAACCACCATTGCATTGATGCCTGGACTCCCAGGCAGCCTGCAATTGCGTTTGAGCTGCTGGAAGCGATCCGATCGCTTCCAGCGCTCAAAAGACCGCAGGACGTACCATGTACGTCAGCGGGTCTAAAAGAGACCCGCGGCCATGACGTACATGGTACGTCCGCGGTCACTAAGGGGTTAATTATGAATTCCTGAAAATATCCTATTGAATAATAAACCTTTAAGAGAGTCTTTACTGCAGGATATAATAAGCAACGGTTGATTGCATATTTAATAAAAAAAGGAATATTTTTAACCCTTTCGCTGCTGAGGCTTTTCACACCTCTGTGCTGAGGTCATTTTTACCGATTTTCCTCATCATGTTTAAACGTGTTTTGAAAGCTTATTTTAGTTTATGACCCAGACATATTATATATCGTTCTTTCCGTCAGACTCGGTAGATTCATAATATGTCATTATTATATAAATACGTCATGACCTGTCTGTATATTATAACAAAAAATGCAATAAAATATGTATTTTCAATAATTTACAATGTGTAAAGTGTTTTTTTTCACATTTTAAAATGTGAACAATTGCGGTTATATTTTGTATGGGGTGTGCTTGTTAAAAAAATTAGAGATGGGGTCTCGTTACAATTTTTTTTTGGGGAAAATTACGCGATTTTTAACAAACGCACTGCATACAAAAATCGTTAGTGCAGCATCATTGTTCACATTATAATTGAAATGGGAACAATATTGCTACACTAACCAACCAAAAAAAAGAAAAAAAAATGTTTATTTTTTTTTATAATTTTTTTTTAAATTTTTTTTATTTTTAAATTATTTTTTTTTACAAAAACTTTCACAGTCTTGTTTGGTATCGTTGGAACGGCCATGCTCTGGCCGATCCAGCAGTACCAAACTTTAACCCCTAGCTGCCACGGATCGGGAGATAGGGAGTTCATTGGAACCCCCTATCTCCACCGTTGGTGGCAGTTAGGGGTTAACTCCAGGACTGGCGTCATCGTGCTATGCACGATGACGCCAGTCCTCAGGGGGAGTTCCCGGAGGCTTGGCCGACATCCAAGATGTCGGCCAGCTCCGGGAAAGGATCACGAACCGGCACTTTTCAGCACCGATTCGTGATCCGGCACCCCAGGGGTTAATGCCAGGTACCATTTGGAAGGGCAGGCTGTGCCCTTCCAAATGGTGCCTGGGTTAACCCCCGCAATGCCGCCGATCGGGAGGGAGAGAGGTCCGAAGGACCTCCCCACTCCCTTTTAGGCGCCTCCTCCGCACATGCGGGGGGGTGCCTGAATTAGGTGTCATCGCGTCGCCGCGATGACACCTAATTACTCCGGCGGGCTCCCGAGTGCTGGGCTGACATCCAAGATGTCAGCCCGCACCGGGGGCGCAGCAATCTGCCGGAATCCGGCGGATTGCTGCCTCCTGTGCTCGGACGCGCTGAGCGCGTCCGTAGCACAGGAGAACCACTTGGCTGGACGCGCTGAGCGCGTCCATAGCAACCAAGTGGTTAACATTGAAGCCTATGGTGTGAAACATTTCCTACACCTGTAACATTGAAGCCTATGGGAGAAGACATTTTCCAGCCCCCTTTTTAACATTGAAGCCTATGGGGTGAAACATTTCCCACACCTGTAACATTGAAGCCTATGGGAGAAGACATTTTCCAGCCCCCTTTTTAACATTGAAGCCTATGGGGTGAAACATTTCCCACACCTGTAACATTGAAGCCTATGGGGGAAGTCATTTTCCAGCTCCCTTTTTAACATTGAAGCCTATGGGGTGAATCATTTCCCACACCTGTAACATTTAAGCCTATGGGGAACACATTTTTCAGCCCCCTTTATAAAATTGAAGCCAATGGGGTGAAACATTTCCCACACCTGTAACATTGAAGCCTAAGAATAGTCAGGCTGTGTGCGAGCATCATATACTGCATTCTGTTGTGGAGCGTGACAACAATTATGCAGGAGTGGGTGCCTGCCCACTGTATCCTTTTGAAGTGTTAATGTTGTGCATATGTTACATTCGTCCTTTTTGAACAGCTATCATTTATATGCCATAGATAATTAGCTAATGATTTGTATTTCTTCTGACAGCACATCCCACCCTCATCTAGGATGATGAGGTACCCGGTCCATCCCACCAACTTCCTGGCACTGTATTTTCCCCGGGGTCCACTATTGAGAGTAACTGTGTACATAGCACATAATGAATCGTGTTTATGGCTCATGTCTGTACAATACTAAACAGCAGCACTTTGTACGCAAGACACTGTAGACTAGCATTGTACAGTCATGTTACATCTGTTGACACACACATCATTTACACATGTGTTCTGGCTTTTTCCACAGTGTCAACTTCCGACGAGGAGTCTGGCTCGTCTACCGTGCTCACAATGGTGGACTCCCCTGCTGATACCATCACAGCAGCAGCGCCAGGACCTGCGTCCGACCCCTCTCAGCCTTCTGACCTGGCCAGCATAGCGACTCAGCTGAGTCAGGCTGTGGTAGAGATGGGCGCCTATGCGGCCCACTTGGCTGAGTCGCTAGAAAGGGACCGGGCAGCCATAGGCCAACACCATCAGCAACATGCTGATGTTGTGTCGCGAGTGGATGAGCTGACTGCTGAGGTGAGGGCCCTTCACACCCGGGATTTGCCCCGATTGTGCGATTTGATCAGCCGGATGGTTGATATTCAGACTGTAGTTGGCGCTGGGCTGCTGGGCACTACACCTCAGCATTTACTCGATCCACTCCGTGCAGGGCAAGCACAGCCGGACAAAAGTTCGGAAGGTGAGGACTAACGTCCTATGACGTAAGACGGCTGCGTCATGAGACTCTTACTCCTCACTTTCCTCAACGAGTAGTTTGCCAGCTGATGCAGTTTATTAATATTTTACAAAGGTACAGGTTTACATTTTCTGTCCAGTTGTCCTGGTTCCTTTCGCAGCCCCGAACTCTCCTTCTCCTCCGACGTGAACGACTTCTTCCTGGCACCAAATCGCTATCCCCTTGTTAATATTATATTATATTTTTATATTAAAAAAATAAATAAAAAAAATAAAAAAAATATCTGATATCATTTTTTTTTTATTTGGGGCATAATTTAGCCAGGTGCCCCCTGGCAAAGAAATAATAATCAATTGATGACAAAAATGAAAACATGTCTCGTGTCTGTTATTTCCGGTATACTTTGAATGTACAAACACACATTACATGACAATGTGCAACACAAACAGGGTTTCTTGTAGGTTAACGCGCTGTATTCATATTATTTGATACAGCTAGTATTGTTACATGCACATATCATTAGACAAAACACATTTCCAACAATACAACATATAAATATATTTATGGACTCCGAATAATAATACATACTATTCTCAATAACACATAAAATGATGATACACTGACAAAATTGACAGTCGCACTGTCATCCATCAAGGTACACCATCCGAACAGTCAGTAACATGCCGTTGCATCTACAGTGGGAGAGACAGACACGACATGGGTTACATGCAGAGGCTCGATGCACAGGTGAATGGTTCAACTCACGCAGTAAATGGAATGGGAGAGCGCTGTACCTGATGTAGATAAAGATTCACATGTCACACTGGGTTGCTGTTCCAGACAAGGTGCAGACACTGGCAGCAGAGGATGATGCGCAGAACGCCACATAGGCAGCAAGGTCTCGTACACATCTACAGTGGGAGAGACAGACATGACAAGGGTTACATGCAGAGGCTCGATGTACAGGTGAATGGTTCAACTCGAGTAGTAAATTGGAATGGGAGAGCGCTGTACCTGATGTAGATGATGATTCACATGTCACACTGGGTTGCTGTTCCAGACAAGTGCAGTCACAGGCAGCAGAGGATGATGCGCAGAACACCACATAGTCATCACAAATTACACATCTGCAGTAGGATATAACAAAAGATTGTCAAATGGGTTGATATCACGACAATTGCATAGGAGTTGACAATCTATCATGGAATATATTGGGACTTTGCATTTCTTCAAAGAGGTCATGGTCGTTCATGGAGGGATCTCCACGTACTCTATGAAGAACATAAGACAAAACCACTATCAATAACCGCTGGAGGAAAACCAGAGGTGATCAATGAGGACATGTTAAAAGGGACAAACTATCGTGTATCATTTATAGGAACAAGTACTTACCCTAGTGACATATAGCTTGGACCCATAGTGGCCTGTGGCAGGAGATGTACAGGTAGCATCGTTTTCAAGGTGCGTTCTGCTCAATACATACAGGCAATGAATAGAGGAGACATTAATACAACATGACAAAGTACATGGATTGTGCTAATATATGATAATGGAACATTTCTTACATGAAAGTGGGTAGCGATGAGATTCGCCATTACCACAGGACCCCGGTCACATGGATCCACATCCTCTGCAAGATTGTACATATCTTCCTCAGGCGCTATATTGCCAATGCGGATAACAGGCGCACGATGCATTAAAGCCACGTTATGCAATATACAGCATGCAAGGACGATATCGGTTGCCTTCAATGGAGGATACAACAGGTACCCACCAGACTTGTCCAGGCATAGAAACCTGGACTTTAGAACCCCGAAGGTGCGCTCTATAATGTTTCGGGTAGCACAGTGGGCACTGTTGTACTGCACCTCTGCAGGGGTTTGTGGATTCCGGAGCGCAGTCAGGAGCCAAGGCTGACACGCATATCCCTTGTCCCTAAAAGACAGACAGAACACAATACAAAATATTAGTTACTAGCAAACATTTAAATATGGATAAACAATAATAACATGAATTAATATGGTACTTACCGAGGAGCCAGCCGTCCGGTATTTGTCCTTCATCAAAGAGGGTGGCCAGGCTGGACTCCTGCCAAATCCGGGAGTCGTGGAAGGAGCCAGGGTTTCCAGCCCGGACACTCATGATGCGTTGATCAGCATCACAAACCACTTGGACGTTCAAGGAATGGAATTGCTTCCTATTCCTGTATAGTTCCTCGCGGTTTGTGGGCCGACGCAGTGCAACATGGTGGGGAAATGGATGTATTCCTTGGCCCGTGAGGTGAGGGCCCTAACCACTTGCGTAAGGCATCTTGAAAAGGATGCTTGGCTAATCCCGACCTCCTCCCCAGAATCTGCCTGGAAGGAGTGTTTGGCAAAATGGTACAAGACTGCTAACAACTTCACCAGCCCGGGAATAGAATGACTCCTTCCACTCAGGGGCTCCAGATCTTGCCTTATGCGCTGGTATAAAGCCAGGATGGCCTCACGGGACAGCCCGGAATTTCTTAAGGATTTGGCAGTCACTCAGGTTCTCCAGGATAACCCTTTGCAGGAATACCCTGGGAACAGCGACCCTAGCGGGATTAGCCAGTCCTACCTGTTCCTCTCCTGCCGCAGCATGTGCCTCCAACAACGCACAGCCCATTGCAGCAATGGCTGCGCCATTACATGCAGCAGCCTCTCTGCTGCGTGCTTCCAGCAGCAGCTGAAATGGTAACATTATAGTTACAGTGAGGTACACTCTCCAACATCTCAACACTATTACACTATACAATCTCCAACGCTCCAAAACTAGCAACACTATTATCTCCAACACTATCCAAAATGGTGATGGACAGGAAACAGGTGATGTTTTTATCCTTTTTTTTTTTATTGGGAAATTTACTTCATTTGTCCTATCTTTGCTATGGGATTCGACAAGATGGATCTGCCGAATTAGGTCACCGAATGGCAGGGCATTTCAGCAACATTTCATGCCAATTTGGCTCTCTCTGGATAGAGTGAACCAGAGTTTTTCAATGGGACGATATTGCATTCGGCTATTGCGGCAAACGGTGACGAACAGGTCCATCTTTCGGCAACCTTTCTCCACATCTTGGCCGTACGGCCTGCTCTCTGGATAGCCGAATGGCCGAGAAAGGTAACCGAACGCTGATTTTCAGCGTTCGGTTACCTTTCTCCAGCCATTCGAATCTCTTTGAATAACCCTGTATGTTAATAATCTGGAGAGGAGATGAGGTCAGTCTTAGCACCTTCTTGAACTTCCTGAACAATAATGATTTGGGGATTTTTTTGGAGAGGCAATTTAGTCAGGAAGAAATAAACTTTTTAGATCTGACCCTATATGTAGAAAATGGTAACATTAAGACCCGTACTTATTTTAACCCCTTCGCTGCGGAGGATGCGCTCAGCGCATCCACCCGCAAGTAGCATTCCTTGCGGAGGACGCGCTGAGTGCGTCCTCCCTTTGGGGCCAGTGATCGGCCGGGTTCCGGCCGATCGCTGTGCCCCCTGGTGCTGGCTGACATCCTCGATGTCAGCCCAGCACCCGGAACCGCCGCCGGCCTAATTAGATGTCATTGCGGCGGCGCGATGACATCTAATTCAGGCACCCCCCCACATGTGCGGAGGAGGCGCCCGAAAGGGAGGGGGGAGGTCTTTCGGACCTCTCTCCGTCCCGATTGCCGGCATGCAGGGGGTTAATCAAGGCACCATTTTGAAGGGCACAGCCTGCCCTTCCTAACGGTACCTGGAATTAACCCCATGGGGGCTGGATCACGAATCGGCGCCGAAAAGCGCCAGTTCGTGATCCTTTCCCAGAGCTGGCCAACATCTTGGATGTCGGCCAAGCTTCCGGGAATGCCCCCTGAGGACTGGCGTCATCGTGCATAGCACAATGACGCCAGTCCTGGAGTTAACCCCTAACTGCCACCAATGGTGGAGATAGGGGGTTCCAATGAACCCCCTATCTCCCGATCCGTGGCAGTTAGGGGTTAATGTTTGATATTGTTGGATCGGCCAGAGCATGGCCGTTCCAACAATACCAAACATGACTATGAAAAAAGGTTTTAAAAAAAAATATATATATATTTTTAAAAAAATTATAAAAAAAATAAACAAGTTTTTTTTTCTTATTTTTGGTTCGTTAATGCAGCAATATTGTTCCCATTTCAATTATAATGTGAACAATGATACTGCCCTAACGATTTTTGTATGCGGTGCGTTTGTTAAAAATCGCGTAATTTTCCCCAAAAAAAATGTAACGAGACCCCATCTCTAAGTTTTTTAACATGCGCACCCCATACAAAATATAACCGCAATTGCTCGCATGTTAAAATGTGAACAACAAAAACACTTTACACGTTGTAAATTATTGAAAATTCTTATTTTATTGCATTTTTTGTTATAATATACAGACAGGTCATGACGTATACATATAATAATGACATATTATGAATCTGCCGAGTCTGACGGAAAGAACGATATATAATATGTCTGGGTCATATACTAAAATAAGCCTTCAAAACACGTTTAAACATGATGAGCAAAATCGGTAAAAATGACCTCAGCACAGAGGCGGGAAATGCCTCAGCAGCGAAAGGGTTAAGACAGTCGATGCAAATACCTATATAGACTGTACCAGTTGCCATTTTAGAACCTGGTTAAAAAGTGTCTCTAAAGGGCAATTTACCAGGATCAGACGCAATTGCACAGAAAAAGAAGTATTTTGTAACCAAGCCCAGGACCTGAAGGATAAATTCACAGAGAAGGGTTACGACAAAGGGGAATTGGAGGTAGTTATTGAAAATACATTGCAGACTGACAGACATAATATGCTGGAGTATAAAACCAGAAGGGATGACACAGGTGATCAGATTGCTTTTATATATGATTTTAATAGTAATGCAAAAGATATAAATAAGATTATTAGAAAATTGTGGCCTATCCTGTTGAAAGATCAGGACCTAAAAGAAGTTTTAGAATAAAGACCAAAGATTATCCAATGAGGGGCCAGAAACATTAAAAAATCCCTAATACGAAGCTATAAAGAGAAACCCCCAACTACACCCATTGACATTGAAAGAAGGCTTCTATGGATGCGGAACCTGTATAGTCTGCAGAAAAACAGAAAAAGGAAGAAGGCACATAGAAAAATTGGTACCTTTAAACTAAGACAGGTAATAACCACATGTCACACGAAAAACGTGATATATGCCATCTTCTGTTTATGCAGATTGATGTATATTGGTCGTACAACTAGACCTCTATACGTAAGAATAAATGAGCATATAAGAAATATCGTAAGGGAATATCCCAACCATACGGTTTCATCACATTTTAATGAAAAGCATAACAAGTGTCCAGTTGGAATGGACTTTATGGTTTTAAAGAAAGTAGAGAAAAATTGGAGAGGAGGAAACTTTATAAACCAGATAAATAAAGAGGAAATTAAATTAAGCCATCACTTTAACACCTTAGTCCCGAAGGACCTGAATGCTGACTTCCAGTTGGTCCACTTTTTGTGAAAAGTCAGTGAAATGTGGGAAGAATATTATGTCTGCATTCTCCAGTATGAAAATGAACATTAAAGGTTCCCCCTCTCCCTTGCAGTTTATAAGAACTTTTACATATGGTTTTCTTTACGAAAAAGTTTCCTTTGCATTCTTTAATAGAAACTTCCATGGTGCCAAAATAAAAAGGAAGACCAAATGAATGAAAAGCATATTTTATGTATAATATCCTGCTAAAAAACATTGGGGTTTCTGTGTAATCCCTTATAGTGAATTTTACTGCTTATGGGCGCATCTAACAAATCCCATTGTGATTTTAAACTTTTTAGGAATGAGGATTTTTTTGAGATGTGCAGTCATATGGTTGGTAATCATGTATATTGATGTACAGGTATTATTAGCCCGATCTCTGGCAACAACAACAAGAAGAAAGTGAAACTAAATGCCAGCGCTGCACATGACCTTGTTAAAATGCACGTGACTTTGAGAAACGAACGAAAGAAGCAGAATACAGGACTTGCAAGTTAGGGGTGGTGGCGCGATGACGTCATCCAAAAGAGATGGAAGTGAGGATCCTCCCCCCTCCCCGCGGTGACAACCGGATTGGGATTTTCTCGGGAGTTGAACGGTATAAATACCCTTTATAAAGGACAGATCTGGTTACCACTGATGAAGCCCATTTTGTTGCTAAGGGCGAAAAGCGTCCGGTTTTTCCTTCATGTAAGCCCTTTTATTGGTTTTACTTGTGTATTTTATTTCCCCTTTTTAATAATAAATATGACCTTTTTTATTATTGGGAATTCGAACCCTCCTTTTAAAAAAAGGCAATAGAGAGAGATGTGCTGAAAGGCTGCTGGAAGGCTTTTGAAATGGTTGTGCCGTGAGGAGAAATAAAAACAACCTACAGGCGATTCTGTAAGTTGTGTTCAAAATTATTCAACCCCCAATGCTGTAAAGGGTTTTAGGGAATTTAGTGTACATTTGTAATTGTATTCAGAATGAAATCCTACAAGGACTTTTTAAAGAACCATATGCAACTAAAATGACATCAATTGGTTTTGTAATACAGTAGTAAATGTTTCTTTGGTGAATTCTTCATTGACACAATTATTCAACCCCTTAAAGACTACCACTCTGAAGAACAGAGGTTCATTCAAGTGTTTTCAATAAGGTATTGAAAACACCTGTGGATGTCACGGAGCAGCAATAAAGCATAATAAGCACCAATTAGGCAGCTTTAAAATGACTGTGATACTCAGCTCCTTCTAGACATTTACTGGTGTGGTTACAAACATGGTGAAGTCAAGAGAATGGTCCAGGAAGACAAGAGAGGAGGTGATTACTCTTCACAGGAAGGGCAATGGCTATAAGAAGATTCCAAAGATGTTAAACATACCAAGAGAGACCATAGGAAGCATCATTCGCAAATTCAAGGCAAAGGGCACTGTTGAAACGCTACCTGGTTGTGGCAGAAAGAAGATGCTGACTTCGACTGCTGTGCGCTACCTGAAGCGTAGAGTGGAGAAAAGTCCCCGTGTGACTGCTGAGGAACTGAGAAAAGATTTGTCAGATGTGGGTACTGAAGTTTCAGCTCAGACAATACGGTGCACACTGCGTAATGAAGGCCTCCATGCCAGAACTCCCAGGCGCACCCCCTTGCTGTCTCCAAAGAATAAGAAGAGTCGACTGCAGTATGCCAAAAGTCATGTGGACAAACCACAGAGGTTTTGGGATAGTGTTCTGTGGACTGATGAAACAAAATTAGAACTGTTTGGGCCCATGGATCAATGCTATGTTTGGAGGAGGAAGAACAAGGCCTATGAAGAAAAGAACACCTTGCCTACTGTGAAGCATGGCAGGGGGTCAATCATGCTTTGGGGCTGTTTTGCTTCTGCAGGTACAGGGAAGCTTCAGCGTTTGCAAGGTACCATGAATTCTCTTCAGTACCAGGAGATATTGGATGACAATGTGATGCAGTCCGTCACAAACCTGAGGCTTGGGAGACGTTGGACCTTTCAACAGGACAATGATCCCAAGCATACCTCCAAGTCCACTAGAGCATGGTTGCAGATTAAAGGCTGGAACATTTTGGAGTGGCCATCGCAGTCACCTGACTTAAATCCGATTGAGAACCTCTGGTGGGACTTAAAGAAAGCAGTTGCAGTGTGCAAGCCTAAGAATGTGACTGAACTGGAGGCTTTTGCCCGTGACGAATGGGCGAAGATACCCATAGATCGCTGCAAGACACTTGTGTCAAGTTATGCTTCACGTTTAAAAGCTGTTATAACTGTAATAGGATGTTGTACTAAGTACTAAGATTGAATGTCACTTGGGGGTTGAATAAAACTGATAATGATGTGAGCACAGAAAAGACATTTGTGGTTATTTCATTATAAATGTTATGTTATATTTGTCTGACCTACACGTGCCTCTTAGATTTAATTGTAAGCAAGATGACTGAATGATCAAAATCAATGTCAAACTGGCCAAAACACTCAATTTCAGTGGGGGTTGAATAATTTTGAACACAACTGAATATGTATAGCATAATGCACGATTATGGTTCTCTTTCTCTTTTCTTTTTGAGGATATTTTCCATGATTAAGAAGAACTTGTGAGGGATCAATCTTCTAAACGTTATGTTAAGTAACTATTCAGTGTATATTTTTTACGATATTTCACAATCACTGTGTGATTTTGGGGCCACTAGAGCTTGAATCAACAGATCACCAGTTGCGACACGTGTGTGCTCCGCTCTCTCTCTTTCTTCTTTTCATTTAAGCAGCGTTAGGTTTACAAAGTCCTATAGCTGATTAACGTCCGCCTGCAGTTAACAAAAAGTTAACAACAGTCAGGAAGACTTTGTGCTAACGGATTCCGCTGGTACAGAATTCCGCTGGTACAGAATCCCTGCCCCAGGAGCATGATGACATCATAAAGAGGGAGTGTCACAGAAGGAAAAGAGCCAGCTAAACTAGTTAACTACCTACCTTACCATGATGCGCGGAAGGGAAGGGAAGGGAAGGGAAGAGAAGAGAGCGTACAAAGGGATTACAGCTCCAAGCCTCTGGATTTACTAACTCTACCCACGCAAAGGGCCCCAAGTTATGCCAACCTAACCCCCGAACACCATACCCACCCTTCCGAATGTGTACACTGCCACCACAAAAATAATAGGGCACTCTCGAAACCCCACTAGCTGTATACCACCCCAATCCAGGAGCCCAACCATATACAGCTAATATATATATATTAGAGCCAGCTAAACTAGTTAACTACCTACCTTACCGTGACGCGCGGAAGGGAGAGCGTACAAGGATATTACAGCTCCAAGCCTCTGGATTTACTAACTCTACCCACGCAGAGGGCCCCAAGTTATGCCAACCTAACCCCTTACACCGTACCCACCCTTCCGAATGTGTACACTGCCACCACAAAAATAATAGGGCACTCTCGAAACCCCACTAGCTGTATACCACCCCAATCCAGGAGCCCAAACATATACAGCTTATATATATATATATATATATATATATATATATATACCCACACACACCAAATGCTAAATATCACAGTAGCGATACCTAAGGGACTGCAATCGCGAAGCATGAATTAATATCTAGAGCAGACAGTACGGGGTTTTAAGTTTTAATGGGAGAAGATAAAAAAATACAACTTTACACAGTGCCAGGATCACATAAAAACAAACATACAAAATACACGAAAAGGTGCAAATACAGTTCTTGAAATAAAAGGGGACTTACATAGAAAATCTAATTTGCGTAGATACTTCCATGGATATTTCCAGATTTCCGATGTCCCAGACGGGTTCTTAGATGTTCACTCAACCCAGCGTTTTAGAGAAATACCACTTGTACAGGGAGTGCTGATTATTTGTGTAACATCCCCAACCAACCCCCTACCATTTGGTTCACAGATCAAGTTACCATTCGGCTCCAGCTGATCAGATAAGCGGATTGTAAACCCGTGGCCTGCCTTCACAAACTCCATTGCAAACACCATAGAAAAAAACACCAATTATGTGATTAAAATCTTACACACTGCTTTCAGAAAAATGATGCCCGTTTGTGACAGGGAGTTTCCTTGCTGGCAGGGGAATCCCAATGCACAGGCGAAGGAGGTTACGTGAAAAGTCATTGTAAAGGCCAGATTCTGACCATTCTGAAGATAACAAACATGGCCAGGAAATATGTAAAAAATAAAAAATAAACAAAACATTTTCATTTTTTTCCCAAAAGCCGCAGTACTTTTCACACTTCAATAATAAAGTGAATACTATTACTGCACTACCTTTCCTTTTCATTTCCCACACCAGTAGTAAGTGTGGAGGTGATGCAGCAATGTGTTATTAGACATTATTTCATCGAAAATGTAAGTCACAGTGGAAAAAAAGGGGGAAAAAAAGGGGAAAAAAAGAGAAAAAGACAAAAAGTTTTTTTTTTAAGGCTGTGACATTGTCCTTTTTCCACTTATAAAATGAGCAATACCGCTGCCATTACTCACCTACTCATTTTCCACACCAGGAGCAAGATAATTGTTTTTATACATAGTTATATTTTTCATAATACGTAATGCACCAAAATATTAGCAAAAAAATATTTTATTTTTTTTTAGTTTTGGTTCAAATTGTATTTTTATGGGTAAAAGAGTAACATGTCATCCATGTATAAGAGTTTTCATACAGACTAAATCCAGACATAGAATATATACCCACAAAGGTTTGGATGCTTAATGTGAAACTAACACATAGAAATTATATATTATGAATCTCCTCCTGAGTGTGTTGGAAAATATGATATGTAATTTATCTGGGTTCTACAATAAAATATTACATCAAATCACGGTTAAACATGATGAGCAAAAAATTGTGAAAATGAGCTCAGCACACAGGGGTGAAATGGCTCAGCAACGAAGGGGTTAATAATATAGTGGGGGCTAAATGGTCGTCTGTAAATACCTTCATTTGGCACTATGCAGTGGATGTTTGATCAGCTGAGATTATCTCTTTCAGCAAGATCATTTTAAGTGTTGTGTAGAACTAAACATTGAAGTTCCCATTATTCCGTTTTCTGTTTCTTCTCGTCCTTTTCTTTGTAGTTTTTGTATTTCCATGTAGAGATGCTGCCATAGATTTACCATGAATAAAGAGAATGCTACCATTACCATCATTTTTTTCTGGTTCTTTCCATGGCAGCATGGATTTCCTAACCCTTTTCAGGAAAAAGAGTGAAGGGTTAAGGCCTCAAGAGGGCTTATTTATAGTTTTTGGTTTCTATCCTCAATGAAAAAGAGGAAAAGTTGACCTTATGATGGAGCAGCCATGGATACAACCAAGAGAAGAAAAAGGAAGAAAAAGTTAAAGGAAATAATTCTTGAAGAAATGTTTTTCATGTTTTATGAGTTTTAGTAAAATGAGCCGTCTGTTTGTGAAATGGTAATTAATATAAGCACATATAGAAGATGCACTGAAAGCAAATGTTAAAAGAAATCCTTACCCCGACCTCTGTCATGCGTAGAGGTTTATTACCGTCCTGAAAAGCATAAAATAGTTTCCTTTTAAATAATTAAATTATAGTTATTGATGTGTATTACATTAAATATAATCAAGAAAAAGTTTTCTCTTCTTTTTAAAATACCAAAATAGTAATTACATTTACAAACAAAAACAGATGTACAAATGCTATTTATGCATTCCACAGTAAGAATAAATGTTCCATTTCTGTCATTTGAAATGAAAAAAGACGTTGGTGCTGGAATATTTCAGTTCAGAACAAGCAGAAACGTCGGATATACACTTCTATCAATAGCTTTTTATTCCTTTCACTTCCGCAATCGTGACTACAAGATCAGCGGTAGCAGACACAGCATCCCGAGATGTTGTAAACATGATCCGGGTCTGTGCTGTGTGATTGCAAATTAAATTAATTTGTTGCAAATGATTTTCACTTTCTTTTGGGCTCCAAAGGTGCCCCCCAGGTTTTAGTCCCAGTGTGCTACAACGGTTTAAAATCATCCGGGGAATGTCCTGATATAGCAGACTTTCCCCAGCTGACACAGAACCTTGAACTGCAGTTTTCCTTGGCACCTTCACTACAACTATTGAGTTAATGATTAACCACGTTTGTGCTGTTACAGTTATCTTCATATTCATTTAGATGGGGATTTATACTGTATAGATAGTCCTTATGCTGCCACCTAGTGGTCTTTCTGTATTGTACATGCTTTCTTTTTTTCCCCTCGCTTTATGATGATACACTTCCTGTGTGTGGGAAGTTCCACCCTTTTTTCTTGTAAGATCTGTAGTATGGTGTAGTTATCTAGCAACAGATGTCTATTCATCTGCAAGCTAAGGACAGTATCATCTTTTGACTGCATAAAACATCTCATTCCATTATCTGCTGTATCCTGTGATCTGCTGTAACCTGATGTACGGAATAAAGCAAGTCGTGGAAAGAAACAGTGTTTTGGTGAGTTCAGCTATCTGATAAGGATTGTCCTCGGTGATTGCATCTACTTATACAGGCCAGGCATAGAGGTCTCTGCAAGGGATAAATCGCTATACAACGATCGGAGTCAGAATAGTCAAAAGATGTGTAGAATCCTACAGCCTGCTACTATATATGTGTGTGCTTAATCTGCAATCAAGCTCAGTGCCATCGGCCATCTTGGGGAAGCACATGGTCACACAAGCTTACTGCATCTCACTTATACTGCATCTGACTGAATATTGAAACGGTTTCTCTGCATTTAACTGTGTTACCTGCCTGTCTAAGCTGCTGTTCATCTTCTTAAAGAGACAGTACTATTTTTGCAAAAACGTATAAAATATCCAGACAAGGTTCTGTGCACTCTATAATGACTGAACCGACGCAGATTCATCATGTCCCTGAACCCGCAGACGTACAAGGAGCAGATTCTGCAGAGTTTGCTGAACAGAGTGTAAAACTCAAACGCACAATAAAACTGAAACAGAAACTCAGAGAAAACTATGAATGCACTAGAGATGAGCTCTCCAACAATCTGTCAGACCTGTGGGACAGAACGTCACAATGCATGTCAGTTTTACCACAATTTAACAATCACCCAGCTGAATTAAGAGACTCTATAGATCGTCTATCTGCTGCATATCAACGTTACTAGAGGCTGTCAGAAAAATACACGGACTTCTTGCAGGACTCTAATATGAAAGACTTTTCAGCAGAATTGACCAAGACTGATGCACTAAACCAACAAAGAGACCTCCTAGTGCAAGTTGCCAAAGAACGGGCAGAACTCCGCATTGCTCAACTGCAAGAGACCAGATCGCACAGATCCACATCAACCAAGCACACTGCACATTCTTCCAGATCCTCTTGCTCCAGACATTCAACGCTAAGCGACAAGCTAATAGAGGCCCGCGCTGAAGCGGAGTCAAAGAAAGTGCAAAGCTCCTTTGCTAAAAAACAAGCAGAGATGGAATCCCAAATCAAGATTCTGCAAATGGAAAAGGAGGAAGCAGCTGCCGTAGCGAGGCTGAAGGTCCTCGAAGAAGCAATGGGACAAAGTACTAATGCAGACTGCCCTATCCCAGCAGAACTGGAAGACCCAGTCGAACGCACTAGTGAATACGTATTAAAGCATAATATTTGCAACAATACACAGTCATCTCCTGTACCTCCTCCCAACACTGTTCTGACTCTCAATGCAGAGACCTCTCAGCTCCAAATGCCTGAGCCTCTTCCAGTCCACAACACAACAACATCTACGCAGCAAATCACATCAACTCCTTCTGCCAGCAAGGTGAATCCCAGTGACAAGCCGCAGCTCAAGCCACAGCCAGCAGAAGCCTTAGAGGCTACACCAAAGTTAAACGCTCTTGCAACGTCATTTTATCCTGGTAAACCTCACCCTTCATCACCAGAGAACTTTAACACCCAAGCGGTTCCTCAAGTTACTTTGGCACCAAAGAGTGAGAGATCAGACTTGACTGACTTCGCCAAATATATGATACGCCGAGAGCTCATTAACACAAGCCTCTCAAGTTAGACAAGAAATACAACACAGCGCTAAAGAACCAAAGTCCACAAAACAGTGGGTTAGATACTTGGTATGTCCATAAACAGTAGTCCTTATCTTCGGAAGCAGATCTTCTTAAGGATACAGATGGAATATGCTGCAGGAAAAAGCACAGAGAACCGGAATTGCGCAGTACGACAACACCAGATGTGGGATCAACTTGTATCAATGTTCAACTCACATTTAGGGCAGCCCACAACCTGCTCTCAGGAACAAAGCAGACAGGGACTTATAACAGGCGCCCATAGACCCTTCGGTTCACTTCTCCGGGATTGACCAGCAAGAAAAGGCTGCAGAAAGAGTTGACACAAAGCCAAAAAAGAGGCACCTCCTGGTGCAGTAAATCACAAGTAAATTTGGCAGTTTTTTTTTAAAGCAAAAGCCAAATTCGCACTTACAAACAGTTGAGCCTCTATTGGCTCCGTCACAATGTGCACTGGGGATCATAAAGGTGTTCCCCGGACCTTCTTTGTAGAATCATAAAGGCAGACAGCAATGAAATTTTAAAAAATAAATAAAAAATTTATTGACTTAAAATGTACAGATTTATTTAGAAGCAGATATACTCTAACCCTTATAAATTTAAAGTGAACCACTTTTCATTGGATATATCTATGGCTAATATCCAATAAATAAATAGTTAAGCATGTGCAGATATGCTAATTTACAAACTTCTTATTAATTTGAGGCAAATTATGAATTGTCTCTATAATTCCTAAATGTGGAATAGAGTGCATTAAATATTCTTCATTAAAGTGCTGATTTACAAGCTTCTTGTTAGAAGCTGATATTAACTAACCCCTATAGATTAAAAGTGAATCACTTTCTATTTAATATGTAGTTAAACATGTGCAATTATGTAAATAAGTATCGACCAATTTAAAATACATTACTTGTGCATACAGTGACTATAATCAATCAATAATGTGTCAAATATATTATAAATACACACTCTATAACCCTCCTGGAATATTGTAACTATAACAAAGGTACAAAATTATACTACTAAAATGGACTTATGATCCTATACTATTATCAATAAAAAGCCTTTATGGGCTAACTGGTGGAGGATAGTGCTAATTATATATACATCAACTCAGTGGCCATATCTACCAAACATTGTATAATAACTGGACAATCATTGTTCACTTAAGACTTGGTATGTGGTAGAATGATACATCTCATAACACCTATACATATCGTGTAGGAAAATAGTTCACATATCTTGGGATACTAATAACTTCATGAGATTCTAGGGATCCTACTATAAATGATGTTATTAATAGAAAAATGTATAAATAGAATAAAAATGATCTAATTATTGAAGGAAATGGACCAATTCGAAATCGCTGTTGAGACCTCCTGGCGCTAGGGTCCCTAAATCGAAAATAAGTCTCATCTCCTCTCTCCCAAGTGCCGTAACTTCACTTACACCTTTATTAGCACATCTCACTTTTTTTACGGCAGAAAACTTAAGGCCGCTTGGGCATCCATTATGAGATAATTTAAAGTGCTGAGATACCGAATGTTTTTCATAAAGTTTGTTAATGTTCCTGACGTGCTCCGAGATTCTTACATTCAGAGCTCGGCTTGTGCGGCCTACGTACTGGAATCCACATGGACATTCCAAAAGATATAATACATTTTTAGAATAACAAGTCAAGATTTTCTTTATCTTGACCTTTTTTCCAGTCTTTTTATTAATAAAGTCCTCGGTATATCGCTTCTTGTTTCCTGTAGATCTACATGCCAAACACTGGCCGCAGCCATAAAAACCTTCTTTTACATGGAAGTGATTAACTTCCTTTTTATTAACAAATTTGCTCTTAACCAGCCTCTTTTTTATGTTTTTAGCTCCTCTAAAGATGATCCTAGGTTTATCTCCTATAATTAGATCTAAATCCTTATCTTTTTTTAAAAAATGCCAATGTTTTTTAAAAACCTTTTTAATTAAGGCACTATTTTCATTGTAATCACATAAAAAGGGAACTCCTTTCATCACGTCTTTTCTGGTTTTATATTGTAAAAGACTATTATGATCCACCATTTTTAAATCTCTTATTAACACTTCCAGTTCGGCCTTATCATAACCTTTGTCGATAAATTCCTGTTTCAAGATCCCTACCTGTTCTTCAAAAACCAAATCATCAGAACAATTTCTGCGTAACCTGGTAAATTAAGGATTTAGATCTAATTATAGGAGATAAACCTAGGATCATCTTTAGAGGAGCTAAAAACATAAAAAAGAGGCTGGTTAAGAGCAAATTTGTTAATAAAAAGGAAGTGTAATCTCCATCAATGTATGCATTAGCATCTATATCTTTAAAATGTGTTTTTGTTAAAGATGTAGATGCTAATGCATACATTGATAAGACAAGCTGTCTTAATATGGTATGGCTAAAGGGAATCCCGAAGGGGCAATTTACCAGGTTACGCAGAAATTGTTCTGATGATTTGGTTTTTGAAGAACAGGTAGGGATCTTGAAACAGGAATTTATCGACAAAGGTTATGATAAGGCCGAACTGGAAGTGTTAATAAGAGATTTAAAAATGGTGGATCATAATAGTCTTTTACAATATAAAACCAGAAAAGACGTGATGAAAGGAGTTCCCTTTTTATGTGATTACAATGAAAATAGTGCCTTAATTAAAAAGGTTTTTAAAAAACATTGGCATTTTTTAAAAAAAGATAAGGATTTAGATCTAATTATAGGAGATAAACCTAGGATCATCTTTAGAGGAGCTAAAACAAAAAAAGAGGCTGGTTAAGAGCAAATTTGTTAATAAAAAGGAAGTTAATCACTTCCATGTAAAAGAAGGTTTTTATGGCTGCGGCCAGTGTTTGGCATGTAGATCTACAGGAAACAAGAAGCGATATACCGAGGACTTTATTAATAAAAAGACTGGAAAAAAGGTCAAGATAAAGAAAATCTTGACTTGTTATTCTAAAAATGTATTATATCTTTTGGAATGTCCATGTGGATTCCAGTACGTAGGCCGCACAAGCCGAGCTCTGAATGTAAGAATCTCGGACACGTCAGGAACATTAACAAACTTTATGAAAAACATTCGGTATCTCAGCACTTTAAATTATCTCATAATGGATGCCCAAGCGGCCTTAAGTTTTCTGCCGTAAAAAAAGTGAGATGTGCTAATAAAGGTGTAAGTGAAGTTACGGCACTTGGGAGAGAGGAGATGAGACTTATTTTCGATTTAGGGACCCTAGCGCCAGGAGGTCTCAACAGCGATTTCGAATTGGTCCATTTCCTTCAATAATTAAATCATTTTTATTCTATTTATACATTTTTCTATTAATAACATCATTTATAGTAGGATCCCTAGAATCTCATGAAGTTATTAGTATCCCAAGATATGTGAACTATTTTCCTACACGATATGTATAGGTGTTATGAGATGTATCATTCTACCACATACCAAGTCTTAAGTGAACAATGATTGTCCAGTTATTATACAATGTTTGGTAGATATGGCCACTGAGTTGATGTATATATAATTAGCACTATTCTCCACCAGTTAGCCCATAAAGGCTTTTTATTGATAATAGTATAGGATCATAAGTCCATTTTAGTAGTATAATTTTGTACCTTTGTTATAGTTACAATATTCCAGGAGGGTTATAGAGTGTGTATTTATAATATATTTGACACATTATTGATTGATTATAGTCACTGTATGCACAAGTAATGTATTTTAAATTGGTCGATACTTATTTACATAATTGCACATGTTTAACTACATATTAAATAGAAAGTGATTCACTTTTAATCTATAGGGGTTAGTTAATATCAGCTTCTAACAAGAAGCTTGTAAATTAGCACTTTAATGAAGAATATTTAATGCACTCTATTCCACATTTAGGAATTATAGAGACAATTCATAATTTGCCTCAAATTAATAAGAAGTTTGTAAATTAGCATATCTGCACATGCTTAACTATTTATTTATTGGATATTAGCCATAGATATATCCAATGAAAAGTGGTTCACTTTAAATTTATAAGGGTTAGAGTATATCTGCTTCTAATAAGAAGCTTGGAAACCAGCACCTTAATGAGGAATATTGAATGCACTTTATTTCACTTTTAGTAATTATAGAGACAATGTATAATCTGCCTCTAATGAATAAGAAATCAGCACTTTAACGTTTAATGCACTTTATTTTATATATAGTGACTATGGGATTAATATTCTATTATAGAATGTAATAAAAGGAGTAGATCTATATGTTGATGAACATAACACTTAATGCACCTTTATAAATGGCACCTTATACACAGTTAGTGGATATATATATATTATGAGATGATTAGTTGGGGTAATGTCTACCTTTATTTACACATGGGATAATCCACTTGAGTTAGGTTTATCTCTTGTATACGGTAATTCAGATTGTCTTAATGGTTGATTGGCCGTGAGGCATAATGTACTCGTTCGTATATGAAGGGAGGTGATGACCTGTGTGTGTGACATGGGCCCTTCTTCCCCTCCCCCCCGCTTTCTTCTGCGGGGTGGAGTGGAGTGATATTATGATGGATTTTGGCCATATGGGCCGATTTTCTATGGGGAGCGTCGGTGCTACCTTCCACTTTTTCTCCCCGCTATGTTGCCTCTGTAAAATCGGAGTTCCGCGTTCCAAGGTGGAACGCGAAGCCAATGCGCATGCGCAAAATGGTGGGCGCAATATTCGTGGCTAAGCGCTTCATTGTGGAACGCGGAGCTAGTGCGCATGTGCAAAATGGCGGATGCGATTCACATATGTAATGAATGAAGAATCTTGATTTTATGTTGCGATTGGGGTAGACATTAAAAGAGATTGGATAGAGTTAAGGGGCAGGTGTCACAATATATACACCTGATGCTGATTTTATTTTGATTTTATGTTAATTGGATGTTAACGGTTTAATTGCCTAGCTATGTTCATGGGAACTCATTGTATAAAAAGGCAGCAGCAAGAACACTTGTGTAATCTCCAGCTGAGGAAGCCTTTTATGGCGAAACGCATCCTGGTAGATATAAATCTGTACATTTTAAGTCAATAAATGTTTTTATTTATTTTTTAAAATTTCATTGCTGTCTGCCTTTATGATTCTACAAAGAAGGTCCGGGGAACACCTTTATGATCCCCAGTGCACATTGTGACGGAGCCAATAGAGGCTCAACTGTTTGTAAGTGCGAATTTGGCTTTTGCTTTTAAAAAAAACTGCCAAATTTACTTGTGATTTACTGCACCAGGAGGTGCCTCTTTTTTGGCTTTGTGTCAATTCTTTCTGCAGCCTTTTCTTGCTGGTCAATCCCGGAGAAGTGAACCGAAGGGTCTATGGGCACCTGTTATAAGTCCCTGTCCGCTTTGTTCCTGAGAGCCGGTTGTGGGCTCCCCTAAATGTGAGTTGAACATTGATACAAGTTGATCCCACATCTGGTGTTGTCGTACTGCGCAATTCCGGTTCTCTGTGCTTTTTCCTGCAGCATATTCCATCTGTATCCTTAAGAAGATCTGCTTCCGAAGATAAGGACTACTGTTTATGGACATACCAAGTATCTAACAAACTGTCTTGTGGACTTTGGTTCTTTAGCGCTGTGTTGTATTTCTTGTCTAAATTGTTACTGGGTATTTAGAGAAACCCCCGCACACAACATTCAGCGAGTGGGATAGATACTTAATTCCGGTGGGCGCTTCACCCCTTTTCTTCCTACAAGCCTCTCAAGGTTCGACAACTGTCCAGAGAGCTACAGGGCCTGGAGATCAACCTTCAAGGCTGCTATTGCTGATCTCAACCTTACTACCAAGGAGGAACTTGATTTGCTCATAAAGTGGCTGGGGTCAGAATCCACAGATCGTGTTAAAAGACTGCGAACAGTACATGTTGACCACCCGGATGCAGGTCTCATTGCTGCGTGGGCAAGACTTGAGCAAGCATATGGCAGCACTGAAGCCATAGAAGGCGCTCTGTTCAAGAGACTGCAAAACTTCCCAAAAATGGGTAACAAAGACTATCGCAAGCTCCAAGAACTGAGTGATCTCCTCATGGAGCTAGAGTTGGCAAAGACAGACCCACGTCTACCTGGGCTAAGCTTCCTGGACACTGCTCATGGTGTCAATCCAGTGGCGTCTAAACTGCCATACGGCCTGCAAGAGAAATGGGCGCAATACGGCTCAAGATACAAAAGATACTATAACGTATCCTTCCCTCCATTCTCATATTTTTGCAGGTTCATCAGCGAACAAGCCTGGACAAGAACCGATCCCAGCTTCAGCTTCAGCGAAACCAACTTGCCAGCTTCATCATCATCACCAGCATCCTCATCAAGGTATGATAACACAGTGGCTAATCGTAGAGACTTTAATAGAACAATATCTGTTAAAAGGACAGACATCTCACCACCTGTGTCCTCTCGTGCAAACCAGAGGGATTCGGGTGATAGTGATAAAGACCCTAATCGTCAGTGCCCTATTCACAAGAAACCTCACCCTTTAAAGAAATGTCGTGGCCTTAGGGCAAAGACTTTACAAGAGCGCAGGGAGATTCTTCAAAAACTTGGGATATGCTACAGGTGCTGCGCCTCTTACGGACATTTTGCTAAAGACTGTAAAGTTGTCATCAAGTGCACAGAACATAGCAGCGACAGACATGTTACGGCTATGCACCCCACTCCACTTCCAGACAACCCACAGCAGCTACCTACTCCTCTACTCCTGTCTCAAATCATGGCGGGGAGCAACAAGGTAATGCTCCAGCTATAGGGAATGTTTCTTCTTCATGCACGGAAGTCTGCGGAGAAGGCTTAGATTACAAATGCTGTGCCAAGGTATGCCTAGTCAAGATATACCCAGAGGGTCAACCAGAGAAAGCCACGAAGATGTATGCCATATTAGATGAACAGAGCAACAGATCGCTTGTTAAGCCTAAATTCTTTGAGATCTTCGGCATAAAGGGACACGCAACACCATATACTCTCAGAACCTGTTCTGGTCGCGTAGAGACTTTCGGCAGAAGGGCCAACGGGTTTATGGTCTCTCACGTCAAAGGGAGGGAGGGAATACTCCTACCAACATTAGTTGAATGTGATCAGATACCAGACGAAAGGGAAGAGATTCCTACTCCAGAGGCTGCATATCACCATCCACACTTAAGGCATCTTGTAGATGAGATTCCAGTAATGGACATGAATGCTGAAATCTTGGTCCTGCTAGTAAGAGACATTCTCAGAGTACATAAAGTACGTGAACAGTGCGACGGACCAGACGATGCCCCTTATGCACAAAGACTTGACCTGGGCTGGGTAATAGTGGGCAATGTATGCTTGGATAAAATGCACAAATCATCTGAGATCCACTCCTTCAAAACTCACGTGTTAGGAAACGGACGTGTATCCCACTTTAAACCGTGTCCTCACCATTATGACGTAAAGGAGAAGCCTCTTGACATCATCTGCGTGCCTGACGTCACTCCTATCCTCTGTGATGACAACCTAGGTACCACAGTGTTTTGTACTACAAGTGATGACAACAAAACAGCCATAACAGTTGAAGACAGAGAATTTATCAAAGTAATGGACAAAGAATTCTTCAAGGATGAGTCTAACACCATTACCTCTTCGTGCTGCAAGGGTCAAACTCCCAAACTATCGTGAACAGGCTTTATCCAGAGTCATGTCACTACAACGAACACTAAAGAACAGACCTGAAATGAAGGACCATTTCATCACCTTTATGAAAAGGATCTTTGACAATAATCACGCTGAGCCAGCTCCACCTCTCCGAGAACATGAGGAGTGCTGGTACCTGCCTTTCTTCGGAGTGTATCATCCACGTAAGCCAAAACAAATCAGGGTAGTATTTGACTCCAGTGCCAAGCACCAAGGCATATCCCTGAACGATGTTCTTCTCACTGGTCCTAACCTGACCAACAACCTTGTAGGTGTCCTCATGAGGTTCAGAAGGCTGCCAGTCACCACACGCTGCTACACTTCAGCTTCTCTTGCTACAAGTCAGAGAAAGGAACTTCACATCTTCTCAGATGCATCTACTGACGCCATAGCAGCTGTCGCCTACCACAAGGTCCGGAATTCCAAATAACAGCTGACGTCTTTGGTCTACAAAATCCTGACGAAGATCCAGATATTCGTCCTGAAGCCAAAACTCGTCACCAGAACTGCACAAAGACTCGTCTTGGGCTATCAACGCTTTGAACGTTTCTCCAAGTGGACAATGCTTGTACGCACCATCGCGAGAAGCATCTGCCATAATCAATACTAGACCACTTGTTCCAGTGTCTACAGATCCAGAGAACCCAACCATCCTTACTCCAGCTACTCTTCTTACCCAGAAACTAGGGAATGTTCTTGTTCCACCTGGAAACTTTAAAGCAGGAAAAATGTGCTACAACCAGTGGAAGCGAGTACAACACCTTGCCAACTGCTTCTGGAATCGTTGGAAGATGGAGTATCTTTCCACTCTGCATGGACACAGAAAATGGCAACGCCTGAACCCGAACTTTCAAGTTGGAGATCTCGTTCTCCTCAAGGACCAGCAAGCCGAAAGGATAGAGTGGCCTATGGGACTTATTAAAAAGAGCATCTCTAGCGATGACGGTAAGGTACGTAAGGTGGAGGTGAAGGTCGCAAGACAAGGAACTGTAAAGACTTTTATCAGACCTATCACGAACTTATTTTGCTCTTGCCGCTTGGAAACTGAACTTACTTAGGTCTTCAAGACATCTAGCAAATTACACTGTCGTTATTTGCGCTTGCATAACTACCGTTATGATGTTTATATATAGTGATATTTTCAATGCCAGACGGGGAGTGTGCTGTTACAGTTATCTTCATATTCATTTAGATGGGGATTTATACTGTATAGATAGTCCTTATGCTGCCACCTAGTGGTCTTTCTGTATTGTACATGCTTTCTTTTTTTCCCCTCGCTTTATGATGATGCACTTCCTGTGTGTGTGAAGTTCCACCCTTTTTTCTTGTAAGAGCTGTAGCATGGTGTAGTTATCTAGCAACACATGTCTATTCATCTGCAAGCTAAGCTCTATTGTTCACTCTTCAATAATAACACGAACAATGATGATGCACTAACTCACTTTCTCGTTTCCCATGATGCCATCAAGATTGAAGGCGAAGGCACAATGCGTTATTACTCATGGTCCATCAAAAACCTAAACCACCGCACTTCTCAGAGGGTCGCAGAAGGCCCTATGGAACCCTGCGTTTCTAATTCTTACACTAATCATGCAATAGTTCTAGATACGGCTCACTAGGGATGAGCCGAACACCCACCAGATTCAATTCTGAATAGATAAAGATTAGGTATGAGCCGAACGCCCCCGTATTCAGTTCGACTTCGAACAGGAACAATTTCAAAAGTTAGACTTCGAGCTCAATGTAAGTCAATGGGACTCGAATGTTCGATTTTTAGAGTGCCCTCCAAGAGGGCATATATGCTAGATATTTTCCATAAAAGGTGTATGGAGGTCCGAGTAGTGCTCTGGGGGACAGGAAACAAGGACAAAAAGTTTAAAAATATATATTTTTAAAGGAACAGTGAGTTTTCCATGAAATAAAGGTTAAGAATAAAAACAAAAAATCCTTCAAATATCTTGCCTAGGAGGTCCCCATAACCTGCCCGTGAAGTGGCGGATTTGTAGGATGTATAGAAACATTTAAAAACAAAAAATGACATTTCAAATGATTTTTTTGGCTAAATTATGGTAAAACTTATGCAGACTTTGTATTAACAAATAGGTGCTTTAAAATTGGGCCTTTAGTGTCGGCAACAGTGCCGTCACACCGTAACCCCTCTGTGGTATTGTTTTAAAGAAAGTAGAGAAAAATTGGAGAGGAGGTAACTTTATAAACCAGATAAATAAAGGGGAAATTAAATTAATCCATCGCTTTAACACCTTAGTCCCGAAGGGCCTGAATGCTGACTTCCAGTTTGTCCACATTTTGTGAAAAGTCAGTGAAATGTGGGAAGAATATTATGTCTGCATTCTCCAGTATGAAAATGAACATCAACCACTTCAATGCGGTGGACGCGCTCAGCGCGTCCAAACGCATTGGAACTTGGCTGTGGAGGACGCGCTGAGCGCGTCCTCCCTTTGCAGCCCGCGATCAACCCCCCCGGTGCGGGCTGACATCATGACGTCTATTTCAGGCACCCCCCCGCCATTGCAGGGAAGGTGCCTGAAGGGGAGGGGGGAGGTCCTTCGGACCTCTCCCCCTCCCCATCCGAGCGGGCCAGCGATTAAAGACTTCCAAGTGGTGGCTGTCTTTAACCCCTAGGGGGCTGGATCGTGATATGGCGCCAACATGTGCCGTATCGCGGTCCCCTCCGGGAGCTGGCCGACATCTTGGATGTCGGCCAAGCTTCCGGGATATCCCCCTAATGACTGGCGTCATCAAGCAGAGCGCGATGGTGCCAGTTTTTAAATTAACCCCTTGCTGTCACCTGTTGTGGAGATAGGGGGTTCCAATGAACCCCCTATCTGCCGATCCGTGACAGCTAGGGGTTAATGTTTACTATCATTGGAACGGCCAGAGCATGGCCTTTCCAATGATACCAAACATGACCATGTAAAAAGTAAAAAAAAATTAAAAATAAAAATAAAATTTAAAAAAAAATAAAAAAAAAAAAAGTTTTTTTTTTTTTTAGATTTATTAGTGCAGCAATATTGTTACCATTTCAATTATAATGTGAACAATGATGCTGCACTAACAATTTTTTCTATGGGGGGCGTTTGCTAAAAAACACAGAATTTTCCCCAAAAAAAGTAACGATTCCTCATTTCTAATTTTTTTAACAAGCGCACCCCATCTATACTATAATTGAGTAAGGCTTGGCGTGTCCTCTACCCGGCTGTCGAGCGCATCCAACCTCCGAGCGGCGCCGGGGAAGTGAAAGTTTCCCCACTTCCGCTCTTTGCAGGACCCAAGCCCCAGTCACGTGACCGCGGCTTGGTCCTTCAACGAGCGGAAGCGGGAAACTTTCACTCCCCCGGCGCCGCTCGGAAAGGTAAGTATGGGGCGGTTGTCCGAATGCCAATAGAGCATTCGGACAGCCGCCCCATGTCTGAGCTGGGGCATATATCCATGAGCGCTAGGGGGCATATCCACAAGCTGGGGGCCAATATCCATGAGCTGGGAGCAGTATCCATGAGCTGGGAGCCAATATCCATGAGCTGAGGGGGCAATATCCATGAGCTGGGGGCAATATCCATGAGCTGGGGGCAGTATCCATGAGCTGGGGGCCAATATCCACGAGCTGGGGGCAGTATCCATGAGCTGGGGGCCAATATCCATGAGCTGGGGGGCCAATATCCATGAGCTTGGGGCAGTATCCATAAGCTGGGGGTGCAATATCCACGAGCTGGGGACAGTATCCATGAGCTAGGGGGGCAATATCCACGAGCTGGGGGCAGTATCCATGAGCTGGGGGGGCAATATCCATGAGCTGGGGGGCCAATATCCATGAGCTGGGAGCAGTATCCATGAGCTGGGGGGCAATATCCACGAGCTGGGGCAGTATCCATGAGCTGGGGGGCAATATCCATGAGCTGGGGGGCCAATATCCATGAGCTGGGGCAGTATCCATGAGCTGGGGGCAATATCCACGAGCTAGGGGCAGTATCCATGAGCTGGGGGGGCAATATCCATGAGCTGGGGGCCAATATCCATGAGCTGGGGGCAGTATCCATGAGGGGGCAATATCCATGAGCTGGGGGGCCAATATCCATGAGCTGGGGGCAGTATCCATGAGCTGGGGGGGCAATATCCATGAGCTGGGGGCAGTATCCATGAGCTGGGGGCAGTATCCATGAGCTGTGGGGCCAATATCCATGAGCTGGGGGCAGTATCCATGAGCTGGGGGGGCAATATCCACGAGCTGGGGCAGTATCCATGAGCTGGGGGGGCAATATCCATGAGCTGGGGCAGTATCCATGAGCTGGGGGCAGTATCCATGAGCTGGGGGGCAATATCCATGAGCTGGGGGGCCAATATCCATGAGCTGGGGCAGTATCCATGAGCTGGGGGGGCAATATCCACGAGCTGGGGCAGTATCCATGAGGGGGCAATATCCATGAGCTGGGGGCAGTATCCATGAGCTGGGGGACAGTATCCATGAGCTGGGGCAGTATCCATGAGCTGGGGGGGCAGTATCCACGAGCTGGGGGGCAATATCCACGAGCTGGGGCAGTATCCATGAGCTGGGGGCAGTATCCATGAGCTGGGGGACAGTATCCATGAGCTGGGGCAGTATCCATGAGCTGGGGGCAGTATCCACGAGCTGGGGGGGCAATATCCACGAGCTGGGGCAGTATCCATGAGCTGGGGGGCAATATCCATGAGCTGGGGGCAGTATCCATGAGCTGGGGGACAGTATCACGAGCTGGGGCAGTATCCATGAGCTGGGGGGGCAGTATCCACGAGCTGGGGGGCAATATCCATGAGCTGGGGCAGTATCCATGAGCTGGGGGGGCAATATCCATGAGCTGGGGGGCCAATATCCATGAGCTGGGGCAGTATCCATGAGCTGGGGGGCAATATCCATGAGCTAGGGGCAGTATCCATGAGCTGGGGGGCAATATCCATGAGCTGGGGGGCCAATATCCATGAGCTGGGGGCAGTATCCATGAGCTGGGGGACAGTATCCATGAGCTGGGGCAGTATCCATTAGCTGGGGGGGCAGTATCCACGAGCTGGGGGGGCAATATCCACGAGCTGGGGGCAGTATCCACGAGCTGGGGGGGCAATATCCATGAGCTGGGGCAGTATCCATGAGCTGGGTGACAGTATCCATGAGCTGGGGCAGTATCCAGGAGCTGGGGGCAGTATCCACGAGCTGGGGGGGCAATATCCACGAGCTGGGGCAGTATCCATGAGCTGGGGCAGTATCCATGAGCTGGGGGACAGTATCCATGAGCTGGGGCAGTATCCATGAGCTGGGGGGCAGTATCCACGAGCTGGGGGCAATATCCATGAGCTGGGGGGCAGTATCCATGAGCTGGGGGGCAATATCCACGAGCTGGGGCAGTATCCATGAGCTGGGGGGGCAATATCCATGAGCTGAGGGGCCAATATCCATGAGCTGGGGGCAGTATCATGAGCTGGGGGGGCAATATCCATGAGCTGGGGGGCCAATATCCATGAGCTGGGGGCAGTATCCATGAGCTGGGGGGGCAATATCCATGAGCTGGGGCAGTATCCATGAGCTGGGGGGCAATATCCATGAGCTGGGGGGCAATATCCACGAGCTGGGGGCAGTATCCATGAGCTGGGGGCAATATCCATGAGCTGGGGCAGTATCCATGAGGGGCAGTATCCATGAGCTGGGGGGGCAATATCCACGAGCTGGGGGCCAATATCCATGAGCTGGGGGCAGTATCCATGAGCTGGGGGGCAATATCCACGAGCTGGGGGCAGTATCCATGAGCTGTGGGCAGTATCCATGAGCTGGGGGGCAGTATCCACGAGCTGGGGGGCAGTATCCATGAGCTGGGGGCAGTATCCATGAGCTGGGGGCAGTATCCAGGAGCTGGGTCCAGTATCCACGAGCTGGGGGGGCAGTATCCACGAGCTGGGGCAGTATCCACGAGCTGGGGGGCAGTATTCATGAGCTGGGGGGCAGTATCCAGGAGCTGGGGGGCAGTATCCATGAGCTGGGGGGCAATATCCAGGAGCTGGGGGCAGTATCCAGGAGCTGGGGGGTAGTATCCAGGAGCTGGGGGGCAGTATCCAGGAGCTGGGTGGCAGTATCCACGTGCTGGGCAGTATATCCACGTGCTGGGGCAGTATCCACGAGCTGGGGCAGTATCCACGAGCTGGGGCAGTATATCCATGAGCTGGGGCAGTATATCCACAATAGACTGCCCTCTGGGCAGGCTTTCCACCTTGTAGAAAATATAATCGCAAATGATCGCATTTTAAAATGTGAAAAAAAACACTTTACACATTGTAAATTATTGAAAATTCTAATTTTATTGCATTTTTTGTTATAATATACAGACATGACATAACGTATACATATAATAATGATATATTATGAATCTGCACAGTCTGCCCGGAAAGAACGATATATAATATGTCTGGGTCATTTATTAAAATAAGGCTTCAAAACGCGTTTAAACATGATGAGCGAAACCGGTAAAAACTGAGCTCAGCACAGGGGTGGGAAAAGGCTCAGCAGCGAAAGGGTTAAAGGTTCCCCCTCTCCCTTGCAGCTTATAAGAATGTTTACAAATGGGTAGCAGTACACACAGTTTTCTTTACGAAAAAGTTTCCTGTGCATTCTTTAATAGAAACTTCCATGGTGCAAAAATTAAAAGGAAGACCAAATGAATGAAAAGCATATTTAATGTATAATATCCTGAAACATTGGGGTTTCTGTGTAATCCCTTCTAGTGAATTTTACTGCTTATGGGCGCATCTAATGAATCCCATTGTGATTTTAAACTTTTTATGAATGAGGATTTTTTTGAGATGTGCAATCATATGGTTGGTAATCATGTATATTGATGCACAGGTATTATTAGCCCGATCTCTGGCAACAACAACAAGAAGAAAGTGAAACTAAATGCCAGTGCCGCACATGACCTTGTTAAAATGCACGTGACTACATGGAACAGTCTTCCAGTAGAAGTGGTAGAGGCCAAAACAGTAATTGAATTTAAGCAGGCATGGGATAGGCATAAGGCTATCCTAAACAAAAGATAAATCCAGGTAAAGTATCCATGTAATTGGGCAGAGTAGATGGGCCGAAAGGTTCTTATCTGCCGACATTTTTCTATGTTTCTATTGAGAGGGTGGTGGATACTTCGAGAAACGCACGAAAGAAGCAGAATACAGGACTTGCAAGTTAGGGGTGGCGGCGCGATGACATCATCCGAAAGAGACGGAAGTGAGGATCCTCCTCCCCTCCCCGCGGCGACAACCGGATTGGGATTTTCTCGGGAGTTGAACGGTATAAAAACCCTTTGTAAAGGACAGATCTGGTTACCACTGATAAAGCCCATTTTGCTGCTAATGGCGAAACGCGTCCGGTTTTTCCTCCATGTAAACCCTTTTATTGGTTTTACTTGTGTATATTATTTCCCCTTTTTAATAATAAATATGACCTTTTATATTATTGGGAATTCGAACCCTCCTTTTAAAAAAAGGCAATAGAGAGAGATGTGCTGAAAGGCTGCTGAAAGGCTTTTGAAATGGTTGTGCCATGAGGAGAAATAAAAACAACCTACAGGCGATTGTTTAAGGGTCACTCTAAGACCCCCCAAAGGGTGAATGGACATCTAAAGCCCCCCCTTTCACCCATCCCCATCGATTGATTTTTGACATACTACACCAGATACTGTACTTTCTGCCTTTTATTTCCCTGAGGAACTGAATCCGTTTTTTCGGACCTTTCACTCCATTGTGGAAAGGAGGCGCTTGGGGAGGCCTAACTAACGACCCAGATGCTTGAATCATTAGAGATATAAAAGCTCCAAAGATCGTGAGTGTATAGAGTTCCTGTTTTTTTATAAATATATGTATAGCATAATGCACGATTATGGTTCTCTTTCTCTGTTCTTTTTGAGGATATTTTCCATGATTAAGAAGAACTTGTGTGGGATCAATCTTCTAAACGTTACGTTAAGTATCTATTCAGTGTATATTTTTTACGATATTTCACAATCACTGTGTGATTTTGGGGCCGCTAGAGCTTGAATCAACAGATCACCAGTTGCGACACGAGTGTGCTCCGCTCTCTCTCTCTCTTCTTTTCATTTAATCAGCATTAGGTTTACAAAGTCCTATAGCTGATTAACGTCCGGCTGCAGTTAACAAAAAGTTAACAACAGTCAGGAAGACTTTGTGCTAACGGATTCCGCTGGTACAGAATCCGTCAGCACCAGCAGTAACCCCCCCAATAAATGCAGATACTCACCTACTATCCCACGGCGAGGACCGCGGCTCCGTCTGCCTCCTCTGTCCGGAGGGAGCAGGGAGAGACTGGGGGAAAAAGTCCCCAAGTCTCCCCCTGCGGATCACTACGCTGACTTGCCAGATCTTGCGATGCGAGATCCGGCAGGTCAGGTGACCGCCAGCGTCTGGCTCAATGGAGTCCTATGGACTCATTTGAGAGGATGTGCACGGCTGAGCTTAAAGCCTGTGATACACTGAGCGCATAGCAACGCACAGCTCAGCACCGCCGTGCGCATCCCGGCGCTTAGCGCCGGTAACAAGGTAGGCATCTTTTTAAATGCCTGCATTGTAATTTCACAGTCAAACAGGGGCACTTGGGAGAAAACTGCGGGCGCAGTTATTTCTCCCTAGCGTCCCCGTTTTACCGCAAAGATTGTAATGGGGCCCATAGTTATTAAGAATTGTTTACCTTTATAATAGGTGGCAATGTCCTGGTTGACCTTTTTAAACCCCTTAATGACGTGGGGCGTACCATGCCGTCCTGCACCGCGTGGGCTTTAATGCCACAGGATGGCATGGTACGCCCCGCGGCGTTTGGTGCCTCTGCGCGCCGAAAAACGGCCCGCCTCCCTTCCCACAATGTCGATCGCCGGCTGGGGGTCTGCCTGACACCCGGGCAGACCCTCCCAGCTGGCGATCGGCATTGTGGGAAGGGAGGCGGGCCGTTTCCCTCGTGGAAACCTCCAGGCAGCCAATCCGGCGCTTGGATTTGACAGTTGCAGCGGTGACAAGCTGTCACCTCTGCAACTGTCAGAATGTCTCAGCCAATGATTGTTGCATTGGCTGAGACATTGTCTCTGCCCCTTTCTCCTGTTCCTCATTGCGATCTGAGGAGCAGAGAAAGAGAGGCAGAGTTCAAAAGGAGCACCACCAAAAAAAAAAAAAAAACCCTGACAAGCCCAGTACCCCCCCTGGCAGGCACTGTACCACCTGGCAGGCACTGTACCCTACTGGCACAGTACCCCCTGGCTAAAAAAACCTGAAAAAAAACCAGGTACTGTACCCCCTGGCTGGCACTGTACCCCCTGGCAGGCACTGTACCCTCCTGGCACAGTACCCCCGGGTGAAAAAAAAAACCCAGGCACAGTACCCCCTGGCTGAAAAAAAAAAATGAAAAAAAGCCCAGGTACAGTACCCCCTGGCTGGCACTGTACCCCCTGGCAGGCACTGTACCCTCCTGGCACAGTACCCTCTGCTGAAAAAAAAAACTGAAAAAAAACCCAGGCACAGTACCCCCTGGCTGAAACAAAAACCTGAAAAAAAACCCAGGCACAGTACCCCCTGGCTGAAAAAAAAACCTGAAAAAAAAACCCCGGGCACAGTACCCCCTGGCTGAAAACCCCCCCCCTGAAAAACCCCAGGTACAGTACCCCTGGCAAGCACTGTACCCCCTGGCAGGCACTGTACCCTCCTGGCAGGCACTGTACCCTCCTGTCACAGTACCCCCTGGCTGAAAAAAATAACTGAAAAAAAACCCCAGGCACAGTACCCCCTGGCTGAAAAAAACCCTGAAAAAAAACCCCAGGTACAGTACCCCCTGGCAGGCACTGTACCCGCTGGCAGGCACTGTACCCTCCTGGCACAGTACCCCCTGGCAGGCACTGTACCCCCTGACTGAAAAAAACAAACCTGAAAAAAACCCAGGCACTGTACCCCCTGGCCTGCAGTGTACCCCTGATTGGCAGTGTACCCCCGATTGAGAACCCGCATTGGCATACGACCCTTTGGCATTTCTGACTACCCGCATTGGCATACGACCCCCTGGCATTTCTGACTACCCACATTGGCATACGACCCCTGGCATTTCTGACTACCCGCATTGGCATACGACCCTTGGCATTTCTGACTACCTGCATTAGCATACGACCCCCTGGCATTTCTGACTACCCGCATTGGCATACGACCCCTGGCATTTCTGACTACCCGCATTGGCATACGACCCCGTGGCATTCCTGACTATCCGCATTGGCATACGACCCCCCTTGGAATATTCTTACCTTGTCTAGATAGATAGAAGTACCGGCCACTACAAGGACCGGAAGGGCTTTGTTTATGTGTTCTAATACTTGACCCCATCAGTTCCCCGACCTCCCATTTAATTAGTTATAACAAGATCCCCATAAAAATGTCCTCCCGCTTTTATTCCCCAGAAGAGGCATATGAGATCCTGGCCGCCTCTGAGAGCGACGCTCTCGCCGACAGTGACACCCTCACAGCCTCTGATATAGAGCCCCTTAGTGAACCCTCCAGTGATGGCGTGAGAGCAATTGGGTACCCCAAATATGGCTGCCCCAGAAATACCCCCATTTATAGCGACTCCTGGCATCAAGGTAAGGGTAGAGGACTGTGAGCCAGTGAGCTTTTTTAATCTCTTTATGTCGGACAACGTATTCGAGATGGTGGTTGAGCAAACCAACCTGTTTGCCAACCAGTATCTTGATGCGCATCCGGATTCACATCGCCACAGACGTAACAAGTGGCACCCAATGGATGTGAAAGGGTTAAAAAAAAATTGGGCTCTAACCCTCGTAATGGGAATAGTGAAGAAGCCAAGTATCCGGTCTTACTGGTACAAAAACCCCATCCTGGCTACCCCACTATTCCCAAGGGTTATGAAGAGGGAGAGATACGAAAATCTCATGCGATTCCTCCATTTTAATGATAACGCACTGTGCCCACCAAGAATGACCCAATGCATGACCGCCTCTATAAAATTCGGCCCCTTATCAGTCTTATATCTGTCAAATTCACCGATAATTATGTTCCCGACCAAAATATATCTGTAGACGAGTCCCTTATGAAATTCAAAGGCAGACTGCTCTTCAAGCAGTATATCCCAAGCAAGCGATCCCGGTATGGCGTCAAATTTTATAAATTGTGTGAGTCCACAACAGGCTACACATGGGCGTTTAGAATATACGAAGGGAAAGATAGCCACCTAGACCCCCCAGGATGCCCCGATTGTATTGGCACCAGTGGAAAAATTGTGTGGGATCTGGTCTATCCCCTATTCAACAAGTGCTATCATTTATGGGTCGATAACTATAACACCAATATCGACCTATTTAAAAAATTATATTGTTTTGAGACCCTGGCACAGTGCGGAAGAATCGCAGAAGTTTTCCCCAAATTATGACAGCAGGCAAAAAAAAGTAGAGGCTCCTCTTCATCTCTACATCAGGCAGAAGTGCTAGCCCTTCGGTTCACCGATAAGAAGGATGTATACATGCTATCTACAGTGCATGACGAAAGTACAGTGCCAGTGCCTGTGAGAGAGAGGACTGAGCCACTGGAAAAGCCGAAGTGCATTGTAGATTACAGCAAGTTTATGGGGGGAGTAGACTGGGCTGATCAATGTATACAGCCTTATCTGGTGAACCGAAAGACTAGGGCATGGTACAAGAAGATTGCCATCTATTTGACCGAGATAGCAATTTTCAATGCATACGTGCTCTACAAGCAGGCAGCAGTACAAAAGCCATATCACTTCCTAGAATTCATGCTTGAGATCATATCCCAACTTATCCTAACCCCGGCCCCCGTTACATCCGCTTTGGAATCAGGAGATCTCCAAAGATTAAGCGTCAGACACTTTCCTTCCCGAGTCCCTCCCACCCGCTGTAAAAAGTCCCCCCAGAAAAAGTGACGTGTCTGCCGCAAGAAAGGAATCCGAAAGGATTCTAGTTATTATTGCCCTACCTGCCCATCTCTACCTGGCTTCTGCATAACCGAGTGCTTCAAAATTTATCATACCGAGCTAAATTACTAAATCCCCTTTTCTGCTTTGTCCTGATTACCCTTTGCTGCCTGTACCGACTCATTGGCTTGTTATACCGACTACTCTTTGCTGCCTGTACCGACTCATTGGCTTGTTATACCGACTACTCTTTGTTTGCTGCCTGTATCGACTCATTGGCTTGTTATACCGACTACTCTTTGTTTGCTGCCTGTATCGACTCATTGGCTTGTTATAACGACTACTCAGACTTCTGGAATCCCCTGAATTTGGCCTGTCCCTGTTTACGTTAAGCCCAGCTATTCTAAAGTGGCTGCACCAAACAACTCAAAATACTAATTTAGAATCATTGGCACGTCATCTTTGGAGCAATATTTTTTCTTGGCGTGCCATGTTCTCTCAAAGTCGACATAAATCCTGAAAATCACTTGTCAAATTACCAAAAAACTAAATAAAAATGCTACATGTGGGGTACCGTTGAATTCGTAACACATTGCCGAACACAAATATCAATGTTATGGGCCAGTAAAGGGTTGACTGAGCAGGATATTAGCAGCAAAATAACAGTTTTTGTGTAAAACAAATGCAAAACACAAACATGAAGACTAAGTTTGGCCAGGGTTTGTGACTAAGTGGCTACTATACAAAACTGGACATACCCCATTTTCAACACTCTGGGTTGTCTACTTCTCAAAATGATATGCCATGATGGGGTACTTTTCATACCTGGGATGCCATACCCTCTCAAATGCAACCTAGGCCCAGCAAACCAATCTGGCAAACTCTACATTTGACCATGTAACTTTCCAAAAAGTAAATAAAAATGCAACATGGGGGTACCATTGAACTCATAACACATTGCCGAACACAAACATCAATGTTATAGGCCAGTAAAATGTTGACCGAGCAGGATATTAGCAGCAAAATATCAGTTTTCGTGTAAAATAAATGCAAACCACAATCATGAAGACTAAGTGTGGCCAGGGTTTGTGACACACAGGGTTATCCAAAGAGATTCGAAAAGTCACCGCACGTTCGGTGACTTTTCGTTCTCTTCAATTCGGGTCCTTTTGCCGATTGCATTTCGGTGACCCTGCGGTGTATTCAGCAAACAGCACAGGGTCTCCGAATTGCAGGGAAAAGCCGCCGCAAACCTGACGAAAACTAACCGAATGCATGCTGAAAACAAGCAAAAACATCTGGATTAACCTTCGAAAAAGCCGAACAGGAGCCGAACAGGAGCCGAAAAGGAGCCGAATCACACAGACCCGAAGCAGCTGTGACGTAGAGGAGGCAGTGAATAAATTAGAAAAACCATTTGTATGAATCTGGGAAAATGAAACGCTGTTTGCAAAGAAACTACTGAGCGAAAATGGCTGAAATTTTCACAGGTGGTCCAGGGAAAGATAATAAAGAGGGCTGTTACAAAAAAAATAAGTAAACTGAAAAAAAAATAAAAAAAATCGGACTTTTTAAAAAAAAAAAGAAAATCTGAAAAATGCTTAAAGTATCCTAAAAAATCAATGATTTTTTGCTGCAGAATTTTATAATGAACGGTTTATTAGATATTGAATTAAAATGGGAATATTTTTAACATTGAAGCCTATGGGATTCTCCTGATTAAACTTGCCGAATTAAACCACCGAATGGCAGGGCATTAGGGGAACCTTTCACTGCTGGTTTGTGTTCTCTGAATAGCCGAAGCAGTGCTTTTTCATGGGGATTTTACTGCCCTCGAACAGGAACCGAACAGGCACCGTATGTGCAGGCAATTCGCCAGGATTTGGCGAATTGCCTGCTCTCTGGATAGCCGAATGGCCAGGAAAGGTAACCGAACGCTGATTTTCAGCGTTCGGTTACCTTTCTCAAGCAATTCGGATCTCTTTGGATAACCCTGTAAGTGGCTACTATACAAAACTGGACATACCCCATTTTCAACACTCTTGATTGTCTACTTCTCAAAATGATATGCCATGATGGGGTACTTTTCATACCTGGGCTGCCATACCCTCTCAAATTCAACCTAGGCCCAGCAAACCAATCTGGCAAATTTCAAGTTGTAAAACCTGAAATGGGCAAACTCTACATCTGACCATATAACTTTCCAAAAAGGTAATAAAAATGCAACATGGGGGTACCGTTGAATTCGTAACACATTGCCGAACACAAATATCAATGTTATGGGCCAGTAAAAGGTTGACTGAGCAGGATATTAGCAGCAAAATAACAGTTTTCGTGTAAAACAAATGCAAAACACAATCATGAAGACTAAGTTTGGCCAGGGTTTGTGACTAAGTGGCTACTATACAAAACTGGACATACCCCATTTTCAACACTCTGGGTTGTCTACCTCTCAAAATGATATGCCATGATGGGCTACTTTTCATACCTGGGCTGCTATACCCTCTCAAATGCAACCTAGGCCCAGCAAACCAATCTGGCAAACTCTACATTTGACCATGTAACTTTCCAAAAAGTAAATAAAAATTCAACATGGGGGTACCATTGAACTCATAACACATTGCCGAACACAAATATCAATGTTATAGGCCATTAAAATGTTGACCGAGCAGGTTATTAGCAGCAAAATAACAGTTTTCGTGTAAAATAAATGCAAAACACAATCATGAAGACTAAGTTTGGCCAGGGTTTGTGACTAAGTGGCTACTATACAAAACTGGACATACCCCATTTTCAACACTCTGGGTTGTCTACTTCTCAAAATGATATGCCATGATGGGGTACTTTTCATACCTGGGCTGCCATACTCTCTCAAATTCAACCTATGCCCAGCAAACCAATCTGACAAACTCTACATTTGACCGTGTAACTTTCCAAAAAGCAAAATAAAAAAGCTAAATGGAGGGTACCGTTGAACTCGTAACACATTGCCGACCACAAATATCAATGTTGTAGGCCAGTAAAAGGTTGACTGAGCATGATATTAGCAGCAAAATAACAGTTTTTGTGTGAAAAATGCAAAACACAAACATGAAGACCAAGTTTGCGACTAAGTGACTACTATAAAAAAACTAAACGTACACCATTTGGAATAGCCTGGGTTGTCTACTTTTCAAAATGGTATGACATGTTGGGGTAATTTTCATACCTGGGCTGCCATAACCTCTCAAAGTCAACATAGGGCCAGGAAAACAATCTGGCAAATTTCAAGTTGTAAAACGTGAAATGGGCAAACTCTATATTTGACCCTGTAACTTTCCAAAACCTCATAAAACCTCTACATGGGGGGTACCATTGAACTCGTAAGACATTGCCGACCAGAAATATGAGTTTTTTAGGCCAGTAAAATGTCGAGGGAGCATGATATCATCAGTAAAATAACAGTTTTTGTGTGAAAAATGCAAAACACAATATGAAGACCAAGTTTGCGACTAAGTGACTACTATAAAAAAACTAAACGTACAATTTAGAATAGCCTGGGTTGTCTACTTTTCAAAATGGTATGACATGTTGGGGAACTTTCATACCTGGGCTGCCATAACCTCTCAAAGTCAACATAGGCCAGGAAAACAATCTGGCAAATTTCTAGTTGTAATACGTGAAATGGGCAAACTCTATATTTGACCCTGTAACTTTCCAAAACCTCATAAAACCTCTACATGGGGGGTACCGTTGAACTCGTAAGACATTGCTGACCAGAAATATGAGTTTTTTAGGTCAGTAAAATGTCGAGGGAGCATGATATCATCAGTAAAATAACAGTTTTTGTGTGAAAAATGCAAAACACAAACATGAAGACCAAGTTTGCGACTAAGTGACTACTATAAAAAAACTAAACGTACACCATTTGGAATAGCCTGGGTTGTCTACTTTTCAAAATGGTATGACATGTTGGGGTAGTTTTCATACATGGGCTGCCATAACCTCTCAAAGTCAACATAGGGCCAGGAAAACAATCTGGCAAATTTCAAGTTGTAAAACGTGAAATGGGCAAACTCTATATTTGACCCTGTAACTTTCCAAAACCTCATAAAACCTCTACTTGGGGGGTACCGTTGAACTCGTAAGACATTGCCGACCAGAAATATGAGTTTTTTAGGCCAGTAAAATGTCGAGGAAGCATGATATCATCAGTAAAATAACAGTTTTTGTGTGAAAAATGCAAAACACAAACATGAAGACCAAGTTTGCGACTAAGTGACTACTATAAAAAAACTAAACGTACGAAATTTAGAATAGCCTGGGTTGTCTACTTTTCAAAATGGTATGACATGTTGGGGAACTTTCATACCTGGGCTGCCATAACCTCTCAAAGTCAACATAGGGCCAGGAAAACAATCTGGCAAATTTCTAGTTGTAAAACGTGAAATGGGCAAACTCTATATTTGACCCTGTAACTTTCCAAAACCTCATAAAACCTCTACATGGGGGGTACCGTTGAACTCGTAAGACATTGCCGAACAGAAATATATGTATTTTATTTCATTTAATGCTAAGCGTACAATGTCATTCACACTAAAAATACAATGGAGAACTTTGAAAATAGCAAAATTTCTTTTTTTCTCATAGTTTTTAGGTTTTTTTCATACTATAATATATTTTATATATAAATCTTTGATGGAAAATGAAAGCCCTATTTCTCCTGAACAAAATGATATATAATAAGGGTTGGTACACTTAATATGTAAGAGGTAAATTATGGTTGAACAGCGAATAGCTGAAATTCTACTTTTAGAAGTGTTCAAAAGTGTTCCAAACTTGTAAAATTACTCCCGTCCTTAAGGGGTTAAAAGTGACTAAATTGATGTCACAGTAGTTAAATAATAGATTGCTTGTTGAGTACCCTTGTTTGAAGCTTTCCTCGTCTATTTTACGTAATTGACGTTACATTGAACCAGTCTATTTTTCAACTCAATTTTTTTTATATATTTACCTTTATAAAGGTTGGCCAGTGACACCCTGTTAAAAACAGGAGGTTGGTGTGGAAGGTCAGGAGAAGTTAGTATTTAATCACTCTGCTCATTGCCCCCATTTTAACATTAGAGTGTCCATTTAACCTCCATCACCCATTTCGAAAGCACTATGTAAATGGACACTTAAGATGGACAAAGACTTAGTGAAAGAGGTATATGTTAGAAATAAGATGGACCCTCAGTGTTATCATCATGTTTCTGATGGCTATTAAGAAGTTACAGCCAACAATCAATGCTCTTCCTCATGCTTAGGATCTAACTCTAGTTCTCTAGTCTCTTCATTTTGGCTAGCTGCAGCAAATACCCAAATATTAAACACTTGAATGCAAAGGACATGCGTGGAGCGTCCTCCCATTTCACTCCTGTGCATGGAACATGTTTCAAGCACTTCTTTGAGTTGCCACAGCTTGGTGCCGATCACATGCTTCAAATCATAGACTGCCAGCCAGGGGTCAAGTCCTGGGGAAAAAAGTGAGGGAACTCACCCAAGATTTCAACTACCCCATCAATTTTTTTGCATCCCTAGGAAGCACACACTGTGAGTTTTATTTCTGTGCACCTCTGTGATACCCTCATACACACCGCACATTACTGTATCACAGAGCTACACAGCAATAAAACTTGTAATAACGTGTTGTGTTAGAGTGTACGACAGAGCTCCACAGTGCTGAAACTCACATACTGCCCCAGACACACAGAAATATATACTGCCAGCCACCCTCCAATACAAACACTTTCTGCCAGCCTCCCTCCCATACACACACATACACAATGCCAGCCCCCTCCCATACACATACACTGCCAGTCCCCCATACAAATACTGCCAGCTCCTCCCTCCCCATATAAAACACTCACACTAAATGCCCCTCCCATGAACTCACAGCCAGCCCCATCCTCATACAAAAACACTCACTGCCAGCCCCCATCCCCATACAAAATACTTACTGCCAGCCTCCCATTCCCATACAAAACACTCACGTTGTCTACATCCAAACATCTCACCTCTCCGCTGTGCGTTCAGCGGCATCTAGACACATGCTGCTCCAGGGGGAGGAGCGGCCTGCCTTCTCTGCAGCCAAATGATAGGCCACCTTCACAGCCAATCAGGTTCCTGTTTGCTCACATAGTGATCGCACTGGCAGAGATCATCTGAATCCTTGGTCTGTCACCAGGGATTCAGATCTCACAGAGCGTGGGGACTGCGATCGACACTGCATGCTGCGTTCCTGCTATGTTCCCACTGTGGGAGAAGTGCGCGAACGCCATTCCTGCTGTGGGAGAAGCGCATGAACGCCGTTCCCGCTATGGTAGAAGTGCATGATCGTTGTTCCCACTGTGGGAGAAAAGTGCATGAACGCGTTCCTGCTGTAGGAGAAGTGTGGGAACGCCGTTCCCGCTGTGGGAGAAGTGTGCAAATGCCGTTCCCACACATTCCTGCTGGACTCGAGTCCTGATGTCAGCCCTTGTTGTGGGACTGTGTCCCTGCCCCAGGAGCGCGATGACATCATAAAGAGGGAGTGTCACAGAAGGAAAAGAGCCAGCTAAACTAGTTAACTACTTACCTTACCGTGACGCGCGGAAGGGAGAGCGTACAAGGAGATTACAGCTCCAAGCCTCTGGATTTACTAACTCTACCCACGCAAAGGGCCCCAAGTTATGCCAACCTAACCCCCTTACACCGTACCCACCATTCCGAATGTGTACACTGCCACCACAAAAATAATAGGGCACTCTCGAAACCCCACTAGCTGTATACCACCCCAATCCAGGAGCCCAAACATATACAGCTAATATATATATATATAATATATATATATACCCACACACACCAAATGCTAAATATCACAGTAGCGATACCTAAGGGATTGCAATCGCGAAGCATGAATTAATATCTAGAGCAGACAGTACGGGGTTTTAAGTTTTAATGGAAGAAGATAAAAAAATACAACTTTACACAGTGCCAGGATCACATAAAAACAAACATACAAAATACACGAAAAGGTGCAAATACAGTTCTTGAAATAAAAGGGGACTTACATAGAAAATCTAATTTGCGTAGATACTTCCATGGATATTTCCAGATTTCCGATGTCCCAGACGGGTTCTTAGATGTTCACTCAACCCAGCGTTTTAGAGAAATACCACTTGTACAGGGAGTGCTGATTATTTGTGTAACATCCCCAACCAACCCCCTACCATTTGGTTCCCAGATCAAGTTACCATTCGGCTCCAGTTGATCAGATAAGCGGATTGTAAACCCGTGGCCTGGCTTCACAAACTCCATTGCAAACACCATAGAAAAAAAACACCAATTATGTGATTAAAATCTTACACACTGCTTTCAGAAAAATGATGCCCGTTTGTGACAGGGAGTTTCCTTGCTGGCAGGGGAATCCCAATGCACAGGCGAAGGAGGTTACGTGAAAAGTCATTGTAAAGGCCAGATTCTGACCATTCTGAAGATAACAAACATGGCCAGGAAATATGTAAAAAATAAAAAATAAACAAAACTTCATGCTTTTCCCAAAAGCAGCAGTACTTTTCACACTTCAATAATAAGGTACTGCACTACCTTTCCTTTTCATTTCCCACACCAGTAGTAAGTGTGGAGGTGATGCAGCAATGCGTTATTAGTCATTATTTCATCGAAAATGTAAGGAACAGTGGAAAAAAAGGGGGAAAAAAAGATAAAAGACAAAAAGTTTTTTTTTTTTTAACCCTTTCGCTGCTAAGGCTTTTCCCGCCCCTGTGCTGAGGTCATTTTTACCGGTTTTGCTCATCATGTTTAAACGTGTTTTGAAGGCTTATTTTAGTATATGACCCAGACATATTATATATCGTTCTTTCCGTCAGACTCGGCAGATTCATAATATGTCATTATTATATGTATACGTCATGACCTGTCTGTATATTATAACAAGAAATGCAATAAAATATGTATTTTCAATAATTTACAATGTGTAAAGTGTTTTTTTTTTCACATTTTAACATGCGAGCAATTGCGGTTATATTTTGTATGGGGTGCGCTTTTAAAAAAATTAGAGATGGGGTCTCGTTACATTTTTGTTTGGGGAAAATTACACGATTTTTAACAAACGCACCGCATACAAAAATCGTTAGTGCAGCATCATTGTTCACATTATAATTGAAATGGGAACAATATTGCTGCATTAACAAACCAAAAAAAGGAAAAAAAAAAAAAAAAAAAATAGTTTAGTACCAAACTTTAACCCCTAGCTGCCACGGATCGGGAGATAGGGGGTTCATTGGAACCCCCTATCTCCACCATTGGTGGCAGCTAGGGGTTAACTCCAGGACTGGCATCATCGTGCTATGCACGATGACGCCAGTCGTCAGGGGGAGTTCCCAGAGGCTTGGCCGACATCCAAGATGTCAGCCAACTCTGGGAAAGGATCACGAACCGGCGCTTTTCAGCACCGATTCGTGATCTGGCTCCCAGGGGTTAATGCCAGGTACCATTTGGAAGGGCAGGCTGTGCCCTTCCAAATGGTGCCTGGGTTAACCCCCTGCACGCCGCCGATCGGGAGGGAGAGAGGTCCGAAGGACCTCACCACCTCCCTTTCAGGCGCCTCCTCCGCACATGCGGGGGGGGACGCTTGAATTAGGTGTCATCGCGCCGCCGCGATGACACCTAATTACTCCGACGGCATTTCCGGATGCTGGGCTGACATCGAGGATGTCAGCCCGCACCGGGGGGGGCAGCGATCGGCCAGAACCTGGCCGAACGCTGACCCCAAAGAGAGGACGCGCTCAGCGCGTCCACCGCATAGAACATGACATGCGGTTAGAGGCGCTGAGCGCGTCCACCGCATGGAAGGGGTTAAGGCTGTAACATTGTCCATTTTCCACTTATAAAATGAGCAATACCGCTGCCATTACTCACCTACTCATTTTCAACACCAGGAGCAAGATAATTGTTTTTATACATAGTTATATTTTTCATAATACGTAATGCACCAAAATATTAGCAAGAAAATTATTTTAAGTTTTGGTTAAAATTGCATTTTTATGGGTAAAAGAATAACATGTCATCCATGTATAAGAGTTTTCATAAAGACTAAACCCAGACATAGAATATATACCCACAAAGGTTTGGATGCTTAATGTGAAACTAACACATAGAAATTATATATTATGAATCTCCTCCTGAGTGTGTTGGAAAATATGACATATAATTTATCTGGGTTCTACAATAAAATATTACATCAAATCACTGTTAAACATGATGAGCAAAAAATGGTGAAAATGAGCTCAGCACACAGGGGTGAAATGGCTCAGCAACGAAGGGGTTAATAATATAGTGGGGGCTAAATGGTCGTCTGTAAATACCTTCATTTGGCACTATGCAGTGGATGTTTGATCATTTGAGATTATCTCTTTCAGCAAGATCATTTTAAGTGTTGTGTAGTACTAAACATTGAAGTTCCCATTATTCCGTTTTCTGTTTCTTCTCGTCCTTTTCTTTGTAGTTTTTGTATTTCCATGTAGAGATGCTGCCATAGATTTACCATAAATATAGAGAATGCTACCATTACCATCATTTTTTTTCAGTTTTTTTCCATGGCAGCATGGATTTCCTAACCCTTTTCAGGAAAAAGAGTGCAGGGTTAAGGCCTCAAGAGGGCTTATTTATAGTTTTTGGTTTCCATCCTCAATTGAAAAGAGGAAAAGTTGACCTTATGATGGAGCAGCCATGGATACAACCAAGAGAAGAAAGAAGAAAAAGTTAAAGGAAATAATCCTTGAAGAAATGTTTTTCATGTTTTATGAGTTTTAGTAAAATGAGCCGTCTGTTTGTGAAATGGTAATTAATATAAGCACATATAGAAGATGCACTGAAAGCAAATGTTAAAAGAAATCCTTACCCCGACCTCTGTCATGCGTAGAGGTTTATTACCGTCCTGAAAAGCATAAAATAGTTTCCTTTTAAATAATTAAATTATAGTTATTGATGTGTATTACATTAAATACAATCAAGAAAAAGTTTCTCTTCTTTTTAAAATACCAAAATAGTAATTACATTTACAAACAAAAACAGATGTACAAATGCTATTTATGCATTCCACAGTAAGAACAAATGTTCCATTTCTGTCATTTGAAATGAAAAAAGACGTTGGTGCTGGAATATTTCAGTTCAGAACAAGCAGAAACGTCGGATATACACTTCTATCAATAGCTTTTTAACCCTTTCACTTCCGCAATCGTGACTACAAGATCAGCGGTAGCAGACACAGCATCCCGAGATGGTGTAAACATGATCCGGGTCTGTGCTGTGTGATTGCAAATTAAATTAATTTGTTGCAAATGATTTTCATTTTGTTTTGGGCTCCAAAGGTGCCCCCCAGGTTTTAGTCCCGTTGGCATAATGCCCAGTGTGCTACAACGGTTTAAAATCATCCGGGGAATGTCCTGATATAGCAGACTTTCCCCAGCTGACACAGAACCTTGAACTGCAGTTCTCCTTGGCACCTTCACTACAACTATTGAGTTAATGATTAACCACGTTATTTGTAAAAAAAAAAAAAAAAGGAGTGGGGAACTTTTATTATTTTTTATTCGACAATTTTTATTGTGCACAGAATAGAAGACAACAAACAGTATAGTACAGGAAACATAGCGACTGTTTAAGAAAAAGTCAACAGTTGCATCATACCTAGCATTTTGTGTTGTGCATCCTTTTTCCGACAATCATGTTACCACGCATCAGCTCAAAAGAATCAATTTGCAGTAGTGATGCAATTTTACATTAAAGTAGAGCTAAAACCACAATACCAAGAAACAAACGAACAATTAAACAAACAAAAAACAATAGCAGTGGACTGCCCGGTCCATATAACAGAGTAAGTGCAAAATAAGATCATCAATATTGAGAAGAGAAAGTCCAGCCTATGTCAAAAAGCCTGAGGAGCCAGTGAAAAGTGTCAAGGGGAACTTTTTAAAAAATAGATTTTATTAGTGCAGCTCTATTGTTCACTTTCAATAATAACACGAACATTGATGATGCACTAACACACTTTCTCGTTTCCCATGATGCCATCAAAATTGAAGGCGAAGGCACAATGCGTTATTACTCATGGTCCATCAAAAACCTAAACCACCGCACTACTCAGAGGGTCGCAGAAGGCCCTATGGAACCCTGCGTTTCAAATTTTTACACTAATCAAGCAATAATTCTAGATACTGCTCACTAGGGATTAGGGATGAGCTGTTTGGTTCGATCTGTTCGGAGTTCGCATCGAACATAGCCTGTTTGTTTGTTCGCGAACTACGAACATTTCCAGGTGTTCGCCGCGTGTTCGCCCACAAGGCACCACAACGGACCACAATGTACTTTTCCACTGGCCTGAAGCTCGTAATTGGCTACAGTCTTGCACCTGACCACAGGTCTGGTGCAAGACAGGTTCAACACTATGCCAATCATGGCTCAGAGTCCTGATTGGGCAAATTTTGCCCAATCATGGGCTCACAGAGCTAAGTCCCGCAGCACACTATATAAGGTTTCCATGCAGCGCTCCTGCACGCATTTGAGAGGAGATTTCATAGGAGATTGTTGTTGTGTGTTCTTACTGCCGGTCTGTAACGCTATTGGGGGGGTCTGGGGGGGTCTCATTTCTACCAAATATCTGGGAATTGTTGTAATCTTTGTGCTCAGTCCCAGCAACTATTTTGGCTGCTCAGTAATTTCAGCAAAATATTTTGGAATTGAGGTGATCTGTGTCTTGTGACTCACTGCCAGTACCACGCAGTATTTTGGGGGTCACTACTTTCTACAAAATATCTGAAAATTGAGGTGATCTGTGTCTCGTCACACAGCCAGTGCCACACAGTATTTTGGGGGTTACTAATTTCTACAAAATATCTGGGAATAGAGGTGATCTGTGTCTTTTGACTCACTGCCAGTACCACACAGTTTTTTTGGGGTCACTAATTTCTACAAAATATCTGGGAATTGAGGTGATCTGTGTCTTGTCACACAGCCAGTGACACACAGTATTTTGGGGGTCACTAATTTCAACAAAATATCTGGGAATTGAGGTGATCTGTGTCTTGTCACACAGCCAGTGCCACGCGGTATTTTGGGGGTCACTAATTTCTACAAAATATCTGGGAATTGAGGTGATCTGTGTCTTCTCACACAGCCAGTGTTACGCAGTATTTTGGGGTCATTAATTTCTACAAAGTATCTGGGAATTGAGGTGATCTGTGTCTTGTCACACAGCCAGTGCCACGCAGTATTTTGGGGTCATTAATTTCTACAAAATATATGGGAATTGAGGTGTTCTGTGTCTTGTGACTCACTGCCAGTACCACGCAGTATTTTGGGGGTCACTAATTTCTACAAAATATCTTGGAATTGAGGTGATCTGTGTCTTGTCACACAGCCAGTGCCATGCAGTATTTTGGGGGTCACTCATTTCTACAAAATATCTGGGAATTGAGCTGATCTGTGTCTTGTCACAAAGCCAGTGCTACGCAGTATTTTGGGGGTCAATAATTTCTACAAAATATCTGGGAATTGAGGTGATCTGTGTCTTGTCACACAGCCAGTGCCACGCAGTATTTTGGGGCTCACAAATATTTTGGGGCTCAAAAATTTCTTTACAACATTTGTGAATTGAGGTGATCTGTGTCTCGTCACTGGCTGCCAGCTATCAGAGTGTCTCACTGAGTTATACCAGAGTTCTTTAAATCTTTATACCAGAGTTGAGTCAGAGTTCTGTATATATTAATCAATATATCACTCACCATGTCTGAAAGAACAAAAAGGACAGGCAGACGCTCCCAGCCACAGATAAGCCCCTGTGTCGGGAGGCTGTGCCTCTGGCCGTGGTGCATCCTCTGCAGGGGCACGCTTGTCCTTTCTAACTGGTGCTGGCCGTCTTAAGCCGCAGCAACATACAGAGGACTTGGTGGATTGGCTAACCAGGCCATCCTCATCCTCCGAGTCCTCTGCCGGCCAGGCTTCTAGTGCTTTACAGTCCACCTCAGCTGCCAAAGCATCTAATGCAGCCTCCATGTCCACAGCTACTCCTGCCATAGCCTCGCTATCACACACGGAGGAGTCAGCTGAATTGTTTGACTACAACGAGAGTGACATGCTACTTGAGGATGCGCAGCAAGTACAGTGCTCTGATTCAATCTCTGAGGTTGAGCAAGGGAGTATAATCAACCTAGAGGAAGGGGGTGCCAGTGAGGAAACACAAATAACTGGCACTCATGTTGCCCCAGCAGCTGCAGCATACTGCCAAGTTGGCTCCAGTGACGAGGAGATAGGGGGTGAAGATGACATTGATGATGAGGTCACTGACTCCACCTGGGTGCCAGATCAAACAGAGGAATTAAGTGAGGAAGAGGGGGAGGAGGAGGCACAGCAAACACGAGGCACGACATCCTCTGTGACCAACCGTAGCACTAGCCAGTCCAATTCATCACATGTCAGAGCTGCTCCAGTGCAGAGCAATGTTGTCTCAAAGAACACATGCAGGAAGTCTGTTGTCTGGGAGTTCTTTAAGAAATGTGCAGTAGAGCGCAGCGTTGCTATTTGTAATCTATGTCAGATGAGGCTTACGCGTGGGAAAGATACCGGAGACTTGAGTACCACGTGCTTGAGGTGACATATGAACAAGTGCCACACATCCCGTTGGCGCAAAACTTTGCGTAGGTCCTCCTCCTCCTCATCTGTCTCTACCCCCCCACTGTATGTCCTGCCATGTCATTGCCTACAACCTCCACCGACAGGGATGATGCTACAGTAATGGATGTACCGGGTCCTTCCTCACAATGTGACATCATCCCAGTAGCTGAAGATTTACGCAGTCAGATTACGTTGCCGCAGCTGCTGCAGCGAAAGAAAAATATAGTCCCAACCATCCCCAAGCAAAGCGTCTAAATGCCAGTTTAGCAAAATTACTCGCATTGCAGCTGCTGCCTTTCCAGCTGGTGGACTCTGCTCCCTTACGTGAATTTGCTGAATGTGCTGTACCACAGTGGCAGGTTCCAAAATGCCAGTACTTTTCACGCAAGGCCATTCCAGCACTATACCAGCACGTGGAAGACAATGTTATCCAGTCATTGGGAAAGGCAGTCAGCAGCAAGGTGCATGTGACTTTAGACACGTGGTCCAGCAAGCATGGACAGGGTCGTTACATTTCCTTCACGGCACACTGGGTAAATCTGATTGCAGCTGGGAGGGATCCAAGACGGGGCTCTGTGCTGGAGCTTGTTCATCCACCACGCCTCCAGAAAGCTGCTTGTATGAGGTCTGTCTGCTCTACCACCACCTCTCCCTGTTCCTCCTCCTCCTTCTCGGTCTCTGGCGAAGTGGCAGTTAAACCGACGCCTGACAGGGTCTACGCAATGGCTCATGCAAAAAGATGCCATACTGTGCTTGAGCTGTTTGTTTAGGGGACAGGAGCCACACCGGGTCATACATTTTGTCAGCTCTGCAGGGGCAGGTGCAGAGATGGTTAACACCATGCCAGCTTGAGCTGGTAATGATCATCTGCGATAATGGCAGCAACCTTCTCTCCACCCTACGCAAGGGTAAATTGATGCATGTACCATGCCTAGCACATGTCCTAAATCTGGTGGTACAGTTTCCTAACCAAGTACCCAGGGCTGCCAGAGCTTCTCATCCAGGCCAGAAAAGTCTGCAGCCACTTCAGACGGTCAGTCCCAGCAAGCGTTCGCCTGGCAGAAATTCAAAGAGAATTCCACCTTCCCACAAACCGTCTGATCTGTGACATGCCCACCAGGTGGAACTCGACATTATCAATGCTGCAGCGTCTGCACAAGCAGCAGAGGGCCATCAACGAGTACCTGTGTGAGTATGGCACAAGGACAGGCTCAGGTCAACTTGTTTCCCCCCCCCGCAGTGGCTGATGATCAAGGATGCACGCACTGTACTATCACCAATTGAGGAAGCAACGAGGATGGTGAGCAGGGACAGTGCATGCGTCAGTGACACAATTCCTTTAGTGTTCCTGCTGGAGCACACTCTGCGGGGAATTATAGATGTGGCTCTAGAGGCAGAGCAGCAGGAGGAAGAGGAGGCCTTCCCTAGCTCTCAAGGCCCCAGTCTTTCCGCAGACAGCATTCCAGCGGGTCCTCCTCAGATCAGACAGGAGGAGGATGAGGAGGAGGGAGAATATTTAAGTAGTGGGGGCATTGAAGGTAGGGATTCCTCAAGGGAGGGTTTTGTGTGCCCAGCAACAGAAGGGCTAGTGCATGGCTGGGAGGAGGAAGTACACGATATGGTCATCCTCATTGACCAGGAAGACTTGGAAGCTAATGCCACCTCCAACCTACGCTGCATGGGCTCCCTAATGATGCAAAGCCTGCTAAAGGACCCCAGGATTCGTGCTATCAAGGAGAGGGATCATTACTGGTTGGCAACCCTTCTTGATCCACGATACAAGGGTAAAGTTGCAGAGCTCATCCTGCCCGCACAGAGGGAGCACAGGATGAAAAAACTTGAGGACGCTCTAAAGCGACACTTGTGTAACACCTTTCCAGGCACTGGTAGATTACCAAGTGCTGATACACGTGCTTCTGAGGCTGCGGAAGATCAGAGGAATAGTGGTGAAGGCCAGGGTCACTTGACTGATGCTTTTTTAAATTTTTTTAGTCCACGACGCCCAGGGACGTCAAATGTAGGCACCCATTGCCAGCGTCTTCACCATATGGTGCAGGACTACATAGGGGCAAGGGCAGACCTGGATACCTTTCCAGCAAATGATCCACTGGCTTACTGGGTGTTGAGATTGGATCACTGGCCAGAACTTAGCCAATATGCTATGTAGCTACTAGGTTGCCCTTCATCTAGCGTGCTTTCTGAAAGGACATTCAGTGCCGCTGGAGGTTTTGTCACAGACAAAAGAGTGCGTCTGTCCACCGACTCTGTAGACCGACTGACATTTATAAAAATGAATCAGTCCTGGATCAGCAGCTATCAATCAACTGATGCTGAAGTAATGGAATAGATCGGGGATGTCCTCTTCTGCATTCACAAAACCTCCAGCACTGAAATCTTCCACAAAAGGGTTACGGTGTGAAGGCACTTGCTGCCATGAAAGGCACAATATTTGGCTGCACTGATGCCTGTGCCAGACTTATATCATTTTAATTTTTTGAACCGCAGGGTCCAACCCTGCACTCTTCCACAATACCACAGAGGGGTTACTGTATGATGATACTTGCTGGCCTGGCATTAAAGGCACAATATCCGGGTGCACTGACGCCCATTAACAGATAAAAAACTTTTCAATATAGGATCACATGGTCCACCCCTGGATTCTTCCACAATACCACAGAGGAGTTACTGTATGATAGTACTTGCAGGCCTGGCACCAAAAGCACAATATTTGGGTGCACTGCCACGGACGCCTGTATCAGATTCATATCCTCAGAGGGGTTACGGTGTAACGGCACTGTTGGGGACGCTAAAGGACCAATTTCAAAGCACCTATTGTTACTTTCATCCAAAGCCTGCATAAGTTTCACGATAATTTAGCCAAAAAATCAGTAAACTTTTTCTGCGTGTATGAAAATGTCTCCTCTTTTCATACAGACTGCCGCCCCAAGCAGTTGTTTATGGATAGATTAAAGGAAAAGCATTTACCGTCATTTGAAACGTCATTTATTTGTTTTTAAGTGTTTCTATACATCCTAAAATTCTGCCACTTCACGGGCAGGTTATGGGGATCTCCTAGGCACGATATTTGAAGGAATTTTTTGTTTTTATTTTTAACCCTTATTTCTTGGAAAACTCAATGTCCCTTTAAAAACGATTTTTTTTTTAACTTTTTTTGTCCTTGTTTCCTGTCCCCCAGGGCACTACCCGGACCCCCATACACCTTTTATGGCAAATATGTAGCATATATGCCCTCTTGGAGGGCACTCTAAAAACCCAATTTTAAGCCCCATTGACCTGCATTGGGTTCGAGTTCGGGTTCGGACCCGAACATATGGGAAGTTCGTGTTCGGGCTCGAACAGAACTCGGGGGGTGTTCGGCTTATCCCTAGTAATGATCTGAATCACTGAAGCGAAATGATCCAAAATGAAAGAAAAACTGTCTGAAATTATCCGAAACAAAGAAAACACCCGAAAAAAAAGAACGAAACGAACAAAAAATCATGCACATCCATATGCAGCACCACAGGGTGACTATTTGTTCCCATTATCACTCTGCTCCTGTGACCAAAAGGCGGATCGGGACACCCTTTTCACTGTGGGATGAGAAGTGACTATGGGATTTAATGGAGGGGGTTTACAGATTGTTTAATGATTTTGCATTTGCAGATTCGTTTAGCAACAGCTTGTAGGAGGTGTTAAAATCTTTGCTTTCATGTCCCGATGGTAAATTGTAATACCGCACTTGTCGAGGCACTAAAAATAGATTGCGCTCCCCATGTTAAGCTGTGCGCTGAAGTACAGTAAGCTCGAACACAAAACCTTTTCACCCCAGTTTAGCGTCAAGATCAGAATATCGATGCCAGACATTAAACTTACTTATCCTAGCGCTAACGATTATATAGTGAGACACTACATTAGGGCACTATTCCATAGTTTGTGCTAAACTGCTTATTAATTACTCCTCTCATTAGATTCTTCAGTTACTGAGTTCCTCATAAGGTTACAATGCGTATGCCACACTGTAGTGAAAAACATAAAGTGAGCATATATAGCAGCAAAACATTTGTGAATTTTATTTAAAATTAATGGATTTAACCCTTTTCACGAGATGTGTAGCTTATGACAGCATACAAATGTTACATTTGTTTTGTTACAGTAATATAAACATCGAGAGATTGTCATTAAATGTATTTGCCTGTTCTCATTCAACTTGACTAACAAATATTAATGAGCTTTGTTAACAAGTAAAATACAGGGTTATTCAGAGAGCGTGAAAAGCAGGAGAATGACTGGAGAATCACTGGAGAATGAAAAATTCTAGGTCAAAATAGCCAAACCAGAAAAATTCTCCCTTTCATCTCACTTTCCAAATCGGCTATTTTGACCTAGACTTTTTCATTCTCCAGTCATTCTCCTGCTTTTCACGCTCTCTGAATAACCCTGATAGTTTTTATGTTTTTGATCTTTATATAGTAGTGACTGTTACCTTTGTTGCATCAACCGGACTATCAGATGCATTAATCTCTTCTGAAATAATAAGAAAAAGGCATATATTAAATCAAATAACATAAATATTGTCTACTATAATTTAAATACACTCGCTAAATCACATTGTATTGTTCCTTAGATTAGTTTAAGCAAGTTACTTACCGTCATCAGTGTCCTGAGCATGACAGAAGCCGAACCCGCACAAAACAAAAGTCAATATGAATTTCATTGTCTTCTCGATAGTTTTCAAAGTCTGCAAATGTCTCAAGTAGTTATAGGTCTGTATCTGCATGAACATCATCTCAGTGCTGCAGGATTTATATTGTTAAAAGGGACTTACATCACCAGATAGTAAACATTTTCTGAAATGTATCCAGAACACACACCCCTTTACTGTTTACATAAGATATATACGTAAAACCTCATGGCAGACATTTAAAATAAAATATACCTGCTAAGCGTTTTGCATCCGGGATTCAATGTAAACAGTGTGTAAGATACACATACTATGCAGAGTTTTCCCATGGGAAAATAGAAAAATGAATGAAGAGTAACATTTAATGGCATGAAAATAAAAGTTGTCATGAGCATATATGTGAAATTGTTGTTTTTTTAATGTTATTAGTGGACCAAGATACCATTGGATTAACCTCCTCATTGCCAAGTCTAGCTAAATAAATATATAAATAGCATGACAATAGGATTAATTTTTGGGAGAAGCGAGAAGAGCAAATAAGCCTGGATCCTATTCTATTGGGGCCTAAGCAAATAGTGGTTGTCCTGATCCCACTTCACGGACTCCCTGAGTCTATGTGAGGCCTGACTGGTAGGTAAACCTTTCCTACGAGTCGAATAAATGAGACCGGTTTGCAGTCTGTATGCTTATTAGCCCATTGTAGGAATGTGGTAAAACTGTGGGCAAGCGGAACTGTACAAAGTGTAAAAAATGCAAGTTTGCTGTGGCAGTAATACATAGATAATAATTCTGAAGGAGCAAGGCCTGAGATGGCAACCATCATGTATACCTGGCAGCCATATTGTTTGTTTGTTTCAAATGGGCTAATACTAACCGCCTCTTTAAATGTTTTACGTAGATTCTAACATTCCAGAGACTTTTGTAGCAATTAACTGCAGAACCTACCTAGTGCAAATAGAGGCGCCAGCAGGGTAATTTAGAGAGACAAGGTCAGTAGGCCCAAAGCCTGGCTAAGAAATAGAACAAAGCTTTGTTTTCGCAGATGTACCCTTTATCAGTGAGGAGTACACTTTTACTGCTGGAGATGGTACCAAGCGTTCTCGCCTCCCTTTAAATCATCTATGTGTCTAATTGTTTAAACCATAGGACAGAAGAGGTGTCTAGTGTCTTAACAAAGGAGGAAGGGGGAATCTCAGAGAGGGGATGTACTTTTCAATTTCCAATGTACAAAATGTAATGTATTGATGAGAGCTCACTTGAGATTCTTGACTCGATCCTGCTCAAGTCTGGTACCAATAAACGAATTTCCTGTATCAAGACTCCTGTTTGTGTAAGTTTCTGACTCATTCGCTTGATAAAATGAACCATTCCATTACATTTGGGGGTTCGTGTCTGGGGATAGTTGTCAAGTGCAATTCAGCTGAAACTACCGAACGGCAGCGCTTGACTGCAACTCATGCTGTCCCGGTCTCAGGATGTCTGTTGTAGGTGAGCTGACATTTACTGGCACCAAGTGGGACGTCCTGTTATGTGGATCTCAATTCATCTAGCAGACATTCCCAGCCCGGGAACTTGGGACGTCACGAGTCACGGGAAACCACATTCTGGAGCATGTCTGGAACAGGTAATCTGTCTTTAGACACTTGCTCCTCCTCAACTCTGTGGCTCCACGCCGCCAGCTTCAGCCCTGGCACATACCCCAGACATGCTACCTGCAAAGATGCTCCCACACTGCAGAGCGTGTCTGGAGGAAATCCCGCTCTGAAGCTGATTTCACTCATTTCAAGTTTATTCTGAGGCGTTACAACTCTGCCCTTCACTTAGGCAAATAATCCTTCTTCTCAGCTCTCATATCTTCTGTCCTCCAACCCTAAACAACTCTGGTCCTCTTTTAACTCCCTCCACTACCCACCCGCATCTCCCCCTCATCTCCCCCTCATCTTTAGCGCTCAGGACTTGGCAGATTGCTTCCTAAATAAAACTCTACAGAAGCAACATCTCCACACAAACCATTAATCAACCACCTCCCTTCCCAGTGACCCCCTCTTCTATCCTTGGCTGCTTCCATGGAAGAGGAAGTCAACTCCTTACTGTCCTCCTCACATCTCACTACGTGTCTGCTCAACCCCATTCCCTCACATCTGAAAGCTCCACCCTCCTTCTCCCTCACCCCTGCTCTCACACACATCTTCAACCTATCTCTCTCCACCAGCTCCTTCCCATTTCCATTCAAGCATGCAGAGGTTACCCCCTTACTAAAGAAACTCTCCCTTGATCCCAACTCTCAATCCAACTACCGTCCTGTATCCCTGCTTCCGTTTACCTCTAAGTTCCTGGAAAAAAAAAGTTTTCAACTGTCTCTCCCTCTTCCTAGCCTCGAATTCCCTTCTTGACCCCCTGCAATCAGGCTTCTGTCCCATACACTCAACTGAAATTGCCCTCACCAAAGTCACCAATGACCTCCTAACTGCTAAAAACCACGGCCATTATTCTATTCTCATCCTGATAGACCTCTCGGCTGCTTTTAACACTGTCAATCACCCCCTTCTTCTACAGACTCTCAGCTCGCTCTTTCTCTGTGATACTGCCCTATCTGTCTAACAGATCTTTCTCTGAGGCGGAGGAGTTACCACATATGATACAATCTCTTTATCAGTAGGTCTACCTTAAGGCTCTGTCCTTGGCCCGCTGCTCTTCTCTAACAGCTTTGTCCTTAATTACCACCTCTATGCTGATGATACTCAGACCTACCTCTCTACCCCTGATCTCTCTCCTTCTGTTCTTTCCAAAGTCAGTGTCTGTTAATATGGATGGCCTGTCACCACCTAAAGAGTAACATATCAAAGACTGAGCTCCTACTAATTCCTGCCTTTAATGCCTCCCGACCTCCTGACTTCTCCATCATGGTTGATGGTATCACTATCTCTCATCTAGCCAGGTTCGCTGTCTCGGAGTTACACTTGACTCTGCTCTTTCCTTCATCCCCCCCACATCCAGTCTCTTTCCTCCTCCTGTCGCTACCAACTACGTAATTTTCCAGAATCCGGCCATTTCTTATCGCTGACACTACAAAGCAACTCATCCATGCTCTCGTAATCTCTTGACTTGACTATTACAATAATCTTCTAGTTGGTCTCCCTCTCTCCCGATTTGCCCTCCTACAATCCATTCTGAACACCTCCACCAGGCTCATCCACCTCACTCAACGCTCTGTTTCTGCTGCTCATGCTCACCTCTGAGTGTCCCTTCACTGGCTTCCCATCCACTGCAGAATTAAATTAAAAATCCTTACCCTGACCTACAAAGCTCTCACTATCTCAGCTCCCCACTACCTGTCCTCACTAATCACCAAATACACCCCAGCCCGCTCCCTAAGGTCAAATAGTGACCTGTGCCTAGCTTCTCCCCGCATCACCTCTTCCCATGATAGACAGGAGGATTTTTCACGTGCAGCCCCTATCCTCTGAAACACTATCCCTCGTACTGTCACACTCTCCCCTAGTTTCCCTTCCTTCAAATACTCTCTTAAGACATTCCTATTCAGGGAAGTCTAACACCCAACTCACTGAAACACCGCACTGCCCCAACTAGTCCATCACTCTCATCTTGCAGTCCTCTCCTCCTGTTTCCACCCCCAAACCTTCTAGAATGTGAGTTCCCACGGGAATAGGGTCCTCATTTCCCCCTGTATTGGTTTATCAAATGTTGGACAGTCTCCATGTAGTGTAACACTGTCTATATTGTGCCCATTGTTCGGCGCTTCGGAATATGCTGGCGCTATATAAATCAAGTATAATAATAATTTGTATATTGACTTGGGATGGACCGAACACCCCTGTGTTCGGTCGAACTCAAACAATTTAAAAAATTCGTATTCGAACACGATTTGAACTCAATGCAAGTCAATTGGACTCGAACGTTCGAATTTTAGAGTGCCCTCCAAGAGGGCATATATGCAAGAAATTGGCCATAAAAGGTGTATGGGGGGGTAGTGCCCTGGGGGAGAGGAAACAAGGAAAAAAAGTTTAAAAAAAAACATTTTTAAAGGAACAGTGAGTTTTCCATGACATAAAGGTTAAGAATAAAACCAAAAAATGGGATGAGCTGTTCGGGTTCGGACGGTTCGGGGTTCAGCCCGAACTTAGCCTGTTCGAGCAGATCGCGAACCCCGAACATTTCCGGGTGTTTGCCGCATGTTCGACCACAATGAACCACAATGCATTTTCCCACTGGCATGAAGCTCGTAATTGGCTACAGCCTTGCACCTGACCACAGGTCTGGTGCAAGACTGGTTGAACACTATGCCAATCACCGCTCAATCATGGGCTCACAGAGCTAAGACCCGTAGCACACTATATAACATAGAAACATAGAAACATAGAAAAATGTCGGCAGATAAGAACCTTTCGGCCCATCTAGTCTGCCCAATTACATGGATACTTTACCAGGTTTCCACGCAGCGCTTCTGCACGCATTTCAGAGGAGATTTCAAAGGAGATAGTTGTGTGTTGTTACTGCCGGTCTGCCACGCTACAGGGGGGTCTCATTTCGACCAAATATCAGGGAATTTAGGTGATGTGTGTCTTGTCACTGTGCCAGCAAGTTTTTTTTGGTGTTTACAACTTTATTTAAAACATTTGTGAATTGAGGTGATTTTCGGGGTCTTGTCACTGTGCCAGCAAGTCTTTTTGGGGCTCACTAATTTCTTTAAAACACTTGTGAATTAAGGTGATCTGTGTCTCGTCATACAAACAGTACCACGCTGTATTTTGGGGCTCACTAATTTCTTTAAAACATTTGTGAATTAAGATCATCTGTCTCTCGTCACTGGCTGCCAGCTATCAGTGTGTCTCACTGAGTTATACCAGAGTTATTTAAATCTTTATACCAATGTAGAATCAGAGTTCTGTATATATTAATGTATATATCACTCACCATGTCTGAAAGAACAAAAAAGGACAGGCAGACGCTCCCAGCCACAGATAAGAGGGCAAGCAGCCCCTGTGTCGGGAGGCTGTGTCTCTGGTCGTGGTGGACATGCAGGGGCACGCTTGTCCTTTCTAACTAATGCTGGCCGTCTTAAGCAGCAGCAACATACAGAGGACTTGGTGGATTGGCTAACCAGGCCATCCTCATCCTCCGAGTCCTCTGCCAGCCAGGCTTCTAGTGCTTTACAGTCCACCTCAGCTGCCAAAGCATCTAATGCAGCCTCCATGTCCACAGCTACTCCTGCCGTAGCCTCGCTATCACACACGGAGGAGTCAGCTAAATTGTTTGACTACAATGAGAGTGACATGCTGCTTGAGGATGCGCAGCAAGTACAGTGCTCTGATTCAATCTCTGAGATTGAGCAAGGGAGTATAATCATGGATGGGCGCTGCATTTAGTAGTTTCTAAGTTTAAAGAAATCTAAATGTGTGCTTAAGGGTTACTGAACTCTATAGCATGTGTATCTATTTATAAATAAATACACATAATGAAATGCATGTGATGTACAGGAAAGTATTCTGGCACTTAATATGCCAGAATACTTTCCTGTACATCACATGCATTTCATTATGTGTATTTATTTATAAATAGATACACATGCTATAGAGTACAGTAACCCTTAAGCACACATTTAGATTTCTTTAAACTTAGAAACTACTAAGTGCAGCGCCCATCCAAGGTACACCTCATTTTTCTTCAAACCATATCCAGGTAGACTCAGGCACTACCAAAGTATCTCAGGAAGGCAGCAGCACTTTTTACTATAACTCAAGAGACAAGCGCCACTCGTAGTTAACCCCCCTTCTTTTAAGGGAGTATAATGAACCTAGAGGAAGGGGGTGCCAGTGATGACACACAAATAACTGGCACTCATGTTGCCCCAGCAGCTGCAGCATACTGCCAAGTTGGCTCCAGTGACGAGGAGATAGGGGGTGAAGATGACATTGATGATGATAAGGTCACTGACTCCACCTGGGTGACAGATCGAACTGAGGAAACAAGGGAGGGGGAGGGGGAGGAGGAGGAGGAGGAGGAGGCACAGCAAACACGAGGCACGACATCCTCTGTGACCAACCGTAGCACTAGCCAGTCCAAGGCATCACATGTCAGAGCTGCTCCGGTGCAGAGCGCTGTTGTCTCAAAGAACACATGCAGGAACTCTGCTGTCTGGGAGTTCTTTAAGAAATGTGCAGCAGACCCCACCGTTGCTATTTGTAATCTATGTCAGAGGAGGCTGAAGCGTGGGATAAACACCGGAGACTTGGGTACCACGTGCTTGAGGCGACATATGAACAAGTGCCACACATCCCGTTGGCGCAAAACTTTGTGTAGGTCCTCCTCATTTGTCTCTACCCACACTGTGTCCTGCCATGTCATTGCCTACAACCTCCACCGACAGGGATGATGCTACAGTAATGGAATTACCAGGTCCTTCTTCACAATGTGACATCATCCCAGTAGCTGAAGATTTACGCAGTCAGATTACATTGCCGCAGCTGCTGCAGCGAAAGAAAAAATATAGTCCCAACCATCCCCAAGCACAGCGTCTAAATGCCAGCTTAGCAAAATTACTCGCATTGCAGCTGCTGCCTTTCCAGCTGGTGGACTCTGTTCCCTTACGTGAATTTGCTGAATGTGCTGTACCACAGTGGCAGGTTCCAAAATGCCATTACTTTTCACGCAAGGCCATTCCAGCACGTGGAAGACAATGTTATCCAGTCATTGGGAAAGACAGTCAGCAGTAAGGTGCATGTCACTTTAGACACGTGGTCCAGCAAGCATGGACAGGGTCGTTACATTTCCTTCACGGCACACTGGGTAACTCTGATTGCAGCTGGGAGGGATCCAAGATGGGGCTCTGTGCTGGAGCTTGTTCATCCACCACGCCTCCAGAAAGCTGCTTGTATGAGGTCTGTCTGCTCCACCACCTCTCCCTCTTCCTCCTCCTCATCCTTCTCTGTCTCTGGCGAAGTGGCAGTTAAACCGACGCCTGACAGGGTCTACACAATGGCTCAAGCAAAGAGATGCCATACTGTGCTTGAGCTGGTTTGTTTAGGGGACAGGAGCCACACGGGGTCAGAAATTTTGTCAGCTCTGAAGGGGCAGGTGTAGAGATGGTTAACACCACGCCAGCTTGAGCTGGGAATGATCGTCTGCGATAATGGCAGCAAAATTCGCTTCGCCCTACGCAAGGGTAAATTGACGCATGTACCATGCCTAGCACACGTCCTAAATCTGGTGGTACAGCGTTTCCTAACCAAGTACCCAGGGCTGCCAGAGCTTCTCATCCAGGCCATAAAAGTCTGCAGCCACTTCAGACGGTCATTCCCAGCAAGCGATCGCCTGGCAGAAATTCAAAGAGAATTCCACCTTCCCACAAACTGTCTGATCTGTGGCATGCCCACCAGGTGGAACTTGACATTAGCAATGCTGCAGCGTCTGCACAAGCAGCAGAGGGCCATCAACGAGTACCTGTGTGAGTATGGCAAAAGGACAGGTTCAGGTAAACTTGTTTTTTTTTTCCCCTCCGTAGTGGCTGATGATCAAGGATGCATGCACTGTACTGTCACCATTTGAGGAGGCAACGAGGATGGTAAGCAGGGACAGTGCATGCAGCAGTGACACAATTCCTTTAGTGTTCCTGCTGGAGCACACTCTGCGGGGAATTATAGATGTGGCTCTAGAGGCAGAGCAGCGGGAGGAAGAGGAGGCCTTCCCTTGGTCTCAAGGCCCCAGTCTTTCCGTAGACAGCATTCCAGCAGGTTCTACTCAGATCAGACAGGAGGAGGATGAGGAGGAGGTAGACTTTTTAAGTAGTGGGGGCATTGAAGGTGGGGATTCCTCAAGGGAGGGTTTTCTGTGCCCAGAAACAGAATGGCTAGTGCGTGGCTGGGAGGAGGAAGTGCACGATATGGTCATCCTCATTGACCAGAAAGACTCGGCAGCTAATGCCACCTCCAACCTACGCTGCATGGGCTCCTTAATGATGCAAAGCCTGCTAAAGGACCCCAGGATTCGTGCTATCAAGGAGAGGGATCATTACTGGTTGGCAACCCTTCTTGATCCACGATACAAGGGTAAAGTTGCAGAGCTCATCCTGCCCGCACAGAGGGAGCACAGGATGACAAAACTTGAGGACGCTCTAAAGCGACACTTGTGTAACACCTTTCCAGGCACTGTTAGATTACCAAGTGCTGACACACGTGCTTCTGAGGCTGCAGGTGATCAGAGGAATAGCGGTGATGGCCAGGGCCGTTTGACTGATGCTTTTTTAAATTTTTTAGTCCACGACGCCCAAGGACGTCAAATGTAGGCACCCATTGCCAGCGTCTTCACCATATGGTGCAGGACTACATAGGGCAAGGGCAGACCTGGATACCTTTCCAGCAGATGATCCACTGGCTTACTGGGTGTTGAGATTGGATCACTGGCCAGAATTTAGTCAATATGCTATGCAGCTACTAGGTTGCCCTTCATCTAGCGTGCTTTCCGAAAGGACGTTCAGTGCCGCTGGAGGTTTTGTCACAGACAAAAGAGTGCGTCTTCCACCGACTCTGTAGACCGGCTGACATTTATAAAAATGAATCAGTCTTGGATCAGCAGCTATCAATCCCCTGTTGCTGAAGTAATGGAATAGATCGGGATGTCCTCTTCTGCATTCACAAAACCTCCAGTACTGAACTCTTCCACAATACCACAAAAGGGTTACGGTGTGAAGGCACTTGCTGCCATGAAAGGCACAATATCTGGGTGCACTGACGCCCTTACCAGATCAAAAACTTTTCAATATAGGACCACATGGTCCACCCCTGCACTCTTCCACCATACCACAGAGGGGTTACTGTATGATAGTACTTGCATGCCTGGCACTAAAGGCACAATATCTGGGTGCACTGCCACTGACGCCTGTATCAGATTCATATCCTCAGAGGGGTTACGGTGTGTGACGGCACTGTTGCCGATGCTAAAAGACCAATTTTAAAGCACCTATTGTTACTTTCATCCAAAGCCTGCATAAGTTTCACAATAATTTAGCCCAAAAAAAACTAAACTTTTTCTGTGCGTCCGAAAATGTCTTTTCATACAGGCTGCCACCCCAAGCAGTTGTTTATGGATAGATTAAAGGAAAAGCATTTACCGTCATATGAAATGTCATTTATTTGTTTTTAAATGTTTCTATACATCCTAGAAATCTGCCACTTCACGGGCAGGTTATGGGGAGCTCCTAGGCACAATATTTGAAGGAATTTTTCGTTTTTGTTTTTAACCCTTATTTCATGGAAAACTCACTGTCCCTTTAACCCTTTCACTGCTGAAGACGTGTGGGACACGTCCTTATTGATGCACGTTGCATGCTGAGGATGTGTCCCACACGTCATCAGCTGTGCGGGACACCCCGGCGGAGATACTCACCTCTCTGTCCGGGGTCCCACGGCGTTCTGACTTCAGCGTCCTCAGACACTGAAGTCAAGCGCCTCCCGGCGTAAATGACGTCATCGCGCCATGCGCGATGATGTCATTTCCAGGCGACCCCCCGGCAATGCCGGGAGATAGCCTGGAAGGGAGGGGGGGGATCCGTTTGGATCCCTCTCCCTCCCGATCGGGAAGGAGCAGCGGTAAAAGCCAGGCACTGCTTAAAAGGAGAGTCTCCCCTTTTAAGCGATGCCTGGCTTTAACCCCTCAAGTGCTGGGTTGCACTTCAGCGCCTTGCGGCACCGAAGTGCAGCCTATCTCCGGTGGGGGCCGCCATCTTGGATGGCGGCTCTGCCCCCTGGACTCCCCTCGCTGTCTGACATCATCACGCATAGCGTGATGACGTCAGATAGCCGGGGAACCCCTAGCTGCCGGATTTCCCAAGGAAATCCCCTGGTGGAGATAGGGGGTTCTTGTGAACCCCGATATCTCCAGAACCGTGGCAGCTAGGGGGTCATGGAGGGTGTCATTTGAAAGGCCTGAGCATGGCCTTTCGAATGATACCCAACATGACTAGGTAAAAAGTAAAAAAATAAATAATAAAAATAAATAATAAATAAATTTAAAAAAATAAATAAATATAAAAAAAAAACATGTTTTTTTTGTGTGTTGTTTTTATTAATGCAGCAATATTGTTCACATTTCAATTATAATGTGAACAATGATGCTGCACTAATGATTTTTTTCTATGGGGTGCGTTTGCTAAAAATCACGTAATTCCCCCCAAAAAAGTAACAAGTCCCCATTTCAAATTTTTTGTACAAGCGCACCCCATAGAAAACATAAGCGCAAACGCTCATGTGAGAAAAATGTGAAAAAAAACACTTTACACACTGCAGATGATTAAAAATTCAATTTTTATGTATTTTTTGTTATAATATACAGGCAGGTCATGACGTATACATATAAAAATGATAAATTATGAATCTGCCGGAAAGAACGATATATAATATGTCTGGGTCATTTATTAAAATGTGGCTTCAAATCGCGTTTAAACATGATGAGCGAAAGCGGTAAAAATGAGCTCAGCACACAGGCGTGAAATGCCTCAGCAGTGAAGGGGTTAAAAACGTTTTTTTTTAAAACTTTTTGTCCTTGTTTCCTGTCCCCCAGGGCACTACCTGGACCCCCATACACCTTTTATGGCAAATATGTAGCATATATGCCCTCTTGGAGGGCACTCCATTGACTTGCATGGAAGTTCGGGTTCGGGCTCGAACCAAACTCAGAGTGTTCGGCTCATCCTAGTCCCCATAACCTACCCGTGAAGTGGCGGATTTGTAGAATGTATAAAAACATTTGAAAAAAAAAATGACATTTCAAATGACAGTAAATGGTTTTCCTTTAATCTATTCATAAACAACTGCTTGGGGCGGCAGCCGGTATGAAAAGAGGAGACGTTTTAGTACACACAGAACAAGTTTAGTGATTTTTTGGCTAAATTATGGTGCCTCCTATGCAGGCTTTGGATGAAAGTAACAATAGGTGCTTTAAAATTGGGCCTTTAGTGTAGGCAACAGTGCCTTCACACCGTCCGTAACCCCTCTGAGGTATTGTGGAAGAGCGCAGTGGTGGAGCTTTTGGGAATGCAGAAGAGATCCCCGATCTATTCAGTTATATCAGCATCAGGGGAGTGAAAGCTGCTGATCCAGGACTGATTCATTTTTATAAATGTCAGCCGGTCTACAGAGTCGGTGGACAAACGCACTCTTTTGGTCATGTAGAGGTGAGAAGCTTTGCACCGAGACATTAGTTTTTAATTCAATATCTAATAAACCGTTGCTTATAATATTCTGCAGTAAAGAGTCTCTTTATTTCTAGATTTTTTAGTATTTTTTAAGCATTTTTTAAACTTTTTTAAAAATTTCTTTTTTTTTCCCCGAACCCGAACCGAACACGCCAAAATGTTCGGAGTTTGCGATCTACCCGAACAGGCTAAGTTTGGGCCGAACTCTGAACTGTCCGAACCCGAACCGCTCATCCCTAGTCCCAATAACCTGCCCGTGAAGTGGCGGATTTCTAGGATGTATAGAAAAAAGTAAAAACCAAAAAATGAAATTTCAAATGACGGTAAATGATTTTCCTTTAATCTATCCATAAACAACTGCTTGGGGCGGCAGTCTGTATGAAAAGAGGAGACATTTTCGTACACGCAGAAAAAGTTTAGTGTTTTTTGGCTAAATTGTGGTGAAACGTATGCAGGCTTTGAATGAAAGTAACAATAGGTGCTTTAAAATTGGGCCTTTAGCGTCGGCATCAGTGCCATCACACAGTAACCCCTCTGAGGATATGAATCTGATACAGGCGTCAGTGGCAGTGCACCCAAATATTGTGCCTTTGGAGCAAGGCCAGCAAGTATCATCATACAGTAACCCCTCTGTAGTATTGTGGAAGAATGCAAGTGTGGACCTTGTGGTCCTATATTAAAAAGATATGAATCTGGTAATGGGCGTCAGTGCACCCAGATATTGTGCTTTTGGTGCCAGACTGCCAGGCCAGCAAGTGCATTCCTACAGTAACCCCTCTGTAGAATTGTGGAAGAATGCAGGGGTGGACCTTGCGGTCCTATATTAAAAAGATATGCATCTGGTAAAGGCATCAGTGCACCCAGATATTGTGCTCTTGGTGCTAGGCAAGCAAGTACCATCATACACTAACCCCTCTGAGGTATTGTGGAAGAGTGCAGTGGTGGAGGTTTTATGAATACAGAAGAGATCCCCGATCTATTCCGTTACGTCAGCATCAGGGGATCGATATCTGCTGATCCAGAACTGATTCATTTTTATAAATGTCAGCCGGTCTACAGAGTCGGTGGACAAACGCACTCTTTTCAAGAGAAAAAAGATGTCATCTGCGCTCGTTTCTATATATTTCCATGTACAACAAAACACTATCAGGAGGTTTTAGTTTGTTTTAATGGCCATTGAAACGTAAGCTCGCTCGCTCTGTCAAGGTACCTCTTTGTAGATCGAGTCCTTGGTGGGTGTATAAATGAAACCCACCATTTTCTGCCTTGATGGGGCGAGCAAGCTTACGTTTCAATGGCCATTAAAACAAAATTATATAAATCAGGTAATATAGGTATCAGTGTCAGTGCACCCAAATATTTTGCCTTTGGTGGCAGCAAGTGCCTTCACACCGTAAGTAACCCCTCTGTGGTATTGTGGAAGAGTGCAGGGTTGGACCATGCGGTCCTATATTAAAAAGATATGAATCTGGTAAAGGCGTCAGTGCACCCAAATATTTGGTGGCAGCAAGTGCCTTCACAACGTCAGTGTCATCACTAGGGTTGGTGTCACCCGGTGTGGTAACTCTTGGTGTCACCCCCCCCCGAGTTTTACATTTATTTTTATTTTTTTAACTACTCTTACTCATAAAGCAGTACTCCCATATAATACTGAATGCTCATAAATACACGGCGCACATTACTGTGAGGTTTAAAAAATCTAGAAATAAAGAGACTCTTTACTACAGAATATAATAATAAACGGTTTATTAGATATTGAATTAAAACGGGAATATTTTTAACATTGATGTCTATGGGGCAAAACATTTCCCACACCGAATACACAAAAATGTCCAATCACGAAAAAAAGTCAATACGAAAAACGAGCCAAAATGAAACGAACTGAAACGGAAATTGGCCGAAATGATTTGAAATGAAAATTGGCGAATTACGAATGAAACGAGCCGAAACGAAAATTTTATATCAACACGCAGACCTATATATATACACGTATATATCAATACGCAGAAATATATATACACACACCCACAGACCTCAGACCATATATACACATATGCACATGGGGAGGTGGCATGTGGACAATCTCAAGTAAATGTGCCCCCCCCCCATTTGGCTGATCCCTCCAGAAGAAATGTTGAACCCGACAGAGCAGAGAATATATTTATTATTCTCTGCTCTATTGGGTTCAACATTTCTTTTGGAGGGATCAACCAAATGGGTGGGGGCAATTAGTTGCCAAAATGTGTGTGTAATACAAGTCTGGATATATATATTTATAAGAATATAGATATATATCTTATCTATATATACAGTATATCATACCTGTCCTTACCCTCCCCTATAAATATGCTAGAAATATACACACAAAAAAAACAAACCACTGCCTGAGACCCTGCACAGCCCACATGCCACCCCCTCTACCTGGATGAATGTTTCTAATATATATAATTAAATACATTCAGCCAGATAGAGAAATAAAAAAAAGTTTTATTTTATGTTCCCGGAGACATTTAAAAATGTCCTCGGATTTTATTTTTTTTAGAAATGTGTCGCCTTAACTTAGCCTGGTGGTCAGTGGGGGCTCCCTGAATCCTGGTGGGGGCTGGGGGGTCTGCCGTGGCCACAGGTGCAGTGGCTCCCTCCCTGTGCTGCCTGTTTCAGCCACATGCACCCGGGCGGCTAGCCCGCACAGTCGCAGCTCTGTCATCAGGCTGCCTCATGCTCCTTGCTCCTCAATGCTCCTCAAGGGGATCCTTGGGAGGCCCCTGCAGGCTGCCCTCTACAGTGCCTGATTAGAGGGCCGTGTCTGCCTGATGTTTTAGTAACAAGAATGTTTTATCCCATAGGCTTCAATGTTAAAAATATTCCCGTTTTAATTCAATATCTAATAAACCGTTGCTTATAATATTCTGCAGTAAAAAGTCTCTTCATCTCTAGATTTTTTTTGTATTTTTTTAAGCATTTTTTATACTTTTTTTCAATTTATTTTTTTAGAACTCGAACCGAACACGCCAAAAAGTTTGAAGTTCGCGAACTTTCGAACTGCCAATGTTCGAATCGAACTCCGAACTGATCGAACCGAACAGCTCATCCCTACTCAGGAACTGTTAGATCCAGAATCTTCAAAAATATTTCTAATCTGCAGATATAGATATAAAGAAGAATCTGGTATAAGGATTTTATCCTAAAGTATTTGTTGCAATAATATACAAATATATATATTGAATTTGGAAGTTTCTGTGATTGAAGTAATTAAGCAAGGAATTATATAACCCAAATATAACAAGCAGAAGATTAGAAGTTTAATTCTCGACATTCGGGGAGGATTCACTAAATAAGTTTTTCTTACTTATCATTCTAGAAATAGAATAAGTGATAGCTCATCTTTTGTTGATCCAAGTAGCATAAGAGAGATATATATATATCTCTGCAATATACTAGCTCGTTTTAAATATTGGTTTACTGTGAACACATGTTAATTGTTTTCTTTAAGCAGGATGTTTATTAAGTGAACTAACCATCTGTGTATTAGTTATTAACTGATAAAGTAAATGGTATTAACCATATATATTAGTTACTAACCGGATACGTATATTGAAAAGCTAGAGATCTGTATGCTGATGGGTGGATGTGGTGTTTTATAAGTCTTTGATTATGTTATGAGATTAAATCAATTTTGTATACGTAATAAATATATATATTTTTATCTAAGCTGGTTGATTTTATTTTTTAAAGCAAAACACGTACAATAAAAGAATTTAGGAGAACTGAGAAATATAGACGATTGATGTTTGTATCTCGTCAAAAAATTGAAAGGAATAGGGGACCCAGTACAACAGGGACCCACAAATGAACAATCACCTGTCTCTCACCATCAAGTGAGAGCAGCACAACCTCTCACTCAGGATTGAACCTGACCTATGTATGAATGCACATCAAAAAACCGCTTGGCAGCTCTAAAAGAACTGACAATTGGTACTAGAGGAGTGGCTACAACAAAAAATTCTTTATTGTTGCAGAAATTAGACACTCTCAGATGCAGGGAAAAAATTAAAAACATAAACGTAGACAACAAGCATAGCAGGGTGTAATGGAAATGAAGCCAGTGTATAATGGCTGTGCACAAAATATGAAAAAGGATTGCAATCAATGTTTTTGGCACTGAAATAAGGTCCCACAATTGATCAGAGGGATTAACATCAGAATTGCAAACCATAGATAGCCTTCACAATCAGCACGCCAACACTGACCTTAAACTAATAGAGCTCATGCTCAAAGATTCTGTCCTCACCCTACGAATGCAAGACACACGACTTACAACTTAAAATCAAAGTTGGTACATGAGCTCAACATATGTTTCGCCGACTGCACGTCGGCTTCGTCTGGAGCAAAAATAGTTAATACAGTTGTATGTACCTCCCTCTTTTCATTCCATGTCTTGTCTAGGATTGAACCAATCTGTTAACATCAACTGGTCACGTGTCCCTCCTAACAATGAAGCCGATTGATTGGATCCATGTGACATCGATGAGACCGATCCTGAATGGTATACCATAGCTTTCTCCGATAAATATCAGGGGAGGCCACCATTCCAGGAGTCTATAGACATATAACAAGTATGTATGATGGTCACCTAAGACCCTGATACAAAGTCAATCATCTTGTTCAGAGATCCCTAGATAAATAAGGCACATGTCCTAGCCGCGATATATATCTGCGCCATCCATAGTACTTTTAATTGCTGGATATTGGGCATATAAATGGTTATATAACGAGGTCAGCTATATCATAATGGTCAACTGTACAAAGACTAGTAAACTGGAAGGACCACAATAATAAATGATGATATCGCCTGACGCAATCACATTCGATCTAGTCTAAAATAAACTTATAATAATCTCAAGTCAGTGCTATGGATCGTGATGGTTAACCAACTGTATCTTAACGAATATACCCACATAATAAGGGTCAAAAATAGTCCAATGAGACCAATTGTTAGCAATAGAATACCTCAAATTAATAGGAAACATGAAGCTAGTATATATAATTAGGTGCTACTGCCAAGGCATACTAACTAAATAGTATGAAACTGTCCTCAAAATATATCTTTATGGTAAGATTTGTTCTAAGTACCTTATCCTGAATAAAAAAAAAATAAAAAAAAAGGGAGAGGATTTATAATTGTACATATGATCTTGTATTAGGGCAGCAACGCTGCCCATACCTAATTGGCCACATTCGGCTAAACATAATACAGCCAGTAAGTCCTGAGATCTCGTCCCAAATATTCGATAACTGTATTGTTCCTCGATGGACACTACACCGAACTATAAGAATGGAGTATAAGAAAAACCCTCATTTAAACCTGACGGAGATAATGTGTGGAGTTTATAAATCCAACGGCACTCCTTCTGCCGGAGCTTGCGATCCAAATTACCCTTTCTTGATGATGGCACTACAGTTTCTAATCCGCAAAACTTAAAGACATTAGCATTATTACTATGACATTGTGCTAGATGGTGTGAAATGGGAGTCTCTTGGATTCGTTTTACAGAATGTATATGCTCCATGATTCTCTTCTTAAAAGGACGAAGTGTTTTACCAACGTACATTTTGCCACATTCACAGATAGCTAAATACACTACACCACAGGAATTGCAATTGAAAAATGTTTTGATTTCATAATTGCATTTTTTCCTTGAATCTGTAACCTTCTTTGAATTTTTTAAGATAAATTTACATGCGACACAATGGCCACATTGATAAGTGCCGCGTAAGTTTTTAGATAGCCATGTAGGTGGTCTTTTGTTTGTGATTGGTCCATAGCCATCATAATCCTATCTCTCAAATTCCTGCTGCGTCTAGCAGTAACTGAGGGTCTACCCCCTCCAGTTTATCCGATAATTGAGGATCCATAGTTAGTAAGGGCCAAAACCTGTCTAGAATGGAGTGAATCTGATTCCATCCTCTGTCGAAAGTCCCAATGCATTTTATTAGATTATTATTTTTGGGTTTAGGATCTTGTAAAAGACTATCCCAGGACTTCAAAATGGCCTGTTGAAATGCCTTTTTCAAGTGTCTATTCGGATATCCTTTGTCACGAAAATCACTTTTTAGTTTTTTGGACTTGATCAGAAATTCCTCATCAGAGGAACAGATTCGTCTTAATCTTAAATATTGGCCCACCGGAATTCCTCTTTTCAGGGTAAATGGATGAAAGCTCTGCCAGTGTAATAAGTTGTTTGTCGCTCTTGCCTTTTTGTGTAGAGTTGTAGATAAAGTGCCACCATCAGTTTTAGAGATTTTATTGTCCAGGAAGGAAATGCTCTCCTTCTGTACCTCAAAAGTGAACTTCAGATTGTACACATTATCATTAAGGAGAGACACAAACTGTAAAAACTCTTCTTCAGTACCCTTCCAAAATAGTAGCACATCATCGATGTATCTGAGCCACAGTTCAGCTTTATCAGTAAAGGGTTTTAGCATGTCATTGGTTTTACAATTTTCTTCCCATATTCCTAGATATAAATTGGCATATGATGGTGCCATCGAGGAACCCATTTTTGTACCTCTTGGTGAAAATACTGACCTTTAAACAAAAAGTAATTATGAGTAAGTACAAAGTTTAGTCAGATTCACCAAAAAATCAATGAGTGAACCATTCAATGAGTCATCCCTCTCAAGGAATAACCTAATGTGGTTAAGACCAAGATCATGTGGAATACTTGAATATAACGGTTCAATGTCTAGGCTACATACTAAAGTGTCTTTATTGATACTAGTTCCCTTCAGAATTTGTAACGCCTGTTTGGTATCTCTCAAATACGAGGGCAGCTTAACTACATATTTTCTCAGAATCTTATCTAAAAAGATGCAGCAATTTTGTGTCAGGCAGTCATTGCCGGACACTATTGGATGGCCAGGAGGTTCCTTGATACTTTTATGGGTTTTGGGAATTCCATAAAACGTGGCAATAGTAGGAGAGGATGGAAAAAGGAATTCATACTTAGATTTGGTGATTAGGGACTGTTCAAAAGAGAGACAAATCAGATCTTTAAGCTCATGGGAGAACTGGATAGTGGGGTCTTTAGATAGTCTGGCATAAGTGTCAGTGTCATCAAGGATTTTATAAACCATCTTTTCATAAAAGTCGATGGACATCAAAACTACGTTACCACCTTTATCTGACTGTTTTATTATCAAAGACTTGTCAGATTCAAGTTATTATTATTATTCTTTATTTATAAAGCGCCAGCATATTCCACAGCGCTGAAGTTCTTTTAAAGATTTTCTTTCAACATGAGTAAGATTGTAACTCACAGACGTCAATACATCTGATTCATTTAATTGTAATTTAAATGTTTATATCTCGTATAAATTTCTTACACGTAATATCGCCGACATGCCCTGCAGAGGATGCACCATGTCCACGACGACCAGGGGCACTGTCTTCCAACACAGAGGCTGCTTGCCCTCTTATCTGTGTCTGGGAGCATCTGCCTGTCCTTTTTGCTCTTTCTGACATGGTGAGTGATATATAGATTAAAGATATTCAGAACTCTGATCTAAGTCGGCGATTTTACTGACGTTTCCCCTGCATGGCTGCCAATGTTCTCTACTCTCTCTCTCTGATTCACTTCCTCTCCTTCAGGCTGCAACACCCTGATAGCTGGCAACAGCCAGATTTAACTCTCAATAGATAAACAGATGAACTCTGATTAAACTGTGTTATTGTATGGTCTTTAGAATTAGATCAAAGATTTACAGATTCTCCAGAACAATGCTATAAGTCAGTGATACACACTGTCCCTGATAGCCTGGCTGTGCCAAGACAGATTCTAATTTGCTGAACTGTGGTATGACTCACTGATACACACTGATAACAGGCTGTGCCAAGACAGATTCTAATTAGCTGAACTCTGGTAGAACTCACTGATACACACTGTCCCTGATAGCCTGGCAGTGCCAACACAGATTCAAATTCACAGAAATCTCCTACAACTCACTGAAACACACTGTCCCTGATAGAATCTGTGTTGGCATTCCCAGAAATCTCCTACAACGCCACTGATACACCCTGACAGAACAATCTCCTCTCCTCTCTGATTCACTCCTGCAAACACACACGCTGGAGCTTCAGGCAGGGAAGCCTTATATAGTGTGCTGTGGGACTTAGCTCTGTGAGCCCATGATTGGGCAAAATTTGCCCAATCAGGGCTCTGAGCCGTGATTGGCATAGTATTGCACCTGTCTTGCACCTGACCTGTGGTCAGGTGCAAGGCTGTACCCAATTACAAGCTTCAGGCCAGTGGAAAAATGCATTGTGGTCCATTGTGGGCAAACATGCTGCAAACACGCAGAAATGTTTGGAATTCGAACAGCTGAACGGGCAATGTTCGAATCGAACTCCGAACAGATCCGAACCGAATGCTCATCCCTAATAAAGATACAGATTAAAGATACAGACGAACTCTGATTCAACTGTGGTATGTGTGACGGAACCGTTCCCTTCCGTCTGTCCTGGCTCTCCTTACACCCCTTCATTGCGGTCAGCCTGGCTACTGGGAGCGCTGTCCTCAGCGCCTTGAGTGGCTTGACCTGCCTGCTTCTGTTCCTCTGCCCTGGAGCCGTTAGGAATCTCCAGAAGGCCACTCTCTGCCTTCTGAGAGGAATTATAGCTGTAGCGTAGTTGAGACAGACACCAGGCAGGCTGTATGTTCATCACAGGATCTTTTAATAATCAAAAGCAGAACATACACGGTCCTTTTATATGGTACAGTCCCATTGTTCTCTCCCATGCCCGCCCCCAGACCCCTGGAGTGAATTCTGCACAGTGGCTAGCCCAGGTTCTGATTGGTTGGTTCCAAGACCATTGAGAGGACCTGAAAGAAGCCTGCAGTCTTCACTTGGGTCCACTGGTTGTATGCAGATGCAGTCTTGACCTCACAGTGACCACATACAATGATTTATATAACCCATTGTAAAGGGAATCAGATAGCGGGTGGCTGAGACAATGTGACTCCCAGCCTTTCAGAACGGGTAAACAGATAACAGATAACCAAAGAGAAAGTACTTTTGCATAATCCACAAGTTACACAAACCTATTGTACATTCTATACGAAGGAAAGCATTTGACTCTCGTGGCGGGTAGTGTTTTTAAAACCCACATTTAACTAAAGAAATATAAGTCTATTTAAAACTAAAAATGAGCAATTGACAATACATTTAAAACCACACAATATAACTGAGCATAAGGTCTTCCCCAAAGCAGCGGTCTATGTCTTTTGGGGTTTTCGCCATGGAAATAAAAGTCTTGGGGTTTGACGCGGGGAGCGCTACGTCAGTTCCATGACAGTATGATATTTCACAGCCAGGCTGCCAGTTCCCTGCTATTTGCCACTGCCAGCTTGTCCCTGAAAATCCAACAATCTCCTCTCCTCTCCTCTGATTCAATTCTGCAACACACACGCTAGGGCTACAGGGCAGCCTTTTATAGTGTGCTGCGGGACTTAGCTCTGTGAGCCCATGATTGGGCAAAATTTGCCCATAGTCTTGCATCTGACCTGTAGTCAGGTGCAAGGCTGTAGCCAATTACAAGCTTCAGGCCAGGACACAGTGCATTGTGGTCCATTGTGGTGCACTGTGGGCGAACACGTGTGAACACGCAGAAATGGTCGGCGAACGGTGGAACGGCCAATGTTCGATGCAAACTCATGTTCGCATTGAACCGGCAGCCCATCCCTAATATTGACCCCCGGCCATAGTCGGTGAGTGGAATCTTGGCCACGTTCCCTTGGGATATAGGTGGTAGCCACAGGGGCTAATTGACCTCCTTTCATAGATGGGGAAGAGAATCTTGGCCACGTTCTAATTTGGTAGTAATTGGTAGCCGCAGGGGCTAAATGACCTCCGTCCATAGATGGGGTTGAGAACCTTGATCATGTTCTAATTTTGGTAGCCAGAGGGGCTAAATGGTAGTCTTGGGCTAATTGGTAGTCACGGCTAGGGATGAGCGGAACACCCCCAAGCTTGGTTCGCATTCGAACTCGAACTTTCCAAATGTTCAAATTCGAACTCGAACTCAATACAAGTTATGGGGGCTGAAAATTTGATTTTTAGAGTGCCCTCCAAGAGAGCATATATGCTAGATATTTGCCATAAAAGGTGTATAGGGGTCCGGGTAGAGCCCTGGGGGACAGGAAACAAGGACAAAAAGTTAAATAAAAAACGTTTTTAAAGGGACAGTGAGTTTTCCATGAAATAAGGGTTAAAAGTAAAAACAAAAAATTCCTTCAAATATCGTGCCTAGGAGGTCCCCATAACCTGCCCGTGAAGTGGCGGATTTCTAGGATGTATAGAAACATTTAAAAACAATGTCCGGGTCCGGGTAGTGCCCTGGGGGACAGGAAACAAGGACAAAAAGTTTAAAAAAATAAGTTTTTAACCCCTTCACTTCTGACGACGTGTGGGACACGTCCTCAGTTACTCCCGCTGTATGCTGAGGAGGACGTGTCCCACACGTCATCAGCTTTGCGGGACCCCCGGTGGAGATACTCACCTCTCTGTCCGGGGTCCCGTGGCGTTCTGACTTCAGCGTCCTCAGACGCTGAAGTCAAGCTCCTCCCGACGTAAATGACATCATCGCGCCATGCCCGATGACATAATTTCCAGGCAACGCCCGTCCAGGGTCGGTGCAAGCATTTTTATCTAGTCAGGCGAAGGTGCATTTTGGTGTCATCAGCTTTTGCGGGACCCCAGGCGAAATACTCACCTCTCTGTCCGGGGTCACGTGGCGTTCTGACTTCAGCGTCCTCAGATGCTGAAGTCAAGCTCCTTTTGATGTAAATGACATCATCGCGCCATGCGCGATGACGTCCTTTCCAGGCGACCCAACCGGCAATGCCGGGAGATCGCCTGGAAGGGAGAGGGATCCGTTCGGATCCCTCTCCCTCCCGATCGGGAGGTCCCACAAAAAAAAGCCAGGCACCGCTTAAAAGGAGAGAGTCTCCCCTTTTAAGCAGTGCCTGGCTTTAACCCCTTAGGCACCGGGTATTGCGTCCTAGCTTCAGTGGGGGCTGCCATCTTGGATGGCAGCTCCACCCCTGGGTCCCCCCTCACTACCTGACGTCATCATGCATAGTGTGATGACATCAGATAGCCGGGGAACCCCTAGCTGCCCAGAATCCCCTGGTGGAGATAGGGGGTTCATTTGAGGGTTCACAGAGATGCTGTGAGGCTGTGTTTAGAGGTGCTGATGGGGTTGTGTATAGAGATGCTGTGAAGCTGTATATAGAGATGCTGTGTGGCTGTGAATAGAGATGCTGATGGGGTTTATGACGGAATGGGATGTTGTCCGCCTGCGGGTGTGCTCGTATCTGCATGCCCCCCGGCGCTTACCGCTGGCCCGACTACCGAGTGGCACGGCACTCGGCATCTCGTGCGGCCTGGAGGGACCCTGGGGAGGGTTAGCGGGCGGTGGAGGAGACCCCTGCGTGGAACCAGCCCGACCACTGAGCAACACGGTACTCAGCGTCCCGAGCAGCTGGTTCACTGACCTTGTGTGTGTGGGAGCGTCTGCGAAGCGGCCGTACGGACACGGGGATCAGATCTTCCCCGAATGAATATTCTGATCTTATGGGCGATCTCCGTCGGGTGAATATTTGGATCTTATGGGAGATCTCCGTCGAGTGAATATTCGGATCTTATCGGAGATCTCCGTCGAGTGAATATTCGGATCTACTCACTTGCCGCTCGGTATACAGAAGCGCGGTAGATGGGCCACGCCTTCGGATCGGATGTCGGAGCCTTGGTCGAATATTCCTGGAACCGATGGTCATACGCTTCACCTCTGTCCTGATGCAGGATGCAGGCACAGGGTGTACGTTTCGGATCTTAGCTGGACGCCGCACTCTGAGACCGCGTGGGATCTCAGAAGATACGGCCGAGAATAAAAGTCACCAGACGAAGCTGAATGCACTAGTAAGACTGTTTATTTTTTTTACACAACACATGTATTTGTAAACATTTGCACAAAGTCATAACAATGGGAATCCCTGCCCGCCCATACAATTCCCATTGGCCCTCGCTGCCAGGAGGCACCCGGGCCCCGATTCGTATTGGCGGTTACGAATCGGGGAGTTGCCGATTCGGACCGGATGGTCCGAATCGACCATTTTGCGATTCGACCGGATGGTCCGAATCGGCCATTTTCCGATCCGATCATTCTGACCGGATCCACGAGGCGCTGGGAAAATGGCGACGGGCAAGGCACATACAAAGGAATTTTCACACATTTCACAATACACAAATGGGGACACTTTTATTACACCACACACAAATAAACCACATCTAATTAAAATATAAACGAAACTCCGTGGGTGCCACGGCACCTAAGTGTCTATGGTATATAAATGCCACTATGAACCGCCCCTGGCTGAGGGTGCTGGGCCATTCCGTGACACTCCTCCCCCTTCCCACAGTTCGACGCACCTGGTCTGACCCCCACCGGGTCATACCGGGGAAGTCGGTGCTCCCAGGCCCATAGTCTGTCTGGAGAGGCCGAGCCACCCGGCTTCTCCATTTGGCCTTGCGGCCGTGCCAGGTTGGTTGGAGCCCCACGTCCTTGGGGTTACCCCACCTGAAAGAAGAGTCATGTGGCTGGGGAGGAGTACCGCCTGTGTCCCCTCCGGGGATATCCCTCACCCGGAGAAAACGGGTGCTAAATGCACGCACCCCGGGTGCCCAGGTCAGCCGTTGAAAAGAACCGTGGCTGCGTGGGGCCTCCGAGCCCACGGGTTGCAAAGGTGGGCAGAGGCCGGCGGCGCTCTGCCTCGTGGCCAGCTCTTCTGCTGGAGGGACAGGTACCGACATGACCTCCCGGGGGTCAAGGAAGGGCACCGGCTGCAGGGTCAGCAGCCCGGAGAAACCCAGCTGCTCCTTAGGGCCGTCGAAGATTGGGCAGAGCCCAGCGACCCTCTGCCCCGTTGCCAGCTCTTCTGCTGGAAAGGAGGGTGCCGGGACACAGTCCCGGTGTTTGGGTGGGATAAACAGCTGCAAAGGCGGTAGCACGGGGTTATCCTCGCTCTGCCCCTCGGGCAGGTTGTGAAGAATGGGCAGAGGCCAGCGGCACTCTGCCCCGTTGTCAGTTCTTCCGCTGAGCAGGGGTCTCCCTGCGGAAGGATGGTTCCATCCACCCCCTGGGCATTCAGTGGCTGGGAGCAACCCAGCCCGGCGAAACTATCTGTCTGCTCCCCCTGGCATGCTGTGGGGAGTGGGCAGAGGCCCACGGCCCTCTGCCCCGTGGCCAGCTCTTCCGCTGGGTGAGGATCTCCTTGCGGGAGGATGGTTTCTTCACCCCCCGGGGCAATCAATGGCTGCGCACAACCCAGCCCGGGGGAACCATCGGTCTGCTCCTCCCGGCAGGCTGTGGGCAGTGGGCAGAGGCCAGCGGCACTCTGCCCCGTGGCCAGCTCTTCCGCTGGGTGAGGATCTCCTTGCGGAAGGATGGTTTCTTCACCCCCCGGGGCGATCAATGGCTGCGCACAACCCAGCCCGGGGGAACCATCGGTCTGCTCCTCCTGGCAGACTGTGGGCAGTGGGCAGTGGCCAGCGGCACTCTGCCCTGGGGCCAGCTCTTCCGCTGGGTGAGGATCTCCTTGCGGGAGGACGGTTTCTTCACCCCCCGGGGCAATCAATGGCTGCGCACAACCCAGCCCGGGGGAACCATCGGTCTGCTCCTCCTGGCAGACTGTGGGCAGTGGGCAGAGGCCAGCGGCACTCTGCCCCGTGGCCAGCTCTTCCGCTGGGTGAGGATCTCCTTGCGGAAGGACGGTTTCTTCACCCCCCGGGGCAATCAATGGCTGCGCACAACCCAGCCCGGGGGAACCATCGGTCTGCTCCTCCTGGCAGGCTGTGGGCAGTGGGCAGAGGCCAGCGGCACTCTGCCCCGTGGCCAGCTCTTCTGCTGGTTGGAGGATAACTTTCTTTGCGACTGAGAGTGGGCAGAGGCCAGCGGCACTCTGCCCCGTTGCCAGCTCCTCCGCTGGGCCCGTGGGCGCGGCCACCGTGTCATCCTGCGGGGTGAAGAGGGTAGCTTCTTCGGCCGGGGCCCCAACGGGGACCCATGGGAGCATCTCGGCCTCCCATACTTCCTAGTCCTGTGGACTGTCGGTTTCTTCCGCCGGACAGTCCCAGGACAGAGAACTCAGACCTAACTGCGGCACGCTGTCCAACAGTCTCCTGTAAGCCTTCTCGAGCTCCCACTCTCGCTCCACCAGGAACTCCAACTCCTCTGGACTGACGTCCCGACTCTCATACGGGATTTCCTCTTCCCGCCGCTCCAGAATCTCCTCGAACCGTTCCTCCGACTCTTCTCTAAATCCAGGGTCGTCGACCATCCCGGCATAGAGCAGCCCCATGCCGCCGTAGTGACGACCTGCGGTGGCGGCGCCATCGAGAGTGCGGGGTGTCAGGGAACCTGTCAACCACCGGAACGCGCGGTACGCGGCGTCCAGGGCCACCTCTTGCCGCACCAGGCTTCGGAGCTCGACCTCCCACTCGTCCGGGGGTCGACCCCTCAGGAGTGCAGCTCTGGCATTAAACTGCACCTGGAAAATGACTGCGCTTGAAGGGACATCAACCCCGTGGCAGTCCCTTTCATGGCATAGCGCCTCATACCATAGCTCTTGACGGACCTCGTCCCTCCACTCAAGTTCAGTGGGCTCCACTGTGGACCCGTAGTACCGATCCGGGCCCTCCTGCAGCCTTCTTGGGAATTCAACCTCCATATCAGCGAGGGTGCCGGCACAGGGGCACCACTCTTCGACGGGGAATGTGGCGTCCTCAGATGCAACTCCAGGCGAGCTGTAAGTTCCCATCCAAGGGTCGCTGGGATGTGCGGTTTCCCCAATACAGACTCCAGTCGAGCTGTAAGTCCCGAAAGGGGTATCGCTGGGGGGTGCAGATTCCCAGGGTGAAGCTCCAGTCGAGCTGTAAGCCTCGACCCAGGGTTCTACGGGGTAGGGTTCAGGGGTAAAATATTCAGTCTTTGTTCCACTGAGCGCTGCCATCCGCAGCTCGTGCTGACGAATCTTTTCTTGCTCCTCACGGTCCTTTTCTTGCTCCACGCGATCCTTTTCACGCTCCTCTTCCTGCCGGACCTCCCGGATCGCCTTGCGTATGTCCGCCTCCGATGGGGCAGCCCCGAGTAGGGCAACCCGTTGTCGCGCCTTTCTGCTGAAGTCATCTTCCGATACCTCTGCGAGGACAGGGTTGGGGACGGGTGGCTTCACCCTGTTCTGATCCATCCTGGTCAGCTCCTTCATTAGGGTTTTCCTATTTTTGTTGCCAGGAGTTCCTCCCCGATTCTCCAGCATCCCACGCAGGGTGTCCCTGTGGTAATGGCTGTACACCACCATGGCGTAGGTCTCCTTGCTGGGGGTTGCAGAGAGCTATCCCACCGCTGCCACCAGTATGACGGAATGGGATGTTGTCCGCCTGCGGGTGTGCTCGTATCTGCGTGCCCCCCGGCGCTTACCGCTGGCCCGACTACCGAGTGGCACGGCACTCGGCGTCTCGTGTGGCCTGGAGGGACCCTGGGGAGGGTTAGCGGGCGGTGGAGGAGACCCCTGCGTGGAACCAGCCCGACCACTGAGCAACACGGTACTCAGCGTCCCGAGCAGCTGGTTCACTGACCTTGTGTGTGTGGGAGCGTCTGCGAAGCGGCCGTACGGACACGGGGATCAGATCTTCCCCGAATGAATATTCTGATCTTATGGGCGATCTCCGTCGGGTGAATATTCGGATCTTATCGGAGATCTCCATCGAGTGAATATTCGGATCTTATCGGAGATCTTCGTCGAGTGAATATTCGGATCTTATCGGAGATCTCCATCGAGTGAATATTCGGATCTTATCGGAGATCTTCGTCGAGTGAATATTCGGATCTTATCGGAGATCTCCGTCGAGTGAATATTCGGATCTACTCACTTGCCGCTCGGTATACAGAAGCGCGGTAGATGGGCCACGCCTTCGGATCGGATGTCGGAGCCTTGGTCGAATATTCCTGGAACCGATGGTCATACGCTTCACCTCTGTCCTGATGCAGGATGCAGGCACAGGGTGTACGTTTCGGATCTTAGCTGGACGCCGCACTCTGAGACCGCGCGGGATCTCAGAAGATACGGCCGAGAATAAAAGTCACCAGACGAAGCTGAATGCACTGGTAAGACTGTTTATTTTTTTACACAACACATGTATTTGTAAACATTTGCACAAAGTCATAACAATGGGAATCCCTGCCCGCCCATACAATTCCCATTGGCCCTCGCTGCCAGGAGGCACCCGGGCCCCGATTCGTATTGGCGGTTACGAATCGGGGAGTTGCCGATTCGGACCGGATGGTCCGAATCGACCATTTTGCGATTCGACCGGATGGTCCGAATCGGCCATTTTCCGATCCGATCATTCTGACCGGATCCACGAGGCGCTGGGAAAATGGCGACGGGCAAGGCACATACAAAGGAATTTTCACACATTTCACAATACACAAATGGGGACACTTTTATTACACCACACACAAATAAACCACATCTAATTAAAATATAAACGAAACTCCGTGGGTGCCACGGCACCTAAGTGTCTATGGGTATATAAATGCCACTATGAACCGCCCCTGGCTGAGGGTGCTGGGCCATTCCGTGACAGGGTTGTGTATAGAGATGCTGTGTATAGAGATGCTGATGGGGTTGTGTATAGAGATGCTGTGAGGCTGTGTATAGAGATGCTGTGAGGCTGTGTTTAGAGATGCTGATGAGGTTGTGTATAGAGATGCTGATGAGGTTGTGTATAGAGATGCTGTGAGGCTGTGTATAGAGATGCTTTGAAGCTGTATATAGAGATGCTGTGTGGCTGTGTTTAGAGATGCTGATGGGGTTGTGTATAGAGATGCTGTGTATAGAGATGCTGTGAGGCTGTGTATAGAGATGCTGATGGGGTTGTGTATAGAGATGCTGTGAGGCTGTGTATAGAGATGCTGTGAGGCTGTGTTTAGAGATGCTGATGAGGTTGTGTATAGAGATGCTGATGGGTTTGTGTATAGAGATGCTGTGAGGCTGTGTTTAGAGATGCTGATGAGGTTGTGTATAGAGATGCTGATGGGTTTGTGTATAGAGATGCTGTTTGGCTGTGTATATAGATGCTGATGGGTTTGTGTATAGAGATGCTGTGAGGTTGTGTATAGAGATGCTGACGGGGTTGTGTATAGAGATGCTGTTTGGCTGTGTATAGAGATGCTGATGGGGTTGTGTTTAGAGATGTTGTGAGGCTGTGTTTAGAGATGCTGATGGGGTTGTGTATAGAGATGCTGTGATTCTGTGTTTAGAGATGCTGATGGGGTTGTGTATAGAGATGCTGATGGGTTTGTGTATAGAGATGCTGTTTGGCTGTGTATAGAGATGCTGATGGGTTTGTGTATAGAGATGCTGTGAGGTTGTGTATAGAGATGCTGACGGGTTGTGTATAGAGATGCTGTTTGGCTGTGTATAGAGATGCTGATGGGGTTGTGTTTAGAGATGTTTTGAGGCTGTGTTTAGAGATGCTGATGGGGTTGTGTATAGAGATGCTGTGATTCTGTGTTTAGAGATGCTGTGAGGTTGTGTATAGAAATGCTGTGAGGTTATGTATAGAGATGCTGTGAGGCTGTGTTTAGAGATGCTGATGGGGTTGTGTATAGAGATGCTGTGAGGTTGTGTATAGAGATGCTGACGGGGTTGTGTATAGAGATGCTGTTTGGCTGTGTATAGAGATGCTGATGGGGTTGTGTTTAGAGATGTTGTGAGGCTGTGTTTAGAGATGCTGATGGGGTTGTGTATAGAGATGCTGTGATTCTGTGTTTAGAGATACTGTGAGGTTGTGTATAGAAATGCTGTGAGGTTGTGTATAGAGATGCTGTGAGGCTGTGTTTAGAGATGCTGATGGGGTTGTGTATAGAGATTCTGTGAGGTTGTGTATAGAGATGCTGATGGGGTTGTGTATAGAGATGCTGAGAGGTTGTATATAGAGATGCTGTGAGGCTGTGTATAGAGATACTGTGAGGTTGTGTATAGAGAAGCTGATGGGGTTGTGTATAGAGATGCTGATGGGGTTGTGTATAGAGATGCTAAGACGTTGTGTATAGAAATGCTGTGAGGTTGTGTATAGAAATGCTGTGAGGCTGTGTTTAGAGATGCTGATGGGGTTGTGTATAGAGATGCTGATGGGGTTGTGTATTGAGATGCTGTGAGGTTGTGTATAGAGATGCTGTGAGGCTCTGTATAGAGATGCTGATGGGGCTGTGTATAGAGATGCCTTGTGGCGCCGAAGTGCGGCCTAGCTCCGGTGGGGGCTGCCATCTTGGATGGCGGCTCCACCCCCGGGTCCCCCCTCACTGCCTGACGTCCTCACGCATAGCATGATGATGTCAGATAGCCAGGGAACCCCTTGCTGCCCGGAATCCCCTGGTGGAGATAGGGGGTTCGTTTGAACCCCGATATCTCCAGAACCGTGGCATCTAGGGGGTCATGGAGGGTGTCAATTGAAAGGGCTGAGCATGATACCAAACATGATCAGGTATAAAGTAAAAAAAAAGTATTTTTTTTTTGTGTGTTATTTTTATTAATGCAGCAATATTGTTCACATTTCAATTATAATGTGAACAATGATGCTGCACTAATAATTTTTTTGTATGGGGTGCGTTTGCTATAAATGACATAATTCCGACCCATAAAATGTAGCAAGTCCCCATTTCTAATTTTTGTACAAGTGCACCCCATAGAAAACATAACCGCAAACGCTCATGTGCTAAAATGTGAAAACAAACCACTTTACACACTGCAGATGATTAAAAATTTAATTTTTATTGCATTTTTTGTCATAATATACAGGCAGGACATGACGTATACATATAAAAATTATATATTATGAATCTACGGAGTCTGACGGAAAGAACGATATCTAATATGTCTGGGTCATTTAATAAAATGTGGCTTCAAATCGCGTTTAAACATACAGCTTGGAAAAAAGACGAGACAGAGGAGATATGATAGAAACATTTAAATACGTAAAGGGAATCCACAAGGTAGAGGAAGGGAGTATATTTAAAAGGAAACAAAATAGCAAGAGGACATAGTCTTAGATTAGAGGGGCAAAGGTCTAAAAGTTACATCAGGAAGCATTATTTTACTGAGAGGGTGGTGGATACATGGAACAGTCTTCCAGTAGAAGTGGTAGAGGCCAAAACAGTAATTGAATTTAAGCAAGCTTGGGATAGGCATAAGGCTATCCTAAACAAAAGATAAATCCAGGTAAAGTATCCATGTAATTGGGCAGACTAGATGGGCCGAAAGGTTCTTATCTGCTGACATTTTTCTATGTTTCTATGTTTCTATGAGCAAAAGCGGTAAAAATCAGCTGAGCACACGGCAGTGAAATGCAGGGTTAAGGGGTTAAACAGCATATCAGAGGAAGATTTAGTAGAGAAATGAACACTTCTCAGAAGCACAGGTGTTGTTTAATACATGTTCAGATCAGGAGACACCACACCCTCAGTCCCTCAGTCTACAGACAAGGTATCAAATTCATCAGACCAGACTAATTAAAAGCACATGTTATTTCCAAACACTAACACCTGTTGTTTACGTCATTTGAGAACATAGGTCATGGAGAGGTGAGAATCTTTGCACGTAGACATTAATTTTTAATTCAATATCTAATAAACCGTTGCTTATAATATTCTGCAGTAAAGAGTCCCTTTATCTCTAGATTTTTTTGTATTTTTTAATCATTTTTTATACTTTTTTCAATTTTATTTTTGTTCGAAGTTCGCGAACTTGCGAACGGCCAAAGTTCGAATCGAACTCCGAACTGATCGAACCGAACAGCTTATCCCTATTTACAACAAGGTCCTCAAACAGGTTTCCAGCAAAATGAAAAAGTAAATTTAAATTAGGTTTAAAAGTTCCTCCATTTTTTCCTTCAAAATACAAACCGTAAAATGGTTTACAAAGACCTCAATAACATCTCTTCATTTCCCCTTCTCTGCTTAATTCCCAGAAACGATCTATTTCCTCGCTAAGCATCACATTTTCACATTTCAGCATATTGGGATTTTAAATCTGTTTCCTGGATCCATGACCTTGGCTGTCCCTGGCTTCTATGCCTTTGCAAAGATCCATGTCTGGGACCATTACCCCACCTTGCTGAATAAACTGCTTTACTTCTAGTTGTGGTTCTTCTGGTATACTTAGAATCTCTGTCTGTTGCCATTAGTTACCGCACAGTATCTGGCAATGTGAGCAAATCTCCTGCATGCAAAACAACGAATAGCTTGTCTCCCTGCTCAAAACCTTCTCTGGGCACATGGTGATCGGCCTTGCTGTACAACACTAACCATCCTAGCATGACTAGATCCCACACTACCATCTGAATGGAGTCCTTTTACCACAGACTCATCTGTGGTATCCTCCGCCATTGCACCAACATTTCCAACTCCAGGGTCAGACAAATTGTCCATCTCCATCCCTGAGTCAGTTTCAGTATCTGACCCAAAGTCCTCAGACTTCTCCATACTTACAGCACAATGTTCAACGTCTGTCCTCCTGCATGGACCAGACAATTCCCTTACAGCCCCCTGTGCATGCGTCGGACTTTCAGACAACCATTCATTCTCCTTGCACAGCTCAGTATTAGACCTCACAGTACATTCATACTCTGTGCTGGCTTCAGCTGCCTGCTGGACAAGAGCTCTCAATTTATCAATTTCCACTTTTAAATCTTCCATCTCTCCTTCCAAACTCAGCTTCAACCTACAAGACTCCTGAAATTTATCGGCTATCCAACCAGCAGCAAAAATCAGAGCATACTTGCCTGCTCAGTAGAGCGGCTTTTGGTACATTGGTTAGGTACTCACTCTACAAAGAGGTGCCTTGAAGGGGCGAGTGAGTTTACGTTGCAATGGCCATTACAACAAACTAAAACCTCATAGTGTTTTGTTGTACATGGAATTACATAGAATCGAGTGCAGATGACACCATTTTTCTCTTGTTATGTTTTATACATTAACTGGGCTGTTACTCCTGGCTGTTGCAGCCTCTCCGGTGAGTATGGGCACAACACAATTCTTTCTGTATGTATGTATATTATGCTTGTAATACCAGTTCGTCGTTTTGCTGCTGTTCCTTTTTCCATGTTTTTGTTTTTAACCCCAAATGGGAAGTTTTGGTGCGTGTATAAATAAAACCCACCAACTTTCTGCCTCTCCTTATCTGAAAAGCAGCAGGAGGGGCATGGAGCTGCTCAGTAGAGCAGCTTTTGGTACATTGGTTAGGTACTCATGCTACAAAGAGGTGCCTTGAAGGGGTCGAGTGAGCTTACGTTGCAATGGCCATTGAAACAAACTAAAACCTCATAGTGTTTTGTTGTACATGGAAATACATAGAAACGAGCGCAGATGACACCTTTTTTCTCTTGTTATGTTTTATACATTAACTGGGCTGTTACTCCTGGCTGTTGCAGCCGCTCTGGTGAGTATGGGCGTGACACCATTTTTTCTGTATGTATGTATACTTGCCTTTCCGTTTGCGGAACTTTCTGTTACCGATCAGGTCTGCTACACAATTCTGAGCCTGCCGCCATGGATCAGTAGATCCCTGCATAGCTTGAACAATGGCCACCGTGTGTTCTACCTTATCTACTTCCTTTAAAAATGCTTTCCATTGTACAGGAATACAAACACTACAATGGTTACTACAAAATAGACACTGCTATCAATCTCTATGAGCTGTCCCAATACTTTTGGCACAGAACTACAAAGCACCACCCTTCTACACTGTAGTACCCTTATTAACTATGCAGAACAATTCTACAGTTCAGTGTAACAGCCACAGATATACAAACATTTAGCAGAATCATTAACCATCACATAATGATTCCCCTATCAGGCTGGTCACTGGGCTATAACATAACTGAACACTCAACTGACATCCAGCACAAAACTTACTACAAAATCAAGCCGTACATAGAAAAGTTACAAAACAAAACAAAAATAACTATTCTGGACAAAAACTAACAATTGAGGCAAAAACAAATGAATCGCTTTGCATAGACACCAAAACTAAAAGTGAACCAGCTCCATCTAAAACTGAATTCCTTGTTAAAAACCTGCAGCGCCAAACTAACCGAGATGTCTGCCAAAGCACATGTTCTTCACACAAAGGTAATCAAAGATGGCTGACAAGAGCACATGGCTGGGCACACAAAGGAAGACAAGATGGTGTCTCCAAGATCCAGCAATAGGGGAAACCAAATTAAACAAAACAGTTTCTCTATTCCCTGTCCCCCACCCCTGAAACCAGAGCAAACCTCCTCTCTGGGGGTGATTTACAGGCTAACAGTATAAAAATCCTTCACATGCGGTCTCTTCTGTGAAACTTTAAAACAAAATGTTGCCTCTACAAACTAGAATCACCTCTTCCACAAAAACCGAGAGGTTACTTACAACAAAAAACACGATACCCTGTACTGGTCAGCACACACGTCACAATCTCACCATACAGTCTCTGTACAATCAGCTAAGATCCACCAAAAAACTACACAACAGAAAAGCACTTACCTCGTTCTTTACACAAAACGAGAAAAAAAGTTATTTTACCGAGCAGAAATTTCCTCGACGCAGCAGACAAAATTACAATTTACTTCCTCTCTCCTTTTATCTACTATGCAGAGGAAAAATCCGTTGGTTCCCTTGTTATACCTGACTTGCCATACTGTCGTAGAAATTAATCTATTATTTCTGTGTAGTTAGATCCGCTGCACTTACAAGCAGTTCTCTGCTCTCCCTGCCATACTTATCTGAACGCGTGCAGTAAGGAGACACAGCTGTTGTCTTGTTGGATCCTCATTTTTCTGTATAATGGATGCCTTCTCTAGCCCAGAAAGAGTTATACACAATGCTGCTTCATGCTGGAGTCCATCTACCAAGAGAGCTTTTTGCCTCTGGACTCCTTAATTTATTAGACCAATAGGACAACGCCCAGTCGGTGATGGCTTTACAACATAAACCAGTCGGCCCAGTAAGTACATTTACATATCAAAAGGACAGGGGAGTGCACTAGGATGGCGGACTAGTCCACTGTACACACCTCATCCCTGTAAGGATGAGTCATGTCCATTGTCCCCGTCGGCCATGTGTGGCCGACCATTATTATTATTATTCTTTATTTATAAAGCGCCAGCATATTCCGCAGCGCTGTACAATAAGCACAGTATAGACAGGGTTACAATACATTGAACAACATTTGACAAACAGTACAAGAGGAGATCAGGGCCCTATTCCCGTAGGAACTCACAATCTGGGAGGGTTGGGGTTGGAAACAGGAGGAGAGGACTGTAAGGTGAGAGTGATTGATGGTTGCGTCAGTGAGTTGGGTGGTAGGCTTCCCTAAATAGGAACGTTTTAAGGGACCATCCCCATTACTGTCTGTATGGACCCCATTCAACACTGCTCAGATTTGATGAGTATCTAGTGAAGATCAGTCTACTTGTTCTTACAGATTTGAGACATATCTGCGGAGACATTCCAGCTATTGTCAGCATACGGTACGAGTGTACAGATAAGGCAGGTATGTCTTAAAAGCAGGTATGTATCCAGAAAGGGATAGCGTAGCCGCAACAGAGATATAATACGTATCTCTTGTTATGCAGACTTCACTGCTCCAATGTGCATAGACCTTGGGAGGTAAGAAGCCCAGCACATTGCGCTTAGTGCTCACAAACCGCCAAACGCCCCCACACACGGAGAACACATCTCTAAACCCAAGAGAAGGTTTTCATACTGACGGTTTTGCTGCTGGTCCTGATTAAACCCAAGTACCCTCTGCTAGAGCATTTCTCGGTTAAATCCGACACAGGGAGACAGATGACAACCTATAAAACACACACACATCCTAGAATATAATGTCCACATAATAAAATTTCCACAACAGGTGCCAAATATAGGATCCGCCCCGGGTGCCAAATGTTCTAGGTACGCCCCTGATAGGGCCCCAATTCTTTTCACGGAAGGCCATTCCAGCACTACACCAGCATGTGGAAGGCAATGTTTTGGAGTCATTGGAAAAGGCAGTCAGCAGCACAGTCCACATTACTGTAGGCACGTGGTCCAGCAAGCATGGACAGGGCCGTTACATTTTGTTCACGGCACACTGGGTAGCTCTGCTTGCAGCTGGGAGGGATCCAGGATGGGCTCTGTGCTGGAGCTTGCTCATCCACCATACCTCCAGAAAGCTGCTGATATGAGGTCTGTCTGCTCCACCCCCTCCTCTTCGTCCTCCTCTGCAGTTGTCTCCGGCGAAGTGGCAGTTCAACCGAAGCGTGCCAGGGGCTACGCAATGGCTCAAGCAAAAAGATGCCATACTGTGCTTGAGCTGGTTTGTTTAAGGGACAGGAGGCACACCAGGACAAAAATTCTGTTAGCTCTGCAGGAGCAGGCCCAGAGATGGTTAACACCACGCCAGCTTTAGCCAGGAATGGTTGTCTGTGATAATGGCAGCAACCTTCTCTCCGCCCTACGCAAGGGTAAGTTGACGCATGTACCATGCCTGGTACACATCCTAAATCTGGTGGTACAGCATTTCCTAACCAGGTACCCAGGTCTGGCAGAGCTCCTCAGCCAGACCAGAAAAGTCTGCAGCCACTTCAGATGGTAATACCCAGAAAGTGTTCGCCTGGCAGAAATTCAAAGGGAATTCCACCTTCCCACAAACCGTCTGACCTGTGACATGCCCAACAGATGGAACTCGACATTGGCAATGCTGCAGCGTCTGCACAAGCAGTAGAGGGCCATCAACGAGTACCTGTGTGTGTATGGCACAAGGACAGGTTTAGGGGAACTTGTTTTTTTTCCCCCTGGCGGTGGCTGATGATCAAAGATGCATGCACTGTACTGTCACCATTTGAGGAGGCAACGAGGATGGTGAGCAGGGACAGTGCATGCATCAGTGACACAATTCCTTTAGTGTTCCTGCTGGAGCACACTCTGCGGGGAATTATAGATGTGGCACTATAGGCGAGGAAGAGGAGGACTTCCTTAGCTCTCAAGGCCCTCTCTATGCGGTCGGCCTTCCTGCGAGTCCTCAGATCAGACAGGAGGAGGAGGATTATGTGAGTTGTGGGGGCATTGAAGGTGGGGATTCTTCAAGGGAGGGTTTTGTGTCCCCAGAAACAAAAGTATTATGTGGCTGGGAGGAGGTAGTGCTTGATAGTGTCATCCTCAGTGACAGCGACCAGGAAGACTCGGAAGCTAATGCCACCTCCAATTTATGCTGCATTTACATACAGTAGTTACATAGGCTGAAAAAAGACATGCGTCCATCAGGTTCAGCCTCTCCCACATCACCTACTGCTGTTGATCCAAAAGAAGGCAAAAAACCCAGTCTGAAATGCTTGCCAATATGCAACATACTGGGAAAAAATCCTTCTTGACTCCAGAATGGCAGTCAGATTTCTCCTTGGATTAAGAAGCTTTTACCCACATATTAAATATTATATCCCTTAATATTCTGTGTCTGCAGGAAGTCATCCAGTCGCTTTTTAAGAGTCTGTACAGTCTCTGACCCAACCACCTCAACAGGCAGAGAATGCCACATCCTTATTGTTCTCACCGTAAAATAACCCTTCCTATGCTTTAGGCTGAATTTTCTTTCTTCCAGTCTAAATGGGTGACCCTGTGTCCTGTGTATAGTCCTGTTAATGAATAGGTTATCAGACAATGGTTGATAATTGCCCCGTATTTATTTATTTAAAGTTGTCAGATCCCCTCTAAGATGCCATTTCTCTAAACTAAACAGGTTTAAGCTTGTTAGCCTTTCCTCATAACTTAAACCTTCCATTTCCCTTATTAATTTAGTTGCCCGTTTCTGCACTTTTTCTAGCGCTATAATATCCTTTTTTAAGACAGGTGCCCAAAATTGCACAGCATATTCAAGGTGCGGTCTGACCATTGATTTATACAGAGGCAAAATTATGGTTTTATCCTGAGAGCGAACTCCCCTTTTAATGCATGCCAATACTTTGCTGGCCTTGGTGGCGGCTGTTTGACATTGCACATTGTTACTTAGTTTGAAGTGTATGATTATTTCCAAATCCTTCTCCTGCTTGGATTTCCTTAACTCCGTACCATTTAGGGTACAAATTGCGTGTGTGTTCTTCACTCCAAAGTGCATAACTTTGCATTTATCTAGATTAAATTTCATCTGCCATTTAAGTGCCCAGTCCCCCAATCTATCTAAATCCCTCTGCAGCAAAGTAACATCCTGCTCACATTGTATTACTTTTCCTAGCTTTGTGTCATCTGTAAACACTGATACATGGCTTTCAATGCCTATCTCAAGATCATTTATAAATAAATTGAATAGTATTGGTCCTATAACAGACCCCTGAGGGACACCACTTACCACTGATGTCCATCTTGAAATTGCACCATTTATGACCACTCTCTGTACCCTATCTTTTAGCCAGTTCCAAGAACAAGCATTTTTAATTTAGAACAGTTTTTTCTTTTAAATAGTAACCTTCTGTGTGGAACTGTGTCGAAAGCTTTGGCAAAATCCAATTAAATCACATCCACTGTGACCCCCTGATCTATACTTCTACTTACTTCCTCATAGAACGTAATTAGGATAGTCTGACATGATCTGTGTTTCATAAAACCATGCTGATTTATGCCAATTACATTATACCTCCCAATAAATTCCTGAATATTCTCCCTTAGAAACCCCTCAAATACTTTCTCAGCCATAGATGTTAAGCTCACAGGTCTATAATTCCCAGGCACAATTTTTAAACCTTTCTTAAATATAGGGATCACGTCAGCTTTTCTCCAATCCTCTGGTACGATTCCTGAAAGAAAAGAATCTTGAAAGATTTGCTCCCTTATCCTGCAAAGCCTGCTTAGGCTGGGGTCAGACTAACGCATTTTAACGTGTGTTTAGGTGCACTTAATCACGGCCGCAGTAGCAGCAATTGACGCGCAATGACGACCAATATACGAAGTACGGCCTCAAGAAAGTCCACCCGCGCAACGCAAGTGGAAAATGAACTCATTTTTTGAAGAACGCAGAACCGCTAGTACTGACGTACAGAGTGCGCTGCGGCGGCATAGCGGCGTGTGTGCGTGATTAGGAGATGTCACACACTGCTAATGTCCAGCCTACATAACGTCCAGATGCAAAAAGTGTTTTATTGACCATCCATAAAAAATCACGCACAAAAATGTGTGTCGTCTAACCGTTTTTGGGCATTCCGTGAAAAAATACTTCAATGCGTTCGGACGCAATTTTTGACGGTCGCTGCGAATAATGCGTTTGTTTGACCCTAGCCTAAAGGTGCCCAGGATTCGTGGTATCAAGGAGAGGGATCATTACTGGTTGGCAACCCTTCTTGATCCACGATACAAGCGTAACGTTGCAGAGCTCATCCTGCCCTCACAGAGGGAGCTCAGGATGAAACCACTTGACTAGTGGTTTAGTGTTCTAAAGCGACACTTGTGTAACACCTTTCCAGGCACTGGTAGGTCACCAAGTGATGATGACACAGGTGCCTCTGAGGCTGCGGTTGGTCAGAGGAGGAGTGGTGGAGAAGGGGCCGCTTGTCTGATGCCATCCACAATTTTTTTAGTCCACGACGCCCAGGGCCAGTGCTAGGCTATTTTGCGCCCTAGGCCAGACTAGCTACTTGCGCCCCCCCAAAAAAAACAACACAGGACATGTGTGAGTGTATCACCGAGCTCCACAGCAATAAAATTCACAGTAACAGGCGGTGTGTATGAGCGTATCACAGAGCCCCGCAGCAATGAAACGCACAGTAACGGGCAGTGTGTATGAGCGTATCACAGAGGTCCACATACTCCCACCCAATGTGTCACACATCCACTCCACCCACACAAAACCACAGTTTCACAAACCCACCCACACACAAATCCAACACACACTAATCCACACACACACAAATACACACACACACAAATACACACACACACAATTACACTTAAACTTACCCTCACAGCCCTGGTTGAGGCCTGGCTTCAGGCCTGGTGGTCTCCCTGGCTTTGGGCCTGGTGGTCTACCTGGCTTCGGGCCTGGTGGTCTCCCAGGCCTTGGGGTCTCCCA